>VBSM01002217.1:33536665-33623282 GCA_008086735.1 Cheirogaleus medius
TCTTCTAAGATTTTTAAGGTATCATGCCTTAGGTTTAAGTCTGTTATCCATCTTAAGAAACCCTATGTGGGCTGGGCGCTGTGGCTTATGCCTGTAATCCTAGCACTCTGGGAAGCCGAGGTGGTGGATCATTTGAGCTCAGGAGTTCGAGACCAGCCTGAGCAAGAGTGAGACCCCGTCTCTATTAAAAAAAAATAGAAAGAAATTAGCTGGACAACTAAAAATATATAGAAAAAAATAGCCGGGCATGGTGGCACATGCCTGAAGTCCTAGCTACTCAGGAGGCTGAGGCAGTAGGATTGCTCGAGCCCAGGAGTCTGAAGTTGCTGTGAGCTAGGCTGATGTCTAGCCCGGACAACAGAGTGAGACTTTGTCTCAAAAAAAAGAAAAGAAAAGAAAAGAAACCATATGTGGAGGACACCAGTGGGGACCTGGAAGTAAGAGGTTGAGATAGATAGTCAGGGGCCAGGTCTTATAGGATCCTGTAGAGAAACAAAATGAAGCTGGTAAATAAATCCTGCCACACTATCCATCTCCCAGCCTGTTTATTTTGGGTATAACGTGAAGCCACTGGAGGGTTTTTAGGAGAGGAGTGACATTCATTTATGACTTTAATAAATATTCATCAAAGAACTACTATATACCTTTACATTTTTACATACTTGGGACCCTCAAAACCAAAACAGTGCTATGAGGCTTCTTATTATCATGTCAGGATGATATTGCAGTAACATTAGTAAGGCAGGTTAATAGAAATGGAGAGTGTGAGATTGGTACGGGTGTCATATTTTACAGAATGATCCAGAATGTTTCTCTGAAATGGTGACGTTTGAACACAGCTCTAAGGTTTTCGGAGGGGGTGAGCCCCACAATTCTGGAGAAAGGGAGGCCCAGGCAGAGGGAACAGCAAGTGCAAAGACTCTGAGGCAGAAACATACTGGACTCATTTAAGAACTGCTAGGAGATCACTGAGGCTGGAGCCAAGTGAGAGAGGATGAAAGCTACAAGGCATGTGGACATGACAGATGTGGGACAGGGAAGACAGACATGCAAGGCCTCGTAAATTATTGTAATGACATTAGCTTCTATTCACAGTGAGTTGAGAAGACACAACATGATTTATGTTTTTAAATATCAGTCTTACTCAGTGGATTTGAAACTTTATCAATTTGTAATAACAATTAAAATTTGCAATATGACTGTCATGCACATGCACACAATTTCATGAAACAGTATTTCTCCTACCAACATGATACACATAAGTTTCTTATTCTATCTTAGTCAACTTTGTTTCACTTAAAAATTGTATTACCAATATAATAAATTGATATCATGGCTCAATTATTATTAGAAATTTGTTTAATAAACATGAAACATTTAAAGCTCTATGATTTTGATGTACCTTCATTAATATGTGTAGAAGTCTTCCCAAACCAACATTTAGTTATATTCCTTTGCTCAGTGCCTGAGAGTTTTTCAGAGCCCAGGTTAATGTATCATATTAAGATATGTGACTACACCTTTGTTTTATATAGTTTTATTTTTCAGGTAAGCGATATTAGAAACATGTTTATAAAACAAGATTTAGAAGGAAGATGCTGATTACTGGGAAGGCTGGGGCATAGGAAGTGGGGCTGGGATTGGTTTATTAGTTTTATTGCCCTCTGTTTACACAGAAGAAAAAAGGGGCTCTGAAGATTAAGCAATATGCCACAAAGCTAATACATTTTATTTAGTACTTGTTTTGAATTGAACTTTGGTGGGACTAAAAATGTTGGTTTTGAAAAAAAGAGGGATTGTCTCATCCATTACACTATAGTTCTGTGCAAAGAAAGCACTATAGGGCCAGGAGGAGGATAATATGAACTGTCATGGAAGACTCATTGATAACTTCATGGAGTTGGCCATCCTTACCAGTTTGGCCTACTGGCTTTGTTCCAATTTCAGAAGATACTAGTTTTCTTCCCTTCTCTATTAGGATATTTATTCTGAGTTTGGTTGTCTTTGTTAAATTTGGGGGGAAAATTTTCTGCTTCAGGGGTTAAGAGAAAACAACCGATATTTATTTTCTCACAATTCTGAAGACTAGAAGTCCATGATCAAGATGTCCACAGGGTGGGTTTCTCCTGAGGCCTCTCTCCTTGACTTATAATGGCCAGCATCCTGCTGTGTCTTCACATGGTCTTCCTCTGTGTCTGTGTCCTAATCTCCTCTTCTTATAAGGACATCAGTCATATTGGATTAGGATCTATCCTAGCAACCTTATTTTAATTTATTTACCTCTTTAGAGAACCTATGTCCAAATGCTATGTTATGGACCTTTGAAATGATTCCACTTACATAGTTTCCGGCATGAGTGATGTATATGTATTTTCCTATAATAAGAATTTGAAGCATACTCCCACCCTCCTTAAGAATATGACATCACACCTGTAAGATCCCTATGTGAGCTATTATTGGCTTCAACTACTGGACTCTGAAATACATGAAAACTTCAGAGTTTGACAAGCACTTTGAGAATTTAGGCTGTGGCAGACTACACTCTGTCAGCCACCTCGCTGAAGACCAAAGACCAACAGCTCACGTTGTGACAGGGCCACGCCCTGTTAGCCTTTGAGTTAACCTCCAAAGCCTTGCTCACTGACACAACACCATCCTCCAGCATCAAGAAACCTCGATCCTCATGAATCTCCACCGTGTTGGACATCATCTCTCCCAAGAACACCTCCTATAAAGGTACACCTCAAGACTTAATTAGGCTTTAATTTCCACAAGAGTTCTGCTTGCATCCTAATTAAGCAACTGGACTTTAATAACTGGACTCTGGATTGGAACTTTCTCACTATGTGGTTAATATGTTTATCGAGTATATTTCCTCTGAGGTCTGTTCTAGTTGTTCTCCCCTGCTTTCAGCATTGTGAACCAAAGATAAAAAATTATCTTTGTATGGCAAGAAATTATGTGATTCATAAAATCATGTTTTGATCATCTTCTTATTTTAGCCATATACAACATACAGTCATATTCTGAGGTACTGGGGGTTAGGAATTCAACATAAGGATTTTGTGTGGGACACAATTTACCTCCTAACAATAACCTCACTGACTGAGAAAACAATAATGTTCTCTGTTCATGAACATATGCAGAGCTGTTTCATTGGCTCCAGGAAAAGGCAATATTTAGTGGGAAAAATGCCACATTTTGAGTCAATGGCACCTCGTTTCAAATTCTTTTAATCTGTCTAAAGCTCAGTTTCCTCATTTGTAAAATGGGGATAATAATCCTTTCATTTTAATGTGTTTATCTAAGTGTTATATATTTTCTCACTGTCTTTTTCTAAAATTCTGTAAATTTTTTCCTATACTAGCAAAATGCTATTATTTTTATAATGATAGAACAAGGAAAGTAAAGATTTCTTTTTGATGTATACCAGAGTCAAGGGAAGTAGAAGAAAAAGATTAACAGGATTTTTATGTACTTTTGATGATGATAAAAAGTTAACAATACCAACTGTCTGTCATAAAACTTATCATAGCTCCTCCAAAACACATGTGTAAAGGATCATAGTTTATTATTTTTCTATGTTTGTACAAACTATAAATCAAGTACAAAAAAAGGAAATAGTTTGAAAATTATATTTTTTTTGAGTTTGAGTAATTTCCTAAGCTATTTTTCTGCTATTTGTTTAACAACAAACACATTTTCCATTTTAACTTCATTTTTTTATTTTATTTCTTAGAATTGTGATTCTTTTATTCTGAGGGTACAAAGTGAGAGTGTACCATAAGAATTGACCTCACAATGTTCATATAAAAAATAGGAATAATTTATTTTTCTTATTTCAAAGCATTTATATAAAAAATAATTGCAGAAAAAAGTACAAGTGAGCAAAACGTAGAAAATGAAATGTGTATCTAAACACATTCTCTAGAGACAGCCTGTTTAAGTATAGAGTGAGAGAATGGACCCAGGAACCAAACTGCCTGGATTGGGATCCTAGCCCTACTTTCAACTGTGTAATATTAAGAAAGTTATGCTTCCCCTTTGAATTTCCTTCTTTGTAAGATGCAGATAACAATAGTATAATCCTCACAGGATCATTGCAAGGTCTGAGTTAAAATGGAGAAATGACTTAGAGCAGAGTCTGCCACATCGTAAGGAAGACAATAAATAATTATTAAGTTGTGTGGCTTCTCTGTTTAAGTAGTGTATTATATATAATAGAATGATATAAATATGATGTTTGTTTTAAATGAAAATATATTACAATAATTAAAAGAATTACCTTACCAAAATGCATGATTAAATTTACTTATCCTCTTACAAACTTATTTTTTTCTCATTGTAAGCTGAAGATAAAAATAGTCCTTCATAAAGGATCTTGTAAAGATGTAATATATTTTTGTATTATTTAGTATAGTACAAATACATAATATAAACCGAAGCTAGGGAACTCTGATCATATCTATTTATCGAATTATAATGAAATCATCTTTGTCATTAATAAGATCCATACATAGAAAAATGAACATTTAGGTCTCCCTACAGAGACATAGACAACAGGGACCACTAACAGACTGTTTTAAGCTCTTACTCAAATAGACATGGTACTAACAATCTTTTCCTAGACAAATAGTTTTCAACTATGGTAAGTAAAGTTACAATGAGCGTTTCTGTTTTTTTTTTTTAATTGTTTCCTTTTCCCAAGTGAATATCGTATAATTTGATTTTTTTCCTTTGGTAAATCAAACCTATCCATGATCCTTTTTCTTTCAATACTTTAATGTTTTTATTTGGCTATTTTAAAAATACTGGAAGATTTTGGAAGAAATAAAATCCATCAGAATTTATACATTTTACCTACATCTTAAAGTTTCTTTTTTGTCTTTCAGATTAATTAAATATTAATTTGTCAAAAAATGTTTTTCTGGCATAGAGAGATTGAAAACTCTTTTCCATACCTAGAAAATGACTTGAAAAAAATTACTAAAACAGATTTCTTCATTTATGCTAACAGCTAATTTCTTTTTGTCCTTTCTTTTACAACTGAAGCCTCATACTTCTTAGAATTACTTCCAAAATGCAATTTTATGTCATTGGCTTTGCTAAACTATAAACAGTATACGTTTTTTCCCCCTCTTCAAATTTGCAAATCTTAATTGTAGAAAAAACTTCTCAGTGTTATATTATCACACTACGTAGCTTGTGCCACATCACCTTTTAAAACAAATGTTCAATTCCAGCTCTGTGTTTTGGAGCTGTTTGAAACATCAGAGAAGACACGCTCTCTCTGTGAAGTGCTTACACTGTGAGTTAACCAAACAGTACAGATGAGCCCCTGAAAAATACACCAGATGTGCAGGTGGTAGTTAAATCAACAAGAAATCCTATTTCATCCCTATTAGATTTCATTAGTAGTGATCTTTCTTTTCTTTAGAAATACAGGAATATAGTGGAAAAATAAGTCATTATGCAGGAATGATGGACTCCACCATGGTGATAATATTGCTTAGGGAAAAAACCTGACTCTAAGTAAAAGGACGAAGTGAACTCCACATAAAGCATAAAACCAAAAACGTAGGAAGTAGAAAACAATGAAGATTGTAAATGAAGTTGAATGGATGATATTCCAGTGAAGGCAGTGATATATAAACCATATTTATAGCCAAGATTTGTAAAGCAAATTTTAAAATTTTGCTAAAAGAGAATATTATAAGCAATCATATAATTTAAGAATAAAACCAGATAATGACTATGTATGCACAGTGTTACTGCCATCATAGCTTAATTTTTTATCTAAATAAATATCTCAAGGAAAATGGGAAATGAAAAAAGATAGATACAATAACAAATATCAACACAAATATTGATAAATATTTTATGAAAATGGCGATGAATAATAATATGTCAATGTAAAGAAATATATAACTGTAGCGTAACAAGAACTCCCTGGAACGGCAATACATATTACTTAGATCCAAAGAACCAACCATCTTTTAGATGCGTATTTCAGTGTCTACAAAAACCAAAAATTTCAATAGGAAGAAGTTTAAGGGTATAATTGTGAGGGGTTTTGCCAAAATCTTGTGGGTGAAGGGTGAATATTGAATTTCACTAAAGTTGAAATGCAAGGAAGATGTTTTCTAGGTGACAAGATGTCTTCTTGCCATTTGTCAAATCCTAAAGGACTCCAGATTTTGAATCTTCGTCATTAGAATCAAGCATGGTAAAACAAAATATTTGTGAGTTAGGCCAAACAAGTACTAGTCCTATTAGGAATTAAAATCCTGCTACTTTCTGAAATAATATTAGTAATACCTAACATTTACTGAGTTCTTACTAAGTATTTCTAAAGCTATATGTATTTTCACCTTTAGTTAAAACCGTGAGGGAATGACATCTATCACAGCATTTTTACAAAAGAGGAAACTGAATCAAAGAGTTCAAGAAACTTGCTCAATTCCCAGAGCTGAGGTGCCAGAGCCTGAATATGTTGGCCCAGGGCCCTTGCTCTCAGAGCCTATGAGTTTTGGTATTTCTCCAGCCTCCTAATAACATAAAAATGTTTCATTAGATGTAGAATATACTAATATCAACATCTATGCATTCTACTTTAAATCATGTTGGCATATATATATCCCCAAATATTTTGGTGGGAAACAAAATTTAAATGTAATGATTTAGTGGATAGGTGTCAAAAAATTCACTGAAAATTAAGGGTTAAGCAACATTAGCACAGATGAACAGAGGCTCCTCCTTCTTCACTCTGCCTGCAATATTATACTCATTTTGTAGTCCTCTCAATCCTAGATCACAGTGCTTGCTAGCTGATTGACTTGTGCTGTGGCTGCACATTGGAATCACATTGGAAGCTTTAACAAAAATTGATGCCTGAACTATAAACAGAAGTACTTGAATTAGAATCTTTGGAGGTAACATCTGGGCTGCGTTGTTATTACTTTTGTTGTGGATGTTGTTTTAAGCCACCCAGTTATTTTAATTTGTAGTCCAAATTGAGCAATAATGACTACTCATTGACAATTGTTGACAGATGAAAACAGCAACTTGCTAGCTCTTTTGAAGATGAATTGACAGAAATATATATTTTAATATTATAGACAGAGAGATGAGTGGGTATAATTGAATAGTTTCCATGTATGGAGTATTACATGATGCATCCCCCAATGATAATAACACTTTTCTTAAAAAAAAATAAATCTATTATATTGTCTAATGTTGTCTGTCTGTTTTTTAATTCCCCAATTAAACCAAAAATGCATTTTATGAAATTTTTAACGATATCAAATCAATGTTTATCAGTAAAGTTGTTTGTCTTTTTTTGTGTCTTTTAAGTTGATGCTGTCACCTCACTTTCTTATGCCATTTATATCAGAAAAGTCCAGGCCAGTTGTCTCATAAAATGATCCACGTTCTAGTTATCAGACTGCTTTATTCCATTGTTGTTTCTTCCATTTTCTTCAAATGTTGCTTAACATTTCCTTCTGTCCTCTGACTTCTCTGCAAACTGGATATTAGTTCTAGACTTTAGATTGATTAGACTCAGGTTAAATATTTTTTGAGGAGAAAAGTTCATAAGTGATATTAGGTACTTCAGATCAGGATGGCCATAAAGCAGGTTTCCTTATATATAATATATAATTTTATATATATATATATATAATAAAGCATACCTTGATGATTGGGGGTTCAGTTCCAGACCACCATAATAAAGTAAATAGTGCAATAAAGCAAGTCCCACATCTTTTTTGGTTTTTCAGTGCATATAAAAGTATGTTTATACTATACTCCAGTGTGCAATAGCATTGTCTAAAAACACTTTACATATCTTAATTAAAATTAATTTATTGCAAAAAATGCTAATGATTATTTGAGCCTTTAGGGAGTCATAATCTTTTTGCTGGTGGAGAGTCCTGACTCAGTGTTGATAGCTGCTGACTGATCAGTGCGGTGGTAGCTGAAGTTGAAGGTTGGGGTCACATCAATGAAGTTTGTTGCATCAGTTGGCTCTTCCTCATGAAAGATTTCTCTGTAGCATATGATGCTATTTGATAACATTTTACTGATGGTAGAATTTCTTTCAAAATTAGAGAAAAAATTGCTTTATCGATTAAGATTATGTGATACTCAAATTAACGTGTTGTCATTTCAACAATGTTTACAACGTCTTCACCAGGAATAGAATCCATATCAAGAAACCATATTTTTTCCATATCAAGAAACCACATTTTTTTGCTCATCTGTAAGAAGCAACTCCTCATCCATTCAAATTTTATCAGGAGATTGTAGCACTTCAGTCATATCTTCAGGCTCCATTTCTAATTCTAGTTATATTGCTATTTCTACCACATCTGCACTTCCTTCCTTAACTGAAGCATTGAACCCTTCAAAGTCAGTTGGAAGGTTGAAGGTCAGAATCAACTTCTTCCAAACTCCTGTTAATGCTGATATTTTGACCTCTTCCCATGAATTAGGAATGTTCTTAATGGCATCTAGAATATTGAATACTTTTCAGAAGATTTTCAATTTGCTTTGCTGAGATCCATCAAAGGAGTCACTACGTATGGCAGCTACTGACTTAGGAAATGTATTTCTTAAATAATAAGACTTGAAAATTAAAATTCTCCTTGATCCATATGCTGCAAAATAGGTATTGTGTTAGCAGTCATGAAAATAGCATGGATCTCCTTGTACATCTCCATCAGAGCTCTTGAGTGACTAGACTAGGTACATTTTCAATGAACAGTAACATTTCGACATGAATTTTTTTTCTGAGCAGATCTCAACAATGGGCTTAAAAAATGCAGTAAACCATACTGTAAACAGATGTGCTGTCATTCAGGCTTTGTGGCTTCATTTCTAGAACATAGGCAGAGTAGATGTCTCATAATTCTTAAGGGTCATAGGATTTTCAGAATGGCAAATGAGAATTGGCTTCAACTTAAAAGTCACCAGCTGCATTAGCTTCTAAGAAGAGAAATAGCTAGTCCACTGAAGCTATGAAGCCAGGAATTGACTTCCCCTCTCTAACTATGAAAATTCTAGATGGCATCTTTCAATATAAGGCTGTTTTGTCTACAATGAAAATTTATTGTTTAGTGTAGCCACCTTTATCAATGATCTTAGCTAAATCTTCTAGTTAACTTGCTGCAGCTTGTACATCAACACTTGATGCTATACTTTTCACTTTTATGTTATAGAGATGTCTTCTTTCTTTAACCTCATGACCCAACCTCTGTTAGCTTCAAACTTTTCTTCTGAAGCTTCCTCACCTCTCTCAGCCTTTAGAGAATTAAAGAGAGCTAGAGCTTTGCTCTGGATTAGGTTTTGGCTTAAGGTAATGTTGTGACTGATTTGATCATTTATTCAGATCACTAAAACTTTCTCCAAATCAGCAATAAGGCTATTTCCCTTTATTATCATTCCTGTGTTCACTGGAGTAGCACTTTTAAATTCCTTCAAGAGTTGGCTATTTGGCACAAGAGACCTAGATTTCAGTCTATCTCAGCTTTTGATTTGCCTTCCTTACTAAGCTTAATAATTTCTAGCTTTTGATTTAAAGTGAGATACCTAGGACACTTCCTTTCACTTGAACACTTAGAGAGCATTGTAGGGTTATTAGCTGTCCTAATTTCACTATTATTGTGTTGCAAGGAATAAGGAGACCTGAGGAGAGAGAGAGACAGGGAAGCGTGGGTAAGTAGAGCATTCAGAGCACACAAGACATTTATCAATTTAGTTTGCAACCTTTTATGGATGCAGTTCATGGCACCCCAAAACAGTTACAATAGTCACGTCAAAGATCACTGATCACAGATTACCATTAAATATATAATAACATTGAAAAAGATTGAAATGTTGGGGAATTACCAAAATATGACACAGAAACACAAAATGAGCACATGCTATTGGAAAAATGGTGCCAGTAGTCTTGATTGAAGCAGGGTTGCCACAAACCTTCATTTGCCAAAAATGCAATATCTGAGAAACCCAATGAAATATAGCCCAATAAAACTAGATATACCTGTATAATAAATTATATATACATAAAATTATATGTATTATATATTATGTGTGTGAAATAAAAAAATGACAAATTTCTAGAAAAAAAAAATTGTTGCATATCCAAAGTGATTAAATAACCTAAGGAAAATATAAATATCCTATGGACCATTAAAAATTTAATTAGCTGTCAAAAATTAGAAATTTTTATAAATAATTACCAATTACTCTATACTTTGGAACATGAACCTGTCCTATTTCCATAAAAACACTTCATACAGTGATTTTATCTTCATTTTTGAAAATTGTCTGAATCAATTATTATACTAGGAGTTGTAAAATGATTTTTAAAAATCTATTATTTCTTCTGCAACTATTAGCCAGCATTTTTCTGTTCCTTCTAGTGGAAATAGAATGTATGCACATGTATATGCATATGTAATTTCATATTGATATCTTACATTCAAGTTTAATATTTTAGCATTTAGCTCTTAAGTTTTTACATCTGTATTTATATTCTCTAACACTGAAAATCTTAGTTTTTAATAATATTAATATATTTAATTATTTCCTATGTCATATAGTATGCACATAAATTTTACACAATAAAAATATCAAACATGAAGTTTACTGATAGAAGTTTAAGTTTCCTTTCAGTTTTGTTTTTCTAGTACAAGATATATGTAGTCAAAGAACTGTTTCAAACTTCAGTAGAATTAATTCTTTTCATGTTTAGTTATGATATTTTGACGTATAGTTAAATTAACTTTGTATATTTTTGTTTGATTATTTTTACATACTTGTATTTTTGTATGTACCTGAAATAATACAAATGCATACAAAATATATACTCAGACATATTGTTACATTTCTCTTCCCTCAACCTTATGACCAAAATATATAGTTAATCATTTTATATGTTAAATTCTACTTTATTTTTATTTTCCTTCTGTGTCTTAATAAAAACATAAATAAGTACACACACATAGACACACAGACACTGCTAGGTTAAATGAAATTTCTTAATTACAGTATTCTTATCTTCTTGTTTTAATTAGAGAGATGTACTAAGATCTTGCACTGTGGTTATACCATTTAAAATTTTTGTGATTCTGTCGAGGTTGGATTTGTATATTTTAAGGCTGTGCACATATTCAAAATTATTATATTTCCTTGATGAGTTGAAAAATTTAACAATATGAAGTGTGAGATCTTTACCTTTTGAAAGTGCTGATCTTCCTCATTGGTGTTCAGGCTACCTCCTTCCTGTATTCAAATTGTATTTACTTTGTCAGAAAAAAAAAAAGACTCTCATTTTATGACTTTGTGGACAATGTCTGTTCTTTCATAGGAAAGTTTTTTCTCTTTATACAAGCAAATGTTAATGAAGCCCTTGCCCCTCATCCTCCCATCCTGCTTTCTCCAGCCCCAGAAGGAATTCAGACTGCTTATTTTTGTACTCACTGGTATCCTGCGGAAAAAGGTAAAGAAGAGTTTATAAAACCTAGAGAGAGAAAAAAAAGGATGTGACTTTTTCAGTTGTCCCAAGGGCTGAATCTCCTGTGAAATAACTGACAGGTTTTGGACATACAGAAGGAAATGATGAGTTGGGCTAAATGTCCAGATGTGTGCTCAACAGATGTGTACAGTTACAATTTAAAAGACAAGGAATGCAAAACCTGTATCTTTACAGAGGAAGTTGTAAATAGTAAACACATAACTCAGCTATCAACTGTTATGTGATTTTTTTAAACGCTTTAAAGTAGCAGATTCTTTTTCATCTTTTTCAACCATTTAATGGTGCATTAAAAATCCTTATACATGTAAAAACAGTTCAAAAAAGATCACAAACTGATTTAAATAAAATGTAAACCTATAAAATGATAAATCTTGTTGTTTTATCTTTAAAAGGTGAATAAACATTTTTTGATGAATTTATATTTACCATGAAATAGAAATGGACTATTTTTTTAAAATATTTACTCAATTATACTTGAGGATTTTTATATGCTTACTCTTTTTATTTTTGAGAAGGCACAATCTTGTCATTTTAAAAATCATGGTGTTTGACCTATTTCCAATTATTTTTAAATTTTATTTTTGACATAAAAATTATATATATTTATTACATACAACATTATGTTTTGAAATATGTATGGCTCACTTGTAGAATGGCTCACTTGAGCAAATTAAAATATACATTACCTCACTGATTAGGACACTAAAATATACTCTCTTAGCAATTTTCAAAATATAATAATGCATTATTATTAACTATAGTTAGCATGCTGTACAATCAAGCTCATGAACCTATCCCTCTTTATATAATGAAATTTTTTACCCCTTGACCAACATCTTCCTAACTCCCTGTTCCTCAACCCCTGATAACCACCATTCTACTTTCTACTTCTATGTGTTTACATGCTATATGGTACTAAACATATTCAAAACAGCTTGCAGATATTCTGAGTTACCTCAGGCTAAGAAAACTATTGAAGAAATAACAAAATGACTCCATTTCTTATAAATCTTACATAACAATGTCTTCCTTTAGTTGTATATTTCTTAATTCTCTTGGAAATTAATATAAATAATATCTTAAAGTATAAAACAAAAAAGTATAATCTTTTCTACATGAGAACACTATTAGAGCACTACAAAGGAATATTCCAGATAGATACTGCCCTCATTTAAATATTCATTCATATATAGCAAAATACTCTTTTATATTCTACATGGCAAAACATGGTTGTCATGCCTTGCAAACTTCTTAAAAGCCAAAACATACAACCATAGGAGTGACAACAAAGCACATCCTAATTCTAGGGAATTTAAAAGGCTCTGGGATTTAAATTTGACAATTGTTTGGCTGAGTTCTGACACATAACAGAGGAAGGGAGAAGAAAGGCGCCAGTTGGGTTCATACAGTTCTGGAGAGAAAAAATGATGCCCAAAGTAAAAGTATAACTTGCTCAGATAATGGGAAGTTTATTGAAAGTGAATTAAGAAGGAGGTCTTTCATAAAGACAGTTGTCAGTGGAAATTCACCGGAGAGTTAGGCCAGGGTAAATTCTTGTAGTAGTCTCAGGAGCATAAGCAGACAGAAGTGATTCTTCACATTAAAAGAGTAACTTTACAAGTCACAGCACTTCCTTTTCCTTTGAAAATGCACCCATAGGAAGAGCTACTTCTCTAGGGTTTAACTTCCTCCTGTGGCCAATGGACAGGTGGAGGGAGGAAAAAGTGAACAGAGAAAATGCAGAAAGAGGAGGCCAACGTGGGATGAGGTATTGAAGTGTTGCAGGGCTCATAGACTGCCTCCCCTCTCCCTGAGCAACCTCCCAATCCTAACATAGATGTTGCTTCTCTCCTTTCCTTAGCTGCGCTTGAGTGCAGAAATAGGGCAGGTAAGGAAGTGAGCAAGCTGCCCTTATTTCTGGAAAAGTCTCAACACTTCAACCAGTAAGTCTAAAAGTCAAAAGAGAGCGATGCTGGATAGAAAATGATTTAGTTAATTGTGTGAAATACACCATTAGATCTATTTCTCTTCTTCCCTTACTAACATTAACTAGTTATGCATATGACAATTCTTGAATTAAAATGTCAAATATTATCACATACTTGTGCTCTTTTGAGGCGTTCATTCACTTCCTTTCCAAGTTTTTCTGTGCCCTTTGTTTTCAGAGAGGCAGTTTCATACAGAGGATTAGAGGAGATATTTACAGTTGGATAGACATGATTTCCAATTCTGACTCAAAATAAAATAAAATCATCTATTAATTAGTGTCACCTTGTACAGCTTAATTTCTCTTATTTATTATAAACCTTATTTATAAAATGGGCACAGATACTATATACTCCCCAAAGTGTTGTGAAATTAAAGGAAATAATTGTGTGTTCAGTGACTTGTAATAGATACTATATACTTACTACAGTAGTTGTTTAAATTATTATTATTCATGAAAATAAAAATGTGTGGTGGCCACTCCGTAAGAATTGGTGCCAATTGATTAAGGTGCTTTGTCTCACAGATAACCATACACAACCTCAGAAATTTTCTTCACAGAGAAAAGAAAATCAGGCTAAGTAAAAAGGAGCAGTGTAAGTGGGTTTTGTGAGCCAGGAGTTGATGAGTTCTATTTTTGAAAAGTTGAAGCTTGAGATATCTATTAGCCCTCCCAGTGGAAATGCCAGGGAGGAAGTTGGATCTAAGACTGGCATTTAGGGAAGAGGCTCAACCTGGACATATAAATGTTCACATCTTTAGCATATTAATGGGATTGAAAGTTGTGGGAGAGATTGTGATGCAAAGGCATGAGTCTAGGGAAAAGAGACATACCAAAACCTTAGTTCTGTGGTGTTCCATTGTTTAGTATTTGGAAATACTGGAGGTAGCCATTAAATTGGACCAGAGGGACAAAATAAAAAAAATCACAACTGGATGGTGGTGCAAGGTCCTGAAAAGGAGTGAAGAAAATGTTTCGAGAAGGTAATGATCAACTGTGTCAAATACTGCAGAGAGAGTCTTGCTTCAGGAATGGTATGCCAGGATACTCAGACCAGCTTCTTCTACGAGGGCAACTAAAACACCTGGATGAAATATACAGACTGTCTTTCCAGCTTCAGAGAGATGTGAAAATAGTGAGAAATCACCAGCAAATCTTGAAGACAGTAAAAATTAAGATAGCACCCTAGTCCACATTTATTATGTGGACATCTGGTACTCCTGCAAAAGCCAACATGGAAATGAGGAGTGATTTGGGTTGTCTTTGGGGCTAATGGGATAGAAGTAACAGCTTAGGCTCTGGCAAGATGGGGGGTCTAGCAATTAAGTGGAGATCTTAAAAGGCAAGTGTCAAAGAGATCTAAATCCACCACATCACCCGCACTCCCACCAGAATGTGAGGAAAATTGTCTGGATGCTAGGGAGAGAGAGGAAATAAAGAGAAAAAAATTGGTCTCTGAGAGTTTACAAATCACACACCAGCCCAAACAGATAATTATAGCCAATATGCACAGTACCAGGTGTATTCAAGACATTTCAAGCATGCGTGTAATTTGAAGTGGTGCTCCAGGTACCTCACAAAACTAAATCAAATGCCTCTGGAAAAATAGTGATGCTCATCTGTGTCTCAATTATTTTATCAACAGCAATGACTATCATGCATCAAAGAAAATCAGGCACACATGGAAATAAGCAATTATGTTTGACAACTAGCAAAGCAACAGACAAATGAAAACTCATCTGCAGATTTCAATAGTATTAGACACAGATTATTAAACAACTATGTTTAATATGTTTAAATAAAATAAAATAAAATAAATAAAAGAAAATCTTGCAAGTAAGTAGACAGATTAGGAAAACAATGTTAAGTAACATTGAAAATTTGCAAAGAAAAAAATAAACTTTCTGGAAATAAGAATTTCTTTTTTTTTCCCAGTATTATATTTTTTATTTTTTTTATGTCAGCATATTATGGGGGTACAAAATTTAGGTTTCATATATTGTCTTTGCCCCACCTGAGTCATAGCTTCAAGTGTGTCCATCCCCCAGACGGTGCGCACTGCACCCATTAGGTGTGAATATACCCATCCCCTTCTCCCCCACCACCTGCCCTAGACTCAGTGAATGTTACTACTATATGTGCACATAAGTGTTGATCAGTTAATACCAATTTGATGGTGAGTAGATGTGGTGTTTGTTTTTCCATACTTGTGATACTTTACTTAGTATAATGGGCTCCAGCTCTATCCAGGATAATACAAGAGGTGCCAGATCACCATTGCTTTTTTGTGGCTGTGTAGAACTCCATGGTGTACACATACCACATTTTATTAATCCACTCATGTATTGATGCTCATATGGGCTGTTTCCACATCTTTGCAATTGTGAATTGTGCTGCTATAAACATTCTAGTGCAGATGTCTTTCTTATAGAATGTCTTTTTCTCTTTTGTGTAGATGCCCAGTAGTGGGATTGATGGATCAAATAGTAGTTGTACTTTTAGCTTTTTGAGGTATCTCCATATCACTTTCCATAGAGGTTGTACTAGTTTGCAGTGCCACCAGCAGTGTATGAATGTTGCTATGTCTCCACATACATACTAACATTTGTTGTTTTGTGACTTTTTGATAAAAGCCATTGTCACTGGAGATAAGTGATATCTCATTTTGGTTTTGATATGCATTTCCCTGATTAGAGATGTTAAGCATTTATTCACATGTTTGTTGGTCATTAGTCTATCCTATTTTTAAAAGTTTCTATTCATGTCCTTTGCCCACTTCTTAATGTGGTTGTTTTATTTTATTTTATTTTATTTTATTTTTTTGCTGATTTTCCTGACTTCTAGATAGATGCTAGTTATCAGCCCTTTATTGGATGTGTAGTATGCAAATATTTTCTCCCATTCTGTAAGTTGTCTGTTTGCTCCCAAGATAGTTTCCTTGAGTGTGCAGAAGCTTTTTAATTCGATAAGGTCCCATTATTTATTTTTGTTGTTGCTGTGATTGCCTTTGGGGTCTTCTTCATAAATTCTTTCCCTAGGTCAATATCTATAAGACTTTTTACAACATTTTCTTCTAGAATTCTTAAGTTTCATGCCTTAGGTTTAAGTCTGTTATCCATCATGAGTTGATTTTTGAGAGAGGTGAGAGGTGCAGATCCTGTTTCAGTCTTCTACATGTGGCTATCCAATTTTCCCAGCACCATTTATTGAATAAGAATTCTTTTCCCCAGTGTATGTTTTTGTCTGCTTTCTCAAAGATTAGATGGCTGTATGAGAATTGTTTTATATTTGGGTTCTCAGTTCTGTTCCATTGGTCTATGTCTCTGTTCTTGTGCCTATCCTGCAGAAATTATTCCACAACCTTGAGAAGGAAGGAATACTCCAACATGTTTATGAAGCCAACATCACCCTGATACCAAAACCAGGAAAGGATGCAACAAAAAAAGAATACTACAGAACAATAATCCTTATGAATATTGATGCAAAAATTCTCAAAAAAATCCTAGCAAACCAAATTCAGGTGCTTATCAAAAAAATAATCCAGCACAACCAAGTGGGCTTCATCCCAGAGATGTAGGGATCAGAGCAATCAGACAAAAGAAGGAAATCAAGGGTATCAAAATGGGGACAGAAGAGGTCAAACTATCGCTCTTTGCTGATGATATGATCTTATATCTAGAAAACGCCAAAGATTCGGCTACCAAAATTGATAGACAAATTCAGCAAAGTTTCAGGATACAAAATCAATGTACAGAAATCAGTAGCATTCCTAAATGCCAACAACAGTAAAACTGAGGACCACGTCAAAGACTCAATACACTTCACAATAGCAGCAAAGAAAATAAAATACCTAGGAATACATTTAACTAAGGAAGGGAAAGACCTATGTAGGGAGACCTACAAAACACTGAGGAAGGAAATAACAGAGGATGTAAACAGGTGGAAAACCATACCATGCTCATGGGTCGCCAGAATCAACATTGTTAAAATGTCTGTGCTACCCAAAGTGATCTACAGATTCAGTGCAATCTCTATTACAATACCAACATCATTTTTCACATGTAGAAAACATAGAGGACACATGTATGAACATAGAAAAAATAATTCTATGCTTTGTATGGAACAGAAAAGACCCCGCATAGCAAAAGCAATCTTAAGCACAAAGAACAAATTGGGAGGTATCAATTTACCAGACTTCAAGCTATACTATAAGGCTATAGTAACTAAAATAGCATGGAAATAAGAATTTCAAAAAGGGACACTAAAAACTGAATACTTAGATTTGATAACAGATTGTATAAACCAGAATAAAAATATTGCTTAATGATAAATCAAAAGAAACTATATGGAACGTAGCACAGAGGGAAAAAAGGATGGAAAATATGGAAGGAAGGATAAAAAGCATAATAAAGTTCATGTATGTTGAATAGTACTATTTCTGTAAGCCTTCATAGTCCTTGGAGCTAATCCCAACGTTACTTCAAAAAATGTCTAAATAAATAAAAATATTATTGAATTAGAAAAAGTCTTAAAAATATTGTCTGAAAACACTAACCTATATAGTAAATAAAGAGCAATTTACTTTTTAACAATATTTGAGATACACCAAGTAATCAATTCTATTAAATGTGTAAGCAAACCTTTAAGTTACATATTTTTCAATTGAAAAAGAAGTATTAAACTTCATCATCAGTGATTTATAATGGGAGAGATCAATGCTATCTGCCAATTTTATTTTAGAAAACAACACAAGAGGTTAATAAAATTTAAAAATATTAACTACTATATCATTCTGGATCTGAAACATTTGCATGAGTGATAAATACTGCTACAAAATAAGTTATTTAACTTACTAGATTATTTTGCATATTCATTTCCTTTCCTTTTTCTTTTTTCTTTTCCTTTCTTTCTTCCTTTTGTTTTATTATTATTATTATTTGGCTTAAAGAACAGAAATTTATTTTCTCATTATTCTGGAGACTATAATTCCAAGATCAAGGTGTCTGCAGGTTTAATTTCATTCAGAGGTTTCTCTCCTTGGCTTGCAGATGGCTGTTGTCTTTTTCATTATATGGCCTTTGCTCTGTCTATGTGTATGTCTGTGTCAAAATTTCCTCTTTTGTATTTTTTAAATTATTTTAACTTTATTGAAGTATAATTTACAAATAAAATCATATATATTAAAGGTGCACAATGTACAGTGATATATTTATACATTTTGAAATGATTAGCACAATCAGGTTAATTAACATATCCATCACTCCACATAGTTATTTTTTGAGGGCTGAGAATACATAAGATCTATTCTCTTAGCAAAGTTCAAGTATATATTATTGTCTATAGTCACTATGCTGTACATTAGGTCTCCAGAACTTATTCATCTTAGAACTGCAAGTTTGTACCCTGTGCCCAGCATCTCCCCAATTCCTCCACCCTCCAACACCTAGTAACCACCATTCTACTCTGTTTTGGTATACAGCAGGTCTTCAAATAATGCTGTTTTATTCAAAGTCATTTCTTTAGAACATTGAGGAGAAAAAAAATCACTTTCTGGCTAGCACCATTGTCTGTGTGGAATTTGCGCATTATAATGTTTAATATTATAAATGTTTTGGGTCTTCATTTAGAAGTATGTTGATGTTTTTTGTGACCAGAAACACGCCACAGGATCTTAACTCTTGTTTACATCAACTAGCCTAGAGTAAAAAGTCATAGTTTCCAAGAACCTATCAAGGACATTGCGTGAGGACTTATGGTATTTGACTTATTTAGATTGCACATGTAAGTGAGATTATGCAGTATTTTTCTTTCTGTGTCTGGCTTATTTCACTTAGCATCAATATCCTCCAGCTTCATCCACTTTGTTGCAAGTGGCAGGGAAGATCTCCTTCTTTTCTAAGGCTGAATAATGTTACATATGTGTGTGTGTGGGGGGGGGTGTAATCATAATAACTTTATCTGTTCATCCATCAAGAAATGCTTAGATTCTATATCTTGACTATTGTGAATAACACTGCAATGAACATGGGAGGCACTGATTTAATTTCCTTTTGGTATACATCCAGAAGAGGGATTATTGGATCTTATGGTAGTTGTATTTGTAATTTTTTGAGAAAATTCCATACTGTTTCCATAATGGTTTTACCATTTTACACTCCCACCAACAGTGTGCAAGGGTTCCTTTTTTTCTGTGCCTTCACCAACACTTGTAATCTATTTTCTTTTTGATATTAGCCATCCCAACAAGTGTAGGGTGATAGCTCATTGTGCTTTTTTAAATATATATTTCAGGATATTATGGGGTTATAAACATTTGGGTTATATGTTATGACTTTTTTTTTATTTGCATTTCCCTGATGAATAATGATGCTGAGCACCTTGTCATATATCTGTTTCCCATTTTTATGTCATCTTTGGAAAAATGTCTATTTAGGTCATTTGCCCATTTTTTAATCAGGCATTTGGATTTTTTGCTGATGAATAATAGTATGTCTTTTTTTTAAGAATATGCTGCTGTTTATGTCAAAAACATACATGTTTGTATATTCATAGAATCTCCCTTGGAGGTAGACATGAAAATGATAGCAGTAATTGCCTCTGAGGGTGAGGGTGGAAAATGGAGTGCTTCAGGATCAGAAGTAGGAGGAATACATATATATGATTGTGTGTGTACACACACACATACACACACACACACGATTATAATTTCTACTGTTTAAATTCCTTACCATATGCTTTTAATTTTTAATTATTATTTTTATTTCAGAATATTATCGGGGTACAAATGTTTTGGTTCATAAATTGCTTTGTATCATTTGATTCAAAGTTGTAAGTGTGCCTGTCCCCCAGATAATGTGCTTTGTACCCATTAGGTGTGAATTTACTCATCCCCTTCTCCTCCCTCCCACCTACTTGATTTCCAACGAGTGTTATTTCCATATGTGGACATAAGTATTGATCAATTAATACCAATTTGATGGTGAGTACATGTGGTGCTTATTTTTTCATTCTTATGATACTTCACTTACTAGAATGGGCTCCAGCTCCATCCAGAATATAGAAGAGGTGCAAGATCACCACCATTGTTTTTGTGACTGAGGAGAACTCCATGGTATACATATACCACATTTTGTTAATCCACTCATGTATTGATGGGCACTTGGGTTGTTTCCACATCTTTGCAATTGTGAATTTTGCTGCTATAAACATTCAGGTGCAGGTTTCTTTTTTCTAGAATGTCTTTTTTTCCTTTGGGAAGATGCCTAGTAGTGGGATTGCTGGATCAAATTGTAGTTCTACTTTTAGTTCTTTGAGGTATCTCCATACTGCTTTCAATAGATGTTGTACTAGTTTGCAGTCCCACCAGCAGTATATGAGTGTTCCTATCTCTCTGCATCCACACCACCATTTGTTGTTTTGGGATTTTTTGATAAAAACCATTCTTACTGGAGTTAAGTGATATCTCATTGTGGTTTTGATTTGCATTTCCCTGATGACTAGAGATGTTCAGCATTTTTTCTGTATTATGTATTTTTATATTAACTTATTGTCAGATAAATAGTTTACAAATTTTTTTTTGAATATGTAGGTTTGTTTCTCATTTTATTAACTGTTTGCTGTGCGGAAGCTTTTTAGTTTGATGTAGCCCTGAGCTTTTAGTGTTATATCCAAAACAATCATTGCCAAGGCCAATATTAAGGAGCTTCCTCCTGTTTTATTTTGGCGGGGGGGAGAGGAGGGGATTTAGAGCTTCAGGTTTTACATTTGAGTCTTTAATTCATTTTAAGTTGATTTTTGTGTGTGTATAATGTAACAGTCTAATTTCATTCTTTTGCATGTGCATATCCAGTTTTCTGAAAACCATTTATTAAAGAGACTCATTTCCCTCAATGTATATTCCTGGTGCTCTCATCAAAAATTTTTTGACAACATCTGCTTAGATTTATTTCTGGGCTCTCTACTCTGTTCAATTGGTCTACGTGTAGTTGTTATACCAGTACTATATCATTTCCTTTTCGTAATCAGTAGTATCTAATCATTTGCCTTAGATAAGTTAATTTATCTTTCAGAGCCTTCCTTTCTTTATCTAAAAATTAGAAACAATAACACTGGCCCCTTCTACCTTTTTGGATTTCTGTGAGGCTCAAAGGACATAATTTGTGCCAGACTTTCAAGGGCTATACACCTTTAAGTGGTAGTTGCACGCAGAGCTTCTGAAGTTTGCACATAAGCGAGGTCGACATTCTAATTTTTAGCATTTTTAACTAAATTTCTTTTTGTTATTCATCCATACTTTTAAAAGAAACTAAATTATCTAGAAAGTATAACTTAGATTTAATTACATTTACCTGAATGGAATATATTAAGGTGTATTTTTTCTATGTTAAATTTTTGTACATTATAATTTATATGACTTAAAGAAATAGAAATATGCCAAAAACATGACTAGTTTTTGTTGTTTTTTAGTTCTTAATAAAAAAAAAAGTTTCCATACTAAGTCAAATCTAGTACAGGTGAGGGGTGAGTAGTGGAGAATCTTTTGTTGTGTGGAGTGTTACACAGGCTGCCTGTGTTAGCATTCTTGTTGACGAATTTTCCTTGGTATCTGTATCTTTTCCCTGGTGGACTGGATTGAGTTCAATCTTGTTAGCATATTCTTATCTCTTAATCCTTTATTTTTAGTTTCCTGCATATGTTTATCACCTACTTCCTAACAAAACATGTTATGAAGAGGAAAGAGGATTTTTATTGCAAGAAACAGCTGCCCCAAACAAATGCATTTCAATAGTTACACTGTTTATAAAAATAAATAAACAACCCATGATAGTCTCCAATCTTTTAGAGAAGAGAGGCAGTTACCCCACAGATGGCAACTTACATCCTTGATTCATTACAGCTGAATATAAATTAGTGTTTTTATTTCTTCCAAGACAAGGTAAGGATCACAGGATAATCCCATTAATTCTTCTAACTTTTATGCAATTTTGTTAGGTATTTTAATTCTACATGTCTTTCAACCACACAAGACAGTTAATATTATTTTAAACAGTTAATATCCATTTAGATTTACCCACTTACTAGCATTTTCTGGGAACTGACTCTCTTTCCTGCATTATTTTGTGCTTATCTGGGGTAATTTTCCTTCCTGAAAATCCCTTTTTGGTGCTACTTTTAGCACAGATCTTTAGGTAATGAATTCTTTTGGCTTTTGTTTATTTGAAAATCTCTTTATTTCATTTCCATTTAAAATTTTATTATGGAGAATTTTTAACAACTATGAAAATGAGACTTAGGACCCAAAATCCACCCCAATGTCATCACCCCGTGGCCTACCCTGCTCCTATTTTACCCATATCCACCCCCACAGAATAAATGTGAAGCAAAACTGAGACACTATATCCATGCATTCATTTGATCTGTAAATAGTTTAGTATCATATATAGAGAGAGAAAATAAGCTTTTTTACTCTTCTTTTCATACTCACCTGACCAAGCTATAAAATGGTTAAAAGGAATTGCTTAATATCAACTGTCCCTTCAGTGTTCAAATGTCCTATTGTCTCATAAATGTTATAAAATTCTTGTTGCTTGATTTTTTAATAAAGTCATCACATTGCAATTATTACTTTACTTGTTAAATTTCTTTTAAATCATAAGTTCCATTTCCTTTTAATTTTTTTGTTGAAAGAACTGTGCCTCCCCTCCTTCATATAGAGCTATCTGGGTTGTGTTGATTTCAGTCCTGTGATATAGTTTGAGGTAGTCCTCTGTAATTCCTAAGAATTCTAGGTAGCATCTAGAGAGGCTGGATGCAATTCAAGCTTGATTTTGTGGACAAGACCACTTCATCAGTGGTGGTGTTTTCTTCCCTCAAGAGGGTCATACTGTTGTGTGTTCTCTCTTTTTGCAAAGTTAGCACTGACATTTGTGCCGCCAGTTCCTATGTTGATGACTTTCCGGTCATTATGGTTTTCTGAAGCTTATTCTCTGGTAGATTCCACTGAGAGCAATATTTATTGGTTTTGTGTATGCCGATAATAGTTTGTCCTTGACTTTTAAGCTTGGAAGTCAGCTTGGTTGCATGTAAAGTCCTTGGCTCACGTTTTCTCTCTTTGAGTATCTTAAATATGTTATTCCTTTTCCTTTTCTTTGTTTTTTTTTTTTTCTTAAGCATCATTGTTAATAAAATGATGGAAATTTGATTTCTTTTCCTCTTTAAGTGACCCAGTCAAATCTTTGGTACATGAGACCATAATCCTTTTCTGTTACTCATTTTAGGAGAAATTAATTTTCCTTAATTTTAAGAGAAAGGGGTTCACTAAGATAGCTCTCTAAGGCTCACAACATTTAGAGCTTTCCTTTTTAGTGTTTTTATGAAATGTGTGTGTGTGTATATGTGTGTATTTACCTTATCTCATACTTTCTGAGGGCTCTTGGCTCTATTTCATCTTCCACTTAGAAGTTTCTATGTATTTGGTGGTATGAGAGTTAATATGTGGATGAAAAAAACTTTCAAGGACCACTAACTTCCAAATATTGTTGGAGAGACTTGCTTTTATTTATTTATTTTTGTTGTTGTTCTATAAACAAAAATATAGAAGCAAATAGTGAATTGAGTTTCAGAACACAAACAGGCAGAAATACACACATAGTATTAAGCATAGTTATCTACCAGGGAGCAATTATTCTCTGAGAGTAATGCAGGTGAATGGGATACAGACAAATGGCCATTGAGGACACTGGTGTCATAAACACACAAAGGTAAAGGGAATTGTCACATGGTTATGGGCACAGACTCTGGAACTTGACTCTTGGGGTTTGAATCTCCCTCTGTCACTCACAATTTATATAACATGGGCACGTTTCTTAACCACCCTTTGCCTCAGTTTCCTCATTTGTTAAAAGAAAATATCTACCTGAAAAAGGTAGATAGTTTACATAATTCACATGCAGTTCCAAGCACACAGTAAATGCTCTGTTACTAAAAGTTGACCCAGTATATCTTTGAAGGTTTTAAGGAAATTCAAATCACTGAATTCAAAGTATGTTTCCAAGTAAATTTAATAATTTGACTTTACTTTTGAATGTTAATAAAACCAGACAAACTATAGTTCCAATGTAAATAAATGTTCTTTCTAGGTAGTTTTGACTTTTATAAAATCAAAATTGTGTTTCCTGTCCTCTTCTAAATTTGCTATTGTAGTAGTCTAGACTTTGGCACCTTGCCAAGTATGTAGGTGGACTCTTCATTTAAAAATACTAAGTTTTGGATCATGCTGAAACTATTAAACTTTAAAAACTCATCAGATGGCTCATCTGATAGTAATTTTTGTTTTACTTTTCTTCTCTAAAAGCAGAAATATAGATTTGGATTTCTTAGACTCTCTCTGTTATTAATAATTTTAGCAATAAAAATATTTCCAAAAATTAAAGTTACAACTGCATGGGGATTTCAGATCCGTTTGTTTTTTCAGAAGTCATCACATTTATTATGTGCATGCCAAGTCTTCTTTGTTCCCGGGAACAAATATTCAAGACCACTCGCAACTTTGTAGCACAAGTAGATGCTGATGTCTATTTTTGTTTATTTTAATAACGCAAAACACTAATCGGAAGGAAGGGTATAATAGACATTGTGTTCATTAGAATGATACAGGAATAACACATGCCTCCTTGGTTGAAAGGGCAGAGAGTAGTTTTAGCTCTACACCTAAGTAAGCACAGATTTCTATAAATTCTGCTACATCATTAACTGCATTTAAACCAGACAGACACATGTTAACTTTATATTATCTTATATGAATACAAGGTCTGTGTGTCACTCTAACTTTATTGTATGGCCCATCATCTAAACTGCTCATAAATCCAGAGAACCTTGGGAAGAACAAAGAGAAAAGTAAATAGCCTTAATGTCTTGTTATTTTAAATAGACATTATATCTCTCTTTCTGAGTATGATATGGGAATTTCATTTATTATTATCTTTATAATCACATCAAAAAATGTAATAGTTTGGCAATAGGTGATTTGATTGGAAACATGGGTAAACCCAGAGGTATATATCTGTGCCCACTAAAGATCAATTTGGGCAACCAGTTTAATACTATATATAGTAATCATGAAATTAGATTTGGTGTTACAAAATTGAGGACCTGGAGCACACAAGAATCCTAAAAAAACAACCCTTGGAAGATAAAGGGGGAAAGATTACTGCCAATACCAAAAACCTAATAATCTTTTTTTAAAGAGATGAATATTAAACTGATCATTTCATATTTATTGAGGCAATATTGGAAAATGATTGCATCTTTATATCCAGATTGGGGACATTCTTCTGGGACTTATAACAGGATGTTTTCTCTTAACTTTGTTTCCCCCTCATTTTTACTAGAAAAGGAAAAACCTTTGTTGCCAGATTTTTTTAACTCTAAGTAATAAACTTGTATCCAAGAATGTAGTTGTTAGAAAGTACTGTTATCTATTTAAAACTTACGGAAACACTTAATTTTTAAGGCAACATTAACTGAGGTTGAATTATGGAGCAATTCCTCCGGAAGTTCATGTCAGAGGAATGTTATTGCCAAATAAATCCACTATGATCAGTTGAGCAACAGTGAATAGGAAAAGCACTTAAAATAATTGGACACTCAGGGGTACCTTTCCAAAGTCTGTTGTGACATGTTAGCTATGTCACTTCCATTAAAACCAGTGGGGGTTTTGAGGTTGAAATTCATCTTTACAGATTAAAGCTTTGCATCTTAATGTGAAGCGCTGTAGAAGCCATCAGAGAAGGCCGGGGTTGGAACATATCAAGTGTTCTTTGGAAAGTAGTGGCACTAACTTTTCTCCCCTTACGTTTATCTTTATAAATTTTCTCGTTATAAATTTTGATACATTTAACTGGAGATGGAAGGAGAAGATATGGTGTTTACATTGGAATTTATGCTTGAAAACATGATTTCTGCAGTTGCAGCACTGGGTTAGAAAATAACCATTGCCTTTGAAAATGTTTCATTATATTTCATCCAAAAATTATCCCTTTTAGATATCCACCCCCTCTACTGGTATTAAATAGCTGCCTAAATTTCTGCATGAAAGACTAGAAGACTTTTACATAAACTGGGTGGAATTGCCTCCATGGTTGCTTTGGGGACAATTGAAGAAAGAATAATTTTCAAAATTACACAGAATCAATCAGTCTCCCTATGTAATCTGAAAAAGAAAAGTATGCTTATTTTACTTATTACAAAGCAAAATATAATGTTTTTATTATTTTTTAAATGGGAGCAAGAAATGTGATTCACTTCCTCTGAGTGATTTCAGAAAAATGTATATTATCATAGATTGCTAATAAATGTTTGCATTCATTACATGCCCTGATTCATGTTGTACAAATAAAAAGTGTTTATATTATAATTTTAAGTCTATTTTAGTGGCATTCAAATGTAATACTTGAGTTATATTATTCTTGGAAACATATTAATTATTAAATCAATAAATAGCACCTAGAATAAGTAAGCCTACCCTCAAATCCCTACTCTGTCACATAGCAACTGGGTGCTCAAGGATAATTTATCTTCTTATATTACTTTCTTCTTCTATAAAATCTGGATAATAAAACCTCCTTATCAAGGCAGTTGTGAGCATTCAGTGGCCCAATGTTTGTTTAGCACCACCTCTTTGTTCAACCATGGTCACTATCTCAGATTAGCAGATGCACAGTCCCACCTGCCTCATTTTGCTCATTGTTTTGAATTTAAAGAATGAATGAATGAATGAATTACTTAGGAGTGCTAAGTTTGGCTCTTATTTGTCCTCAATTCCAAAAATGGCACCAATAAGGTGGGTGTGAGGCATTGCTGTATACAGGTAAAGGCAGATGTGTGAGGGAAGTCATTATCATCATCCTATGTCCCTAAGTTTGAGCCTATGTTACTAGCAGAAAGTCAGAAATCTAATACAGGATAGAGTTGCAATTTGAACACAATTTGAACATGTCTTCAAGCATGAAAGGCAATGTTCTTTTGACTATCACACTCAACTTTTCTGCCTATTAGTGACTAAATAAAAAGAAAAAGAAAAAAATGATTGTTCTCAATTTCACTAAATATATTTGCCTGATCTGATTTTCACATTTTTGTTTCTACATCTACCTACCTAAAACATCGCTTTTCACCTTAGTTGCCAAACTCAAGTCCTCCTTTCTGCAGTTCATCTTTTATTTGCTTAGACTAATTTGCCCCGGCATTTCCTAGGGTGACCCTTACAGAATCCAGAGGAAGAGATGAGAGGGAGCTTTATGAGGAGTCAACACAGGACGCAAATGTTAGCCAGACCCTCAAAACCATCAGAGACTCTCTGGGGAACTGACCCCATCTGCTGAGGACCACTACTTTGATAATTTTAAGAGGGCCATTGTTTATTATAAATTGTCTCTCTCCCTGAGGTGACAGCAGCAGTATATATGATTATAAATTGCTTCCCAACCTCCTGCCTCTTGCACTCACCCATGCTGCCAGAATGTGTGCATGGCGGTGGGGAGGGCGCTTGCAGGGGAGTGAAAGAATGTTTAGAAAGGAAGGAAGAGGGCCAGGACCAGATTCAGTTGATCTCTTCTAGATTGAAACGGTGCAAAGGATCAGGGAATTTTGAAGAGGTGAGAAAAATTAAACTTAGGTCATCTCATTACAGAATGGTGATCATATCACGCTAAGATTGTTTGCTTTAAACCCCTCACTTTGCAGATGAGAAAATGCATGCCCAGTGAGGATAAGTAGATGAAGAGGATAAGTGTCATGCAAAACCTGAGACTTGTGCTTAGGTTGTGGACTTCAAGACTTGAAACATCTTACTATCCCAGAACTCTTTTCTGCAGTTTATACTTACTAGTAGTTCAAATTTACTTGTAAAGGTAAAATAATATTGCAATATTAACTAAATATAGAATTAATTTATCTATCCTAATAGGGAAAGCTCCGTGAAACCAGTTATGTTCTTCTACAGCTCATTTTGCTTTATTCCTCTGGGATTATTTATTCTTGGATTATTATATAGACAGACTGAATTTTCCATAAAAATTTTCTGTCTTTCTTCTGCTATGTAGCTTTCTATTTTTCTGTTTGATTACACTTAACTTCCTATTAACTTCGAATTAATGTCCTAAGCTTATTTTTGATTTTTAAAAAATTCTATGCTATTGATACTTTGACCCCTATTATCACAAGTCTAGCACTCCTGTTCTTGCTACTGTGCATTTCACCTCACACCTTCCTACGTAGGGTGTAATAATTAAACTCTTGTATATTAATTTGATTTGACCTAAGACCAGTCATTAAAGCAGTTGATTCTTTTAGTCACATACTTTATTATTATTCTTTTAATTTTTATAGAAAATTTCAAATATACACAAAAGTAGAAAGAACACTGTAACAAATCCCAAGGTACTCATTACATAGCTTTGAAATCATCAACATTCTGTCATTCTTATTTCAACCATTACAACATGTACTTTTTTGCCTGAAATATTATGAAGCCAATCCCAAATACCATATTTCACCTAAAGCTATTTCATTTGGTAACTCTAACAGCACTTTTTTTAAACATAACAATATTGTTTAAGAAATTTTATTTTTAATTTTTAAATAAATGATTTATTCTATGTAATAATACAATAAATAATTATGACATTTAACACAGTTTACCATAATTCCTTAACAGCATCTCATGAACTCTGTGTGCTTTTTCTAAAAGTTGATTATTTAAATTAGAATTTAAACAAGGTCAACACAGTGTATTTGCTTGAAATGGAGTATTTTGAAATATATGGAGAGACGCTCTCACTTTGTTTGCATACCATTTATCTATTGAAAAAATATTGTTATCATTTTTCCAGAAGACCTGACCACATTTACATTTGGTTGATTTAGTTCTCTTAAAGCCATTTCACCTTTATTTTCTATCATTCTGATACTTCATGAAAACCATAATAAGGTCCAGAGAATTGATTAAGCTTAAGTTGAATTGAAGAGAGACAAGGGTATTCCCAAGCTGGTGCTATCTGTTCCTATGTTACCACACCGTGTCTGGTGTTAGATTGATCCATCCATTATTAAGGTCCACATCAACAATCAGCCCTGTGATTGTAGCACCCAATGACAGTTATTTCCTAATTCATAATCTCATTAAATCTTTCAAAATGGCAATTTTCTAAGTATATTATTTCTCCTTCATTATAGTTATAAGAAAAAAATTTCCTTCGCTATATATTTAGTTAGTTAACTAGCTAGCTAATTAGTTCAGGAAAGGTAGGGTAAATGCTTGGTTCTTTTCCATTATGCATCAATTTTTAGAATAAAGAATTGATATCTTAGTGAATGCAATCCATGAGTATATTTTGCTTTGGGAATATCTTAATAAAAGCATGATCTTATGAGCTTTCACACATATATTTGCTGTGTTCAGTGCATTAGAGACATCATATGTTTTCATATTCAAATATCCCTATGATATTTTGACATGATCTTAGTAGTCATTGATAAGCTTTTGCTTTCAGGCAAGATAAGCTGTCCCAGGTTCATAGTATACATTTTCTGACCCAAATCCAGAATCAGCTCTATTTTTCAAAAAGTCCTGATTTCATTTATGGGAAATGGTATATAGAGATCACACTCCATTTACTAGGGTGTTCATTGCTAAATTATTGCTATCCATTTTAGTGGATGCAGCTATAAATATTTTTCTCCCTTTTAAAAAAATGTTTAAAAATATTTTTCTGGGAAATTGGTAAAGAGTTTATGGGACTTCTTTGTACTACCCTTAAAACTTATCTATATGCTTGGTATCATATAAAAATAAAAAGCACACACACATACAGCATGTACTGCATGAATTTATACTGATACTTGCAGATAAAAATAAATATTTTAGGGTTTTACTTTTCGGGTTACTTTTCAAAAACTCTTTTCACTTATAATGAGAAATATGGCTCCTAAATATATTAATGTAATTACTTACCTGCTTTATTCCACTTTCTCTAAAAACAAAGTGCCTTAAAGCAATAATGATTTTTTTTTGATACTTCCCATTTGGGAGAGACACTCAAAATATTCTGTTTAAAATCACTAGAAATAACACTTCTCTGGTAATCCATTAACATGGTATTCGGTTCAGCTCACTTGTTAATTCTTTATAATTTCAAAGAGTTGCTTCTTGAAATTGTAATCTTGTTTCTTAATTTGATAAAATATTTGTATATAAAGAAAAAACTGTAAGACAAGATACATTCAGAGAGAATTTTTTTTCATACAACATATATATATTCACATCTGGTTTTGACCTTTCTCATCTGTGTAAACATTTTTACTAATTTTTATTTCAAAATTAAATTTCTTTTTTTGGACAAAATATGAAACGTGTGTGTGTGCATATGTGTGTATATACATATAATCATATTCCTACTCCTTCACAAACATTGCATATGGTAAGCATGATTTTGTATATTTCTTTTCTCAGTGAATACTGTATCTCGAAGATCATTTTAAAGCAATTTATAGAGATATACCTTGGTCTATTTTACAGTAGCATCATGCATTGTGGGCTATATCATAGTTCATTCAGGCAGTTCTCTACTGTTTGGCATTTGAATTATCTCAGACTTTGGCAGCAATAAATAGCCTTGTGCATGTAATAGTTTTTGTTTTTTGAAGCATATATCTAAGAGATTTTAGAAAGGAGGCTGCAAAGAGAAAATGAATATGGAGTTTGATAGTTACTGCAAAATTCCTGTACAGTGGAGTTGATCTCTCTTGTATACACGTCAAAACTGCATGGGAGTGCCAGTTTCCTCAGAGCCTCTCCAAAAATAGTCTATTGTTAAACTTCTAGATATTTGCCAGCCCGATAGGTGAAAATCGATTCTCAGAGCTATTTTAATGGCATGGAAACCCACGTGGAGCATTTCTGGTTGATCAGAATAGTGATATGCATGTTACAATTTTTGATGTGCATGCAGAGGTAAGGATTTGCTTCACAGCTACTTTTGGTTCTGTACAGTGCAGAGGACACAAACATAGCGAGAGCCAGGGATAGACTTTTTAAAAATCCATCCTTATTGAGGTATGACTGACTTTGTTAGAGAGGTCGTGGTGGGATAAGAGCCTCATACACATTGCTCTAAAACTTAGTTCAAGACAGGGAAGTTGGTACAGAGATGTTGCATCGAAGTTTTTATCTGTCCTTCCCTAGGTGGTTACTTAATAGTTATCCTCTCAAAAAATCTAAGAATCATGATTTAAAATTTTAAATGTTATGTAATTTTAAACACAAGAATAAGGAAAATTCTGACTCTATGCTTCTTCCCATTTTCTACTCTAAAAATGTGTGGCTCCTGCAACTTCATACCTTCTCTGGGGGTGAAATTATTTTTATCTCAGAGATTTTTTCCTATTTAGGTATCACAGAAAACTTCACATTTTAGAAACTGCTGAAAAAGTTAGAAATTTATAAACACTGCTGGGAAAATATACAATAGATGTCTTAAAAAAGTACATTTCTCACTGTTTCTCATTTATATTCTGAAAACACAATGAAACAAGAAGCAGATACCATTCACATGTTTGTGCTTTGATTAAATTAGACACTTGTGGTAAATCAAAATGTATTTTCTAAGTGGAGGAATAGGAAGCCAAATTACTACTTGGGCTGGAGATTTTTTAGGAATAAAATAAAGCACATTGTTTTGATTTGGTCAGTGCATCAGTAAGTTTAATTTTCCAATTGACTGGAGAGATGCTGTAATACCTTATACAAACATGATTTGTAACCTTCTAACCTCTTTTATTCTGTGCACACAAAATGAAACTATTTTTCATCTGTAACACTGCAGAAACATAAGGATGGAAAAGTCATTCTTTGCTTCATCTATGTATACAAAAGACTTAAACAATATAAGTAAGCAGAATAATGTCTCCATAAAAAGATATTCATAAGTTTCCTGGTATAAAAATTAGAGTTAGACTTGAAATCATTAAATATTCCAACTAATTATGCCCTTTTGGCAATATACAAACTAAATGATCATTATCACAATTTTTTCTAGATGAAAAACTTTTGGGAGGAATTATAACAACTTAAGTTTTTAGTGCTAAGAAATCTTAAATATTATTTTTGAAAAAAATTGTCTTTTTGGACAGCTCTTGTATTCTGTGGTGGTTTTTATCCCCCTATAACAGTAAATACAATTAGCAATTAGGTAGCCTCATTAATAGCTTTTGACACACTATGTTTAATCAGTGTGATCTAATTCAATGAGGGGAACTGAGCTCAATTCAGCAAGGGGCCCACTACTTGGTATAACTGGAAAAGCCTTCTTGCAACCAACTATTTCTCCCTTCAAGCATGATATGGTGCCACAAAAACTGTTATTCCAAACATATTCCTTTTGGTTAAGGCATTGGTTTCTAAATCTGCTGCTTACCAAAATCTCCTAATAAGGTTTCTAAAACAAAGCTTAACTTCTTGAGTTCCATTCCAACTCAATCTATAAGAATTTCCTGGAGATGAACCTCAGAATCTTTTTTTTGTTTGTTTGTTTTTGAGACAGAATCTCACTCTATCACCCAGGCTAGAGTGCAATGGCGTCAGCCTAGCTCACAGTACCTTCAAACTCCTGGGCTCAAGTGATCCTCCTGCCTCAGCCTCCTGAGTAAGTGGGACTACAGGCATGCGCCACTATGCCCGGCTAATTTTTTTCTCCTCCCAGAGTGCTAGGATTACAAGTGGAAGCCACCACTCCCTGCCCCCAAGTCTTTTCTGCTATGTTTATATTTATAGGTTTTCAATTTTGTAACCACTGAATTAAGGAAGTATATGGTGTTTAAGTCCTTCTGTTGCAATCGCAATTGCCCTCTAAGTTAAAACAGAATATATTGAGAATCACAAGTCAAGTGAGTCCCAGGTATTAATCTCAGTGTGGGGAAGATGTTTTTTGGAGTTCTATGGCTTCTCTGTGTTCCTGTCTCTGTATCCTGTCTCTTCATGCTTCCTTGCCATCATCAACATATGGTTTTATAAAAATATCTAATAATTGTGTTACATTTGAGCTATAGTGTTAATATGGCTAAATATGTATGCACTCCCACTATATTGGGGTTGTCAAAGGAATGAATGTCTAATTGTTAAGCAAGGAGGTATGCTTCTCAGGCTTTCCTGTCATAAGATGCCACACTATATTTCTCTTATCAAAGCCAGTTTAGAGTTTCTTCATGCTTTGATAGTATTTGTACCTCCATTTTTATATTCTATAAAATTTAAAATATACAGTCTCAATTATAGTTTTTATTTTGTATATTATGTTAAAAAAATCCCTGTGAAATAGGATGGTTTTATTTTTAAAAGAAAGAAGTAATGAGACTTAGGAGACAATACAAACAAGTGGCTATGTAGTCCCAGGCTTTGGAGTCTGACAAGTCAGGGTTCAAATCTTGGCTGCATCTTGGACCCTTAGCAAGATATTTATCCTCCCTGACTTATCATTTCTCATCAAATGGAGATGATAAGATTGTCGTGAGAATTAAATGTATTAAAATTATTTAAAAAAATAAATCACAGGTCAGTAGTGACTAATTGCAAGCATAAGTGGGAGAACTAAGTTGAGGACTCCAATCCTCTGACTTCCAGCTCATTGGTCTTTCTTCTTGAGCACACCTGACATACATTTTGTAAGATTTATTTCAAAATTTACAGCCAGCAGAGAGCTGGCCAAGAATGGAATATAGTGTAGATAAGTTTGGATAGTAGAGAAATAGGTTCAAATCTCGGGGCATTACGAGGAACACTGGACTTCGATGGAGCACTGCCGAGGTTTGGAGTGATTGGGAATCTGCTCAATGATTGATAAAAGGGGAAACCACTGTGAACAAATGAAAGTTACATGAGGACCGAGGCAATGTAAGTGGGCCTTGCTAATTTCATAATATTTCTGAGAAACTACTAATTTTAAAATGAGATTTTTTAATCTAGGTATGTAACCAATATTTTATTAAGTGTATTTTCAACCAACAGGAAAAGCTGACAGAACTGCACAGAAAACACCCACATAAGCACTCATCACCTAGATTCTACAATTGACATTTTGATATATTTGCATCGCCACTTATCTTTCCATTTGCCCATCATTCTTATGGCAATTTAAGTAGGTATTTTCACTGGTTCCTTAACCTCAATTCTCACTAGCCAACATAAAAAGAAAGTCAGGTGACACCAGGGCACACATTTGTTTACATTACAGAAGAGGAACCCTGAGTTTAGGGAACACAAGTCCATGATAGACAGTTAGCATCTCTGCCCTTTTCTCTGAAGAGAATCTCTGTTGGAAATATAGTAATTTGCCATTTTGTTGAGGTGTAACATTGATTTACTCTAAGTACAAGGCTATGGTACAAAGCCGACTATGTATTCAGTGGCAAAACGGGCTCTGCAGCTGATGAGGCGCATGTAGTTCTCATTTGTCAGTTGCCTTTCTCACTGTGTGGTCACCCTCTAAAGTTGGTAAGGCGATCACGTGGGAGTTAAAGTCTTTCCACTCACTAGGATGATAGGGGTGATGCTATCTACAGTGCTGCCCAGGCTGAGCAAGACTATATTCATTACTATCGCCTCTTTAAGGCGTTTCCAGTGTTTTGTGGGTGTTATGGACTGAATGTTTGTGTCCCCCAAAATTCATATGAGGAGCTCTAACTCCCAACGATGATATGTGGGGTAAGCTTTGGGAGGTTTGGATTAGGTGACGACAGTGGCACTCTTGTTGGGATTAGTGCCCTTATTAGGAGAGGGAGAGGGTACAAGAGAGAGAGACCTCTCTCTCTCCATCCTTGCCTACCAAGACAAAGCCATCATGTAAGCCCATAAAGAGAAGGTGGAGGGTTGTCTACAAGTCAGGAAGAAGTCCTCACCAACAACCAAATCTGCCAGCACTTGAGTCTAGACTTCTCAGCTACCAAAATTGTGAGAGAGAAATATCTGTTGTTTAGGCCACCCAGTCTATGATATTTTGTTGTTGCAGCCTGGGCAGACTAAGACAATAGAAGTGCTTAAGCACAGAAGGATAGGACTCTATGAGCTATAGGGATTTAAAATCACAACAACTTTCCCCTGTACTTACCTTGTAAGGCTTACAAAATCTCTGCTTCTATTTTAAAGAGAAATGTTTTATGAACTAGTTTAGTAAGACTACTTGGGCATCAAGTAATTCTAAACAAAACAATATTTTGATGATGTAAGAGTAAATGAATCAGAAACACATGTGCTGTACTCTCTCTGAAATACACTGGAGCCTGAACATCAAGGAGAAAGGGTAGTATTTGGAAAGATGCCAAATCTGATTGGGCACTGCCAAGCCTAAGTAAATTTGAAAAGAGGAGGGGCAATTTTATGATTCTCAGGGAGCAACTGAAGCCTTCTGGGTCCTGGAACTTAAGGTGACAGAATCTGAAAAATTTGAAGCACCTGGCAACATGTTGTAAGGTGAGCATGTACTAGCGAGGGCATCGGTGATTAGGACTTTTATTTTTGCATGTGAGATAGCACATTTACCTAAAGTGTTGTTTGCTAAAACAAGCAAACTAAAAGTTATACTTCAGGCTATCCTGGTATACTCCTCAGGTCCTAGACTTTTCACATGCAAGGCAATATTAATTGGCATTTAGTTATAATTGCGACAGCTACCTATTGAGGCTATTTGTAAAAATTGACCAATAGACTTGAAGAGAGAAGTGAATTTGCAGCAGTTACCTTTTCTTCTGGTAGGTTGTGTCTGTATTTCTACGCTCATGTAAAACGGAGCTCTCACGTCAAAATCTTTTCTATAATACTTAAGAAAATTTTGATTCGTTAGGCATTTTCTATTAACTAGCGACTTATTTATATAATTATCAAATGAATGAGGAAAAAGGCAACATTTTCTCAGCTTAAACCTTCAACCACAGTGCTTCTCCCATGAGGCACTTGGACCAGGAGCACCTTTGCTAGACGGGCTGGGAGTAACGTCACTGTGTGCTTATTTAAGTGTTCAGTTCAGCTATTTTAGCTGACAGACAGTAATTAGTATAAACACACTACAACATCATTTCATGTATTTATACTATAATTGCACATTTTAATTTCAGTCATTAAACATATTTAGAGTGCATTAATGTTAAAGTGAAGTAATTACTTTAATTGTAGCATGAATATAATCAATCCTAATGCATGAGATCTGGTATGAAATTTGGTTTTAACATATGTTACAGCCTGTGCATAGCTGTGCTCAAATATCCTGAACCATTTGTGTTTTTGTTTTGATGAGCCTCCATTTTCAAATTAAAACTTGGTAGAGAAGTGCCTCTGGAAAGCCCTTTTGTCTTTGTCTGAAGAATGTTATCAGGAGATATTTATTTAGTACCTGCTAGGTGTATTATACCATTTCAGATCCTAAATGGATGTGGTACCATGGGACTCACTTGTTGACTTTAAAATCCTTAATCTAGTGTTGATGAGGAAATAAGAAACATATATTGCAAATAAATATGTGTAAAACCATGCCCAGATTTTGAAGATTGCACTGGGATTATGAAACTAAATGCCTTTTTCCTTCGGAAATACACACTAAAGGATTTAGGGGTAAAGGGACATGAAGTCTCCATGTTACTATCAAACGGTAAGGAAAAATGTGTGTGTGTGTGTGTGTGTGTGTGTGTGTGTATGTAGGAGGGGGAGGAGATAGAGAGAAGGGGAGAGATAGTCACTATTAAAAAATGGGGGCAAACTAAAAAAAAAAACCAGTAAATTTTGGTAACAATTATACATGAATTCCTTGTTCTTTATCTGCAAATTTAGTAATTTGAAATTATATAAAAATATAAACAGAGCACTGACATAAATCCTTATTAGAGAAATCTAGCAATGTCTTAATCTATAGCTTTAAAATGTTTACACATGAAGTTTAAAACAATTCCACTCTTAAGCATCTATTCTAGGGAAATAACGGGCAAATTGTTTACTACAACATTGGGTAAAATAGCAAACATCTATAAAGCATCCTGAATGTCCCATAATAAGAGAATAAAGTGATGAGGTCAGAAATAGAAACTTCATTAAAGATATAGGAGAAGGCAGAGCAGCTGGCAAGAAAACAGAAAGCAGGACCAAAAGAAAAGGCTGTAAAAGGACCAGCATAGAAGCAAGATTATGGAAGCATCTTCCTTTCTCCCTCCCTCCCTTCCTTTTCCTCCCGCTCTCTCTCTCTCTCCCCCTTCCTTCCTTCTTTTCTTTCTCCCTTCTTCCTTCTCTCTCCTCTTCCCTCCCTCCCTTCTTTTCTTCCTTTCATTCAGCATATATATATGTCATGCCTACTAGGTCCCAAGTACAATGTTTCTGTGGAGAAACAATGATGAACTAACTATACCAAGAAGACTCCTGTCCTCATTGACCTTATGGTCTAGGAAAATAAGCATCATAATAATAACTAAAAGGAAGTGATAAAGGGTGTTTAGTGACATAAAAACTTTGAGTAAGAGAATACAAAGAAGGTCAGAAATAATTGTATTCAAACCCAATCTGGGAGAATAAGGGACTGCAAGGGAAGGGGTAATCTTCAGTGTAGGTACATTTGAATTATTTGAATTTTTAATATGTGAACATATTCCACTTTTGAAAGAAAAATATTTTTAGTTTTTTTTACAGGTACAATATTCAATATTTTGTAGAAAATAATTTAATAAATGTAAGATTTTCTATGTTCTTTTTTTTTTTTTACAAAAGTATTCCCTTTCCCTTAATATAAGAACCTTAAGAAACCATTTACTGAAAACTTTCGATACTCATTCCAGAATAGAAGTTGCCAAACTTTCTTGATTCCTGATGCTCTTGTGTCTCTGTGACTTTTTCATAGCACTCCTGACCAAAAGAAATACCCAACAGCTCTGTTTATTAGGCAGTTAGGTCGAAATAACTTTACAAAGTATTTATGTCCTCACAACTTGGTAGCCATTTGAAAAAAAATAACATGCATAAATTGAAAAACATTTATTTCATTCTTAACCACAATTACTTCCTAATGGGATACGTGTGTCTATCCAGTACTGCGTGGTTTCTCCAGTCTGGAAATCAGATTGAACACCAATGCTCTCATTTCCTTTCCTGCATTGCATTATGCATGGTACTTGCGTTTTCTCAGAGCAGCCTCTGAAAACTCCGCTTCGGGAAGATAGGACGGCACAGCAAGAAATGTAGTACAGTGTAATGTTGAAACTGTGAGCACTATGAGTGAGTAGTCATTTCTGTGTTATCGACAAATGTCAAGTACTATAAGAGCCTCAGACACCTAAAGGCACAATATGGAAACTCCAATTCTAGAAGATTCTATTTCTGGCCTCCATAGGACTTGTACGGTTCTGTGAAAAGTTAGGACATTCTTCATTGCTAGTGATTGAATTGATTGATTGATTGATTGTCTTGTATTGGGTCTGCCTGGGACTTGCAACGGTTTGCAATTAGTTGCATTTACCCACCTTACTAGCCCAGCAAGATGTTATCTTATTTCCATGAAGGAGCTGCAAACCCTGGATGTAGACTTCTTTGATAATTAGATTCTAGCTGTGTCTATCAAGTAAGTCATTTGACTTCACAAATGAAAAACATATTTTGCCCTATTTACAATCCTGGAGTGAATATCAAATAAGATGTTGTGTTTGAAATCACTTTACAAAGTAGGAAATGCTTCATGACCATTAAGTTTTAATGCTGCTATCTCTGTTGGTGTTGCCATCATGCAAGGTCTTAGTGGGCTAGAGCTTGGCTTTCACTGTTGTTTATTCCAGAACCGTACTGCAAAGATTTCTAACTTTGGTCTAAACAGAGTGAGTGGTGTGAAGGCACGACAATATCATTCCTTCCCCTAACCAGCTGAAAGGTGATACACTTTAGTCCCTCTGATTTTAGGATTAACAAAATGGCTATTTAGTTCCTCTGTGAAGATCTCTAGATGGTTTATTTACTACAAATATAAAAAGTATCCTGAGAGAATTTGTCTTTCTTCTCTGTCTTCTCAATTCTTCTTGGTATGCTCTGGGGTCCCCACAAATCAAAAGTGTGAATTTTGCATGAATTAGTAAATCCCATTCTTAAAATGTATCACATGATAATCATTTTTGCCTTTGGGGTTTCATCTTGGGCTATGGCATTACATTTTAGCTATAGAACATTGTAATTTATTATATATTACTAATATAATGAAGTAAATTAAGTGAGATAATATTGTTAAAGCCCATAGAACTTTATAAATAGCACTCACTTTCTGGTATGACACATAATAAGTACTATTTTTAAATTTAAGTGTTTAATAAAAAAAGCTTCAGTGAATTTGCTTATTTCCAGTCTCACAGTTGAGAGCAAATAGAATAAATACCAATGAGAGACCAGTTCTGCAAGTGATATTAAGAACACTGTAGGATTAAGACTCTTCTTAACACTACTTATGTTATAATACCTAATATGATATATCTGTCTTTTTTTGCACTGAATAATTATTACTTGCTCACATTTTTGCCTACCCCCCCCCTCAACTAGACCATGAGTTGCTGTTGGGTAAGAATCTATTCTTCATCATCTCTGTATCATCCAGGGCCTGGACATACAATAGTCATTTGAGATATCTTCATTGATTCAGAGACTGAGAAATAAATGAAACAGTATATAAATGTAATCCCACTTAGTTAGAAAAATGGACAGATTAGAGTTCTCAGATTTATAGATGCTAAACCACTAGGACTCTCTTTTATGCCTCTACTTGGAGAGACAGTAGGGGACCTGATTACCAAAATATTGATTCTCGAGCTAATATTCATAACTAGTTTCATCAAGATAGATGATTACTAACTGCCTTCAACCATTTTATGACATTTGATTTTTAAATTATAAGACTTTTTTAAAACATAGATTTCTGATGAGCTCAAGGGGCAAACAATAAGTATTCTATTTTCCCCCCAAATTTATTTTGTACATGAAATGGTGGAGTTACTTTGTATTTTCTTGTATTGATTTTCCTCTTCACTTGATTTAAATTCCTTATGCTCTCTGCATTTTGAATTGCCTATTACTAAAATGTTCCTTGCAGATTGTTCAGTTTATGGTGCACAATATTACTTTTTCATTGGTAATTGCACTACAGATCATTATATGAAAAAAGATCCATTCTTTTCTTGAGGCATAAAACCAAGTTCCTGTCTGTGTTGCGGATGTTAAAAATCCCAAGACACTTAAGGAAGAAGAGTGGGAGTATTAACTCTAGAAAAAAAAAACCTTTGGCTAAATACCCATGAAAAGCCTCTCTCATCATAGCACAGAGGAACAAGATTGTTAAGAATGATCTCTGTGAAAGAACTACTTTATGCAATTACAATAAAATATTGAGAATTTCTTTGGATTTTTATATACATTGCTTTCCAAGAGGAAATCCCAAAACATTTTGTAAAATCTTACAAATTTATACTATCAGAAAGTGAAATTAATGATTTAAAAAATTATCAAAATTTCAGGAACAATAATTTGATTTATGATATATTCTAATTATTGAGTTGCTAAGTATGAGTGAGCTTTTCCCATTTAAAAAGATATAATACTTAAAACTCAGGGGCCTATTTTTTTATAAAACTAATATTTAAAAATAGCTTATATAGGACTTCCAAAATTAGAACAAAGATTACGGTGTAATAACTTATTGATAAGTGTTCTCAAATCATATATCTTTTAATTCAAAGAGTCATGTGCATGGGTAATGATAAATTCTAACAATAATGGAATTTTTAAAATATTTTAACTCATATCCATTTAGTTATTTTTAATATTTTAACTCATCTCCATTGTACTTAAGGTTATTTACCCCATGATTATGTTGAAATATCTTTACCTTTATTAACTCAAATTCTTCTCCTTAAGAATCACTATCTTCGTCTCAAAATGCAAATCCTATCTACCTTTTGAAGTGTACTAGCACTGACCTATCCATTAGCTTAGATGACATTGGGTTGACAGATCACAGGAGTCCGGGCTACCGTGCCTAGCAGAATTGATGAACCACTCATTTCAGCTGGGGCCTTTGAGTGTGCACTGGTTGTTAAGATAAACACAAAATGTTGATGCCAAGAGATTCAGCCCAACAGAGCTGTAGATGGATGTTATTATTTTTACGAAGAAGGCCTCTGGTGATAAAACAGGGTTGACCCTGTTAGTGGGAGCTCCATAAATCTTTCTTGGCTGAAGGTTCCTGGCCGTGCAGGTTGGAGGGCAGACAAAAGAATCAAAAGATCCAGGATGTACTGTACATGTGAAGATTGCCTATGGGACTCTGCAATAATATAACAATAGCCAAGACTGCACGGCACAGCTTCGGTTCCTGCCTGCTTTCAACTGCTTCTAATAACAGTTTTAATTTTAGATTCTTCTTTTTCATCTGCATTAAAGAAAATTCTTAAAGTTACACAAATTTTTATTAAGATATTTAGGGTTTTTTTCCTCCAATGAAGAGCTCTCCCATAATTCTATAAAGGTTTATAATAAATATTAATTATTTTATTGTTACTTTATGTCCATTATGAAAGTAATGTTTCTCAGTTGTTTATGTCGAACATGTTTAAGAGCCTTTCCCAAATTCAAAGACAATCATTAAAAACTACAGACTTCATATTTTTTATAGCATTGGCCATAGTTTGAAGACATAGTATGTAATTTGCAAGAATCCTTTTATTTTATCAACTATTGCAAATTGAAGTAAGGATAAACTGATTGGCTGCATTGTAACTTTTCCAAATGATTCAATTTGAATAGAAATCCTTACCTTTAATAAGCCAACTATACATACAATGTATCAAATATTGTCATTTTTTCTGTTCATTTTTAGCATAACAAAGAAGAATTTGGTGTGAATTATATTTCTATTATTATTTACATAAGGGCTCAAGTGAGTGTGTTTTTATATGCCTATTGTTGAGCATGAACATGTCAATATATAGACTTTCTTCCCTGCTGTAGTTAGCTATCTTGGGAATAGTCTGTGAAAATTCACATTCAATAATCATCAAATATTATTAAGTACTTACTATCTGTTCAGCACTATTAGGTATCTTGTGGCTTAAAAATCAAGTATTTGCTGTAGTCCTTAGTGATTTTCTAAGTTTAGGTCAAAGCCTAATTATTTCCCATGCTTTGCCAAAGAAATGATGATATTAGGTTTATGTTATATGCTCCATTATTAACTAGATAATGCCAAGAATGGGTTTGTCTAAAATTTGTTGACACTGTTAGCTTAAAGTAATCTTCAAATATTACCATGAGTATAAAGAGTATTACAGAGACTAACTGCCCTGTAGTATGTTTCCCTGAAAGACAAAAGTGAAAATAAACTCTTCTTTTGCATTTCGGTATCTAGCTTTAAGTATACATTGTGAATGATTAATGTGTCCAAACAATTTTTTTAAATAATTTTTCCAGCAAGCTAAAATTCCAAACAACATTTTTAATTATCAAAGCTAAACAGATTCACTAGGGGTGTAATATTCTAAAATTACCTTTTACCCTCTACTCAGCTGAAGCTCAGGTTGAAGAGCTTTTGAGAGCTTGGGGTAAATGTGTTCCACAGTTCAATAAACTTGGTGGCTTTATGCCTTCCTTGCTCTTTGCTCATGGGCTAGCAATAAAATATGCTGCTTCCTTTCTTTCATAGAAACAGAGCTTCAATCTAAAAACATCTTGAGAAAAATTATATACATATATATATTCACACTGTTAAAAAGGGAAATCAATGAAGATGTAAGTCTGAATTCTTGATAATTTTTTTGAGATTTTTAATGTGTTAGATTATTATTCTCCAGAGCTGATGTCCTATCCCCAGTGTCTATTTTAATCACATTGGAGGTTAAAATATATTTTAGTTGCCACTGATATTCCAAGAACTTATAAAATGTTTCCAAATATTTTTAAGGGCTCTGAACATAGCTTTCATTACTTTGGAAAGTCATGCCCATTTTATGTACTTTTCCCCCCAAAAAGTCTAAGACAGTTTGGCAAAATTATTTGAAAGTAAAACAAAAGATGTGATTAAGAAATATATTAACAAAAATTAATAAAATTTATAATAAAATTTGTTATTAGTTTTCATAGTGTTCAGGGAGAAAATGGGCCTCTGCATGTTAGGCAGTTTAAAATTTAAAATTTATTTATTTTTAAATATTTTAGAAAATATAATCATTTATTTAAGGTTTTTTCCCAAACAGAACATGATATATAAATAGAATCACTGTCCAGTTGATCAGATACCAAAATTATTATGAAAGTGAAATTGTAATTTTCAACTTTACCATATTAAGTATGTTATTCAATTTTATTTAATATATTCACTTATCCTCCAAGTTAAACCTGTTAACACAAGCTGGTCATAGATTGTAATCACAAAGCTTATACAACCACATACTGCTTTTGATCTCCTGTGTGTCCCATCATATGTCTAGTCTCTAACTCTTGTTACAATTTACATTTTCAATGATTCTGTTTTCTTTCACTTTTTAAATTTTATTGTGCTTCTTACAATTCATTTGAATCTCCTTTCAGAAAGTTGGAGAATAGAATATAACTTTTTATTTAAAAATCTTTGTAAGGGAACTGTAACCCACCATTATTTTAAATACAATAGATTACAGAAAATTAAGGAATAAGTAATTAAATGTTCTTTTTATTAAGTCCTAACTTTTCTTCATCTCCCCAAGCTAAATATGACTGTTCTTTCAGAGAGATGGTGGGATGGATGAAGGGGTGGAGGAGGCGCCTGACAGTTGTCAAGGCAACAGGGCAGCACAGAAAGACACTATGGCCTCCGTGGTTCTTGGTTTTGTCTTACTTGAATATTTTTTGCTAAGCAGAAAGTAGAGAAAACGAGTTACTTAAAGCAGAATGATTTTGTCCATTTTTTCACAGTAAGAAGCATTCTTCCTTAATGGACATGTTTTAGTCAAAATTATCATGATATTTCTTGAGATAAAATAAAACATGAAGAATTACTATATTTTTCAGAAAGCTAAAGTGAACATTGTTAATTTTATTTGCCATGACAACTTCTTATTACAATGCAGATTGTGTTGTTAATTGGATTCTTATAATTTAACTTATGGCTCCTAAATTACACTACAATTACTTTACAACTACCACATTTTGTCAGTCTGTCTAAATTTAGATTTTCCTCTTCACAAAATACCAAGTTGTGGGTTTTTAATGTATTTATTCAGGATGGTTTACAAAAATTTCAGGAATCATTTGAATGTTTTGCTCTGTCAACCAAAATCTCCATGTACTCCTGGTTACTAGGCATTGTCACTTTCTCAAGCTTGTTTATTTCAGTTCCCAGAGGAATGTTTTTTTTTATAAACCCAAGTTCAAAGGTTTGAACTGCATATAGCCACGTAACTTTCTAGAAATAATATCCTGCCTTCTAAGTACAAATTACACTCCTCAGTTTCTGGAAATTTTGTGTCGATATGCTCCTAGAGACCATTGAGCTTGGGTGATAGAGTCTAGATACCGAGCAGCATTGTTACAGCTCATGTCTGCTTACAAACATTTGATAGGGACACCTCTGTACATATGGAGGGCAGTTTATGTTATCTCCAAATGTTACAGCAAGAGTCCCATACATGGGACTTCATGCTACAGTGGAAACGACACTTGCTTTGCAAGCATATTCTTCTGAACATGAGGCCTAGAACTTCTGCCTCCAAACACAGGAATTGTAAAAATGCAGTAAAGGAGAAATTAACTTCACTTAGTAAGAACACCAGAAAATGACTCTGTAACTATACCAAACGCCTTAGAATATTTCAGACCCTGGAACTTCAGATAAGGCCTATTTGAAAAAAGAAGTCTATACAAGTAAATAAAACTTGCTTCACTAAGAGAGCAGCCTTGTTTGTAAACAAAACGTTATCCCTCTTTGATTATAAGAACAGCAAGAAGAAGTAACACAATCCTGGTAGTGATCAAGAGAGCACCGTGCAAAGAGGATGAAGCCTGTAATTTGTCATCCAGGTTTTCTTCCAAGGCTGCCATCAATCTCCATCAGGTCTTAACTCCTTATATACCCCCCACCAAAGTGGGAGAAATATCTCTGTTTACGCTTTAAGAAATGAGTTACAATGTACATTTGTTAACACCAAGCAGGGTTCCCTGACCAACAAAGCACTAACCGCCCCAGAGACCTCATCTGAATGTGAGAAAATTGATGAGGCCAGCTACAAGCTCATGACCACAGATCCAGGTAATTTGGGCTTCTTGGTTTTCTTTCTATCTTCTGAACTGACATGTTGACCGTCATTCTTGTATCTCTCTTTTTTTCCTCTTTTCATTTTTTCTTACTTAAAAACAAAACATTTTTTATCACCATCTTTCTTTTATCTCTCTGTATTCTTATCACATTATCTTATGTCACTATCTCATTTACTCCTTCCTACCTACCAGCATTTAGAACTTCTGATTCACTCCATCACATATTTATTTCATTGGTATATAAATCTAGCTGAGCAAAAAATCGAAAGACCTTTTAACCAGGTTGGTCCTCAATTAATTTTTAAATTAGGTGATATTATTTCTTTTCTCCTGCTCTGAGACATTTCATATTTGGCTTTTGCCATATTTTAGGGACCCTTTGAGCTCCTGCAATCTCTATCTTCCCCTTTAACAAAACATGAAGTTTCTCTTATCTCTCCAGAACTAGCTCAGTTTAGTTTATTGCCCTGTCTTTTCTGGATAAAAGATTTTGTTCCCTTTCAAAAGAATTTCATGAATACAATGGCTTCTTAGTTGCTTTAATTTTTTTATCTTTCAGATTCTCATAAACATTTTTGAAGTATAGCTTGTATGTATCGAAAAGTGCATAAGTCATAAGTGTACAGTGAGATGAATTTTGTAAAGTGAACACATCTATGTAACCACTATACAGATAGCCATATGGAACTTTCCCAGCACCCTAAAAGTCTCCTTTATGTGTCCTCATCAGCCACTAGCTCCTCAATGTGGCTACTATTTTGTATTTATCTCTGTAGATTAAGTTTGCCGATTTATGTACTTGAAATGGACTCTTTTGTGCCAGGCCATAGAATGGGAGATATTTGAAATGAATATAACTGATGGTCTATGACAATTTCTTTATTCTACTTCTACCTCAATATTTCATATGTATTTTATTTTGATTTTAGCTATGTTAAAGGGCTTTTGTAGTGTCTTATTTTTTGCATAAAAATATAAATTGGTAAAACCATTTTGGAAAGCTTTTGACAATATCTTCTAATATTAAACCTACTTATATTACAAGACCCAGAAACTTTGCTATAAGAGTGTTACCTAATCAAAATGGATAGATATGTTCACCGAAACATATGAATTAGACTGTTCATTGAAGCATTATTTTTCTATCATTGTGCCAATAGCAACACATCTTAATTACTAGTATTATATTTAGTCTTAATATTAAATAGTATAAATTCTCCAACTTTATTGTTTTTCTTTGAATTTATCTTGACTTCTCCTGGCCCCTTGAATCTCTGTATAGATTTTAATCATCTTGTCAAGTTCCTCAAAAAACACTATCGAGGTTTTTTTTAATTAAAATTGTACTGAATTTATAAATCAATTTGTTAGTGTTGATAACTTTATAGAATAAAGTTTTCCAACCTAGAAAGTGTTATATACTTCCATCTAATTAACATTGTTTTTTGTTCAATAATCTCTTCTAATTTCCTGTGTAGAAGGTTTGTTCATATTGAGCTAGTTTTAATCCTAAAATGTTATGCTTGGATATTATCAAAAACTATATAATTTAAAAATATCACTTCTAATAGATTATTGCTAGTATATGTAAATACAGTGATTTGGGGGTATTGAACTTTTATCCAGTGCTCTTACCAACTTAAAGTTTAACTACAGTTGTTTTGGATTTTCTAAACACACAGTTCTAATGTCTGCTAATAGTAAGAGTATTGTCTCTTTCTTTACATCCCTTATAACTTTGGTTTTTTTTATTGCCCCATTGCACTTTGGTAAAATAATCAATAAAGGAGTGTTTTTAAAATAGACACTTATGAAAAAAAGAAATGACCTCTACTCCTAATTTGTTAATTTTTTTAAATGGTGTATGCATATTGCAGTTTTTCAAAGGATTTTTCTGCACCTATTGGCATGCTAATATACTCTTTCCTATTTTTTTTTAATGTGATAAATTGAACTCACTGATTTTTCTAACATTAACCAAAACTCTCTTACTAGGAATACATCCAAATTGTCTATGTCATACTATTCTTTTTAACTATGTTACATAGGCTGATATCCTTAGCTGTTTTCATCTATTTCCATGACAGATTGTCCTGTCATCTTCCTTTTTATTTTTATTTTTTATTTTTTTATTTTTGAGACAGAGTGTCACTTTGTTGCCCAGGCTAGACTGAGTGCCGTGGCGTCAGCCTACTTCACAGCAACCTCAAACTCCTGGGCTCAAGCAATCCTCCTGCCTCAGCCTCCCGAGTAGCTGGGACTACAGGCATGTGCCACCATGCCCGGCTAATTTTTTCTATATATTTTTAGTTGGCCAATTAATTTCTTTCTAGTAGAGACATGTCTCGCTCTTGCTCAGGTTGGTTTTAAACTCCTGACCTTGAGCTATCCTCCCACCTCGGCCTCCCAGAGTGGTAGGATTACAGGCGTGAGCCACTGCACCTGGCCTCATCTTCCTTTTTATAATCTGCTTTTCAGAATTTGGTACAAACAAAATGCTACCATCAATATACAGATGGAAAGTGTCCCTGCTTTTTATATTCTATGGAAGTGTTTAAAATTGTCACTATTTCTTCCTTACATGTTTGAGTTAATTCATCTGTGAAACAATCTGGGCCTGGGTATTTAGTTTGGGGCAGGTTTTTAATAACAGATTTAATTTTTTTAGTCAATATACCATTATGCAGATTTTCTAATCATTGTTTTCTTTTTGATAAGTTTTTGTTTGTAGGTACTTGTCCAATTTATCTAAATTCTCAAATGTTTTGGCATGAAATTATATCATCCCATTAACTTTATTTTTTTGGGATTTTTAAGACTTTTAGTAATATCTTATGTTTTATTCCTGATATAGGTAATGTGTTCCTTCCTTATATCTTAATCAGTCTTGTTAGTGGGGCTTTAATTTTTCAGTCCTTTCAAAAATGATCTTTTGTCTATTGTACTTTTGTTTTCTGTTTCTTTTATTTATTCTCTTACTTTTATTTTTTCCTTCTTTCTTCTCTTTTTATGTTTAATTTTCTTCTTTTATAACTTTTAAATATGGATATTTATATCATTGATTTTCAACCTTCTTTTTTAATTAAAATGTGTGTTAAAACTAAAAATGACCCTCAGAGCACAATTTTGTCCGCATCCAACAATTTGCCATATGTTATATTTATTATGATTTCTTCTTGGACCAAAGTGTTATTTATAAGTGTATTGCTTAATTTCTAAACACTTAGAGTTTTCTAGTTAGATTTCTCTTATTGATTCCTAGCTTAATCCTATTATGTTCAAAGAACATACTCTGCGATTCTTATTTTTTTAATTTATTTAATTTGATTTATGATCCAATATTTAGCCCAAAAAATGCAACAGAAGCACTTCAAAAGAAGTGAATTCTGTATTGGTGGATCCTAAACAACATAATTAATAAAACTTGACCTAATTTCAATAGTCTTACTAAGTATTCTATCTACTTATTTTATCAGTTATTGAAAGATATGTTAGGTCTCTCTGTTTGAATATGCATTTATCTATTTCTCTTTTAGTTCTGATTTTTTCTTTTTGCTAATATATTTTGGAGTTATGTTGTTAGGTGTCTAAAATTTAGAACTGTTACAGTTTTCTTATGGATTAATATTTTTATTATTATGAAATATTTTTCTTTATTGTTAGAGATGTTCTGTGCCTATTTAAAATCAAAGAAACGGTCTCACTCTTCTTCATGTTAAGCTTTAATGGCCTTGGCAGAATTTCAAGGACTGGGTGGTAACTCTCAACACTTACGTCATTCTCCAAGTGTTCTCAAAGTCCTTCCCTACTGACAAAGATTCCGGTGCACTCTTCCAGACCTTCGCATTATTAGGGAATGTAAATGGGATCCTGGCAATAAAATGTTTTGTTTTAAAAACTATCAGGTCTTCCTTTTTTTCTCTATTTCTTTTTTTTATATATGCTACAACTTCCCATGAAACAGTGAAGAAAAAATTAAAATGTAGAAGTAATATTTTTCCAGCCCCATAGCTCTGTGATGATGTGACAACATATAATAATGCTATAGCTGCTTTCATTTCCCTCTTATGCCCAAGAACCTATACCTGATAGAGTTTCTTATTCATTAGTGAACCATTGTGCCCAACACATCCTTAGTACTCACTTTCTTTAACCTTAGATGGTGCTTTACTGGGGCTACAACCAATCAGCATCACTTTCCTGTAGCAGCAGCAGGTGCTATGGCAATAATTTTCTTTACTTAATAGTAAAGACTTAGAAAAAATATGCACTATAAAATCCAAATTAATTTTCTTATGAAATGGGAGAATAGATAAAGAAAAAATCATCCAAATGTGTTCTACACTTTGATGCAAAAGAGTTCAGCTAATTTTAGGAAGTGTTTGAATTGGCATATAGCCAGAAAGAATTCCAGACAAAATGAGGGCAATTTAAAAAAAAAAAAAAAAACACTCTTACCCTGAATACAACATCCTGCTATTTAATTGCAACTTAGTTGTGGGAAATGCTAGAATCTCTTATTATAATGTTGTACTGTTCTATCCTTATTCTTCTTGCCTTTAGTGCTCTCCTCTACCCTCACAGTATCAACTACATGCTGAAAGCTACTCATTCCTGTTTTCACTCTCTTATTCCAAACTTTAGGAGTTATGTTCAAGTGATTCTAAACATCATTACCTCAATCCTAAGAACTTTAAACTGAAGATATCCTTAGCAGACGTTATCTACACTCATAATCCCGACCGTTCCTCCCCACGACTGAAGCCTGCATACTCCACTCTGGATAGCTCTGACTAATCCCTAATTACTCACACCAGTAATTCACAATCACTTTCTAATTACTACTTGAGATAAATATTTCTATCTCAGAAATAACTGCTGACTCAGACACTTCTATGCCTTTTATTTCATGCATAACATCTCAGGCTATTGTAACTGCATCTGACTTGGCCACTCTGCTATCTGTCTCACCTTCTCTTGTCAATTACCCCAACAAACCAGAGTAATTTCCCTGAATAAACATACACATGTTGCTTTTTTTGCTTTAAGTCATCCACTGACTCGTGACTGTCCAAACATGGATCCTTACCATGGCACATCCCTCCTAAGCTGGCTCCTCCTTACAATTTCAGCCCTCTCATTGCCACTCATGCCTCCTACCATTTTGCAATCATCTATTATATTGCTGTCTCCTTTACTAGAGAGGAAATGCTCCAAGAGCAGGACTCATGTCCTCTTTATTCATTTTTGTATCCCTAGCAGTTAGCAGAGCCCTAGCACAAGGCAGGCCTTCAGTGTTGATGGAATGCATGATGTATGAGAAAATAGATCAATTATTATTTAAGTGACTCTTACTAAATTGTGCTTGCAAGTGTTAACCCAAACCACAGTTTTGCTTTCATTCCATGGTGGTCCATGAAAAAAGATGATGATCTATTTCAAATCTGAGTCATTCACATTCAGTGAAAATACTTAAATAACCTAAAACTGTGACTATGAGATATGGTGTAACACTAGCTCAAGGTGTTATCTGGAGGTCCTAGTCCAGTGACCTTAGACAACAGACCTAATCTGTGAGAGACCCATTTTCTTCCAGGTCTTATTTCTCAGATCTTTTCAACTCTAAAATTCTGTGAACTTAGAATCATTTTCACATCACCTGTGTATTAGGTTCATTCTGTTTTGCTGCACTCTTCCTTCCTTTCCTGGCCTTGCAATGTTGTACTTCTGTCATTTTTAATTCTGTTAACACAAACATAAATGCATGTCTTATATTTTGATGTCATCTCTTTTCCATACAGATTAAATCATTTTTAATATCTACCATTTCTGTGTAGCAACTTATTATTTAAAACAATGAGTCTTTGCTCTGTCTATATAGATATTTATATTAATTCTAATGAAAATTATGTATGAACAATAGTATGTCTAACTTGAACATCAGAGCTGTATCACCTGTAGGTGCAATGTTTATTAGCTCATTTATATTACATTACCAGCATATAGAGTTACTACACAATATTAAATTTCTAGTACCTACTCTAGATGATGAACAGCATGACAGATTTGGGTTGTAGTATAACAAATTTAGAATAAAGCTGATTATCTGGGGTGTATATATTTTTTTCAGAAACCAAATCATTAACTTGAAAATAAAATAGAAGTCTTGATCAAGTCAAAATAATTGCTTAAGATCTGATCCGATCTGAACAGCCTTTACTTTAATATATAAAACAGACTCTCTGGCTGGCCCTGGAGTGAGAACAGGAACACCATCAGTGATGACAACACTTGACATGGCCAGTGTCTGAGGTTCCCATCGTTATGTGTAGCGTCCTGTTCAGTTCAGCAAATTCCACGGGATTTTGCACCCCATTGACTGTACTAGTGACAAGATCTGATGTCTGTCAGCAGACAGGAAAGTCACAGCCACATTGTGTGCATGTGCTGGACTCTCCTGGTTTTTGTAAAGTGTTTCGGCTGGTTTGCTTCAGTGATCACTTTACAGTCTGAACTTCGGTGAGTTGGGAAAGAAAAAAAGCAGTTAAACATTTTCCCTGTACTTCAATGTGTTTTCAATGATACTTAGGAGATACAGTCCTTCTTCTTATAGAAGGACCCTTGGAGATTACCAAGCCTTACCTTCTCATTTTATAGACAAAGAAATTAAAGGCTGGTGAGACGAAGTGATTTACTCCAGGTTATATATCAAATTAGACGATGAGTTAGGTGTATGAATTCAACTTCTCCTAATTCCCAGTTCAGGACTTTCTCTACTCGTCCATGCTCATTTTCCAATTAGACTAAAGCTATGTTTAATTCTTAAGTATGATTAAATTATCAATACAAACAGGTTTTATTTTTCTGAACCCATGAGTGGATAATACTTGGCCAGAGAGAGAGCATGTTTCTGGAGGATATGTGTCTCTTCAATATGCACTGCGGACCAGTGAAAGGGTCCACTCTCTCATACTTTGGGATTCCCTACAGATAAAAAATGTGTTTGGTGGCCAGGTGGCCCATAATTCAACAAATGTTCAGTACAGAAGTGATACCAATCTCAGTTTTATGATTCTTTACTTATTTGTTTAGAAAATTGACTTAACATTCTACTGCTTTCATATATGAGAACCAATTTCATAGGGGTGATTTCTGAAGAGAGATGACAAAAATAGAAGAGAAATGAAGCATGACTTTTGAGCGTCTGGAGTGTCAAGGTGATAATATTTCTTGAGATAATTAATGGTAACAGATTTGAAATCTAAAAAAAATAAGTTACTGCACTGGTGTGATGAGCATTTTAGAACTATTTGAATTTTGTTATTATTTTTGATATTAGCTTCCCAGAAATATTTGGTAGACCACATGAATTGCCTAAGTTTTCTTCCGAAGTTTGTAAACTAAGAACCTTTTTTTAAAATTCTACTGGAAGATATACAATCATTTCACATTTCCCTGCCCCAGTCTCATTCATTTGCATTGATCATATGCTGCTCTGCTGAACGTAGTGACTCCTTGAAACATAGTAGGATCATATAAGAAGACAGAGTGAGTGTGTATGGAACAATGATTTGATGAAAGCATCTGTTACTCTCTATGGGGCTGATTCTATATTGCAATTTATTTACTTAATTCAGTGGTATCCCTTTCTTGTTTATATATTGTTATATGTTGTTTTAGTTCTTCAGTGGTTTATTTTATGTTCTGTCCATTCCTTTAATTTAAGATTCTTAACCTTACTTAATACATAAAGCAGTTTTGAGAATTTCTCTTTGAAAAACAAGCATTTTCTAGAGTGAATAGCCAATTATAGACTAACAAATTTGTTGGTGTATACAAACTGACGCCATTTAATGGAAAAGAGCACCCTCAGGTTGTTAGGGGACTTTACTTTGTATAGGTAGAGCCTCAGATAATATGTAGATGATGATGGTAAAGACATGGTATTTGGACTCAGAATACTGGACTTCAAATACTGTTTCAACTAGTTAGTTACTTTGTCTGTGTTTCCATTCCCTCATCCATTTAATTGGGAAGATGATATTAATAAAATTAACCTCAGAGGGCTAAGTTAAATTCTGTGATATGTAAAGTCCTTTAAATGGTGCAAACTTTCAGCTCTTTTGTTTTACATGTATTTCACAACACTTAAAAATGTGTTTCAAATTGTTTTAAAGTCTAGCAGAAATAATCTTATCAACGACTTTCAAAGCTTTATAGAAGGAAAAGAGTTCACTGTTTCTGTAGCACTTCTCGTCTTAGTGACCACAAATTAGACAGAAAGACTTATTCACAAAATGGGGCGAAAAAGAAAAGATAAAAAGATAAAGATAAAACAGCTACCACCACAAACTCAGATTTGCATTTTTTAAAAAGAAAATGTTACAGAGATAATAACTTACTTTGTACCCATAGAAGGATGAAAATAAAACAACAAGCTCCCTTATCCATGCCCTGCCCTAGTTAGAGCTTCTTGCGAAATAAACACGCATTGGGGCAAAAAGGAGCATTCCATGGAAAGAATATCTTCAGAGACTGAATTTTTCATAAAAGTTATAGTTCACTACTTTCAGTAAAATGTCAAGAATGATACAATCCATATGTGGATTAATGTGACCTCACAGAAATCTTTGAAATGTTAGATGCTGTTTTGGAAAACTGTTACCTTGGTTTCCACAATCCTTTTTTAATGGCCTCTGCTTACTCAAACAGCAAGGATTCTTGGTAATGAGTTTATCTTCCATTCCTGAAGTAAAATTAGATTTCTACTTCAAAATATATTTCCACTTTGTACATAGTTTTTATCAATAAGCTTCCACTTAAAGTGACAATGTATCACTCACTTACTCAAACATTCTGCCTGAGTGCTATTAAACCAGACCTTGCATCTCACTTTACCTTGGCTGTTAAACTCCAATGCACCACTGATCTCTAGAATTTGGAAGCATTTCTACCCCAGGATTTGAAAATTAATGCTTGCAGAAAAAAATGTATATTTTTAGATCTTTTGTGTAAAATACAACCATTTATATTTACAGCTCACCTCAATCTTCTTTAAATACCTGCTCTCAAATAATTTTAATTCCTTTTTTTTTTTTTTAGGCTATAGTCATGTCTACCTGGGTTACATTTTTAAAACTCTGAATAAAGTGGAGAAGCATTAGTAGATATACATTTAATAAGCCTAAATTCTTTCTTAATAAGTATATCATAATGTAGATTTACTAATTCTTGATATTTTACAATGAAGAAAATTAAGTTTGGCCACTTTAATGAAACATGTGACAATAGAAAGTGTCAACTCTGCTGCTGAAAAAGAGGACATCAGATTTCCTACTGTTTGATTTCCTGCTTGCTTTTGTACTAATTGTGCTGTTTCAGTGACTTTCAGGTCTCCTCAATCATTTTGAACATTCTGTGATATTTTATAAAATAGTAATTCACATAGAGAAATGGAATATTTTGGTTTGATGATGTATTTATAGCATAAAAACACATAGTGTTATTGGCAACATATAGGCTAATGTTGCCACGACAAAGTTCCTTTAAGTATTGTCAAGAACTATGATCATATGATGTTATTAACAAGTCAAACAAGCATATTTCCCAGAAAAAAAGTTTCAAATCAATTGTGACATTGGGTTCTTTCTGTGATTTTACAACAGGACTGTATGATCTTTTTCTCAAATCAATGCTGCATTTTACTTTTATGTATAAAATTGAGAATTTTATAGTGGGTGACATCTGAGGTTTCTTCAGTTCTAAAATATTACAATACTAGAGTGTTTCTGTGTGCTAGAAAGGATATCCCATATTTAGTTCTATATATTCATTTCACAGATGATGAAATGAGTTAAAATAATTTGCTAGTTGCATAAATCTGAGTTTACAGATCTTTCCCATTAAGAGCTACATTTCCATTCAGCTTTGTGAAAATATTTTGAGACTTACTGTAAATTTTTCTTAAGGAATTAATGAGAAAGTTGATCATATCATGAGACTTTATGACACTGTGATTATCTCTGAGCCTGAACTTTACCTCAAAAGGCTAACAAAGGTCCACAGCAGTGTGTAATAGGTACTGTGAAGTTTATAGGTTTGATTATATGTAGTCCTTAGCCTCTAGGAGTTTAAAGTTACCACAAGATGATAGAATTGAATATGCCTTTCCAAAAGTTTTTATCAAAAATTTCAGTCTCCAGCATTTTGAATTACTATACAATTCAGAATTAGGCCCATATTTATTTCTGGAATTGTTCGTAATATAAAATTCTTTGTTTTCATGCTCTGGTCTCTGGGCAACACATTCACCCTGCTAATCAGCCTACACTTCTAAGACTTCCAAAAGTGCAAACTGAATTGCTTCTTTTCCTCCTCAGAGATTTGCAATCCCATTTGTTTTTAAGCTTTTTGGAAGGAAAAAAAAATCTTGGCTTTACATAAGAGCTGTGCCTTGTGGAAGTTTTGGAAATTTTAAATTGCAGTCAAGATCCCCACTTGCAGGTGAAACATTATCTGGTCATCTTGTCATTAGTACTGACAGTTTTGGCTGAGGTTGAAGTTAAGAAAAATGCTGGAATGAGCCTGGAAACAGTCATATGTTCCTCATCCATCACCTCATTAATCACAAAGTTAACATTGTCTCTGAGACAATGCTGCTTTATTGTAGGGTAATCCTCATTTATGGTTCAAGCTACCAAACAATATTCAAGAATACAGATTCTCCTCTGTGCCCTGCCAAGTAAGTTTGAAACATGACAATCATGACATTATTTATTGATAATTAAAGTAGAAAGAAGGAACCTGGGAAATGATCTCATTTTTATAGTTACAGGGAATGGAATATGCTTATAAGGGGTTCCATGTAAACCATAATTATTATGTTGCAATTTTTTTTTTTACTAATTGTATCATCACTTATGGCCAGATATACAATGAAGTTAGAAAACATTAAATTTAAAGTTATGTACTTCAGAGTATTACCTCTGTCCACCAATGGCCATGGTATCTAATATCTCATCTTCAGCTTGCAGAGTTGTGAGATCATGTAAGTGTGTGATATCAGTATGAAGCATTATGGAGGAAATGTAGAAATGATAATGATGACAATTGGGTACAATTCTGATTTATGTGCACACTATTCCAGAAGTATAAATAAACCTTAGGGAAATGTGTTCATTTTAATGTGTTGGAGTTACAATATATCACTAAATCCAGAGAGCAAATGTATTTCCATGAGCACTTAAATTTTACTCTCTGGCAACTGACTGTCCCAGAAGGATCTGGTTATGCTTTAAAAAGACATACAACTTAGGTCTAAGATGATGAATATATATATTAATATTATTCAGAAAAATATATACATGCTTATATTAAAGAAAATGAAATGTTTGAGCAATTTACTTCCCACAAAAAGCATACATTTGAAATAAATATTTGTATTTATGGGTATTCTAAGAAAGGATGGTGAAATTATCTTTCCTAAAACTATTGTTCTTTTAAACTCCGCAAGTGTATTAGGATTAATGTTTATGCTCCTGTAGTTTTCTGTCCTTGAGAACTAAGAAAATAAAAAAATAATAACAATGAAAAAAACAGCAAGTTCTTCAAGTGATCTAAGATTGCTAAAAGTTTAATTTGAATATTATATAGGTTTGAGAAGAGAAGTTCCATTTAGGTCACATGTTTAATTTAATATGACCACAAATTGAAATTTAATTTATAAAAACACATTTATTAAGATTCTAGTTATGAATACCTGAAGTGGAAAAATATTAGAAACAGATTAAATACATTCTTTCTTTTTAAAAAATTATTATGAGTAAATAATAGTTGAATATATTTATGGGGTACATATGATGTTTTGATACAGACATACAATGTTTAATGATCAAATCAGGGTAATTGGAATATCCACAACCTCATACATTTTCCTTTGTTTTAGGAACAATTCAACTCCACTCTTTAGTTATTTTAAGATATATAATAAATTATGTTAAATATAGTCGCCCTGTTGTGCTACCAAATACTAGATCTTATTATATTAAATGTATTACTTTTTTACTGTTTAAAAATTTATAAGCCCATGTGACAGGTTAAATGAAAAAAAAAATGAAGTCACAATAATACAATGTGTCTATTTGACTATTAATGTTGTGTTCTGTTCTTTTTCTTCACATTTTTTGCTATTTACTCCTCAAAGCTGTTCCATCTGGTGTCTGTTTCTAATACTGTACCAAAAAATCTTCTCACAATGGATAATCATTATCTCTTAATAATTAAATTTCATAGCATATTTCCCATAGTATTTCATTTTATCACTTTATTATATTTTTTAATTTTTAATTTAATTCTTTACATTCTACTCCCTCCTTCTTGAATGTCTGCCTTCCATTTCATGCCATCTCTTCTAACTCTCCTATGCCTTGACTACCCTTTCTCAGACAAACACCCATTACACTTTTTTAGCTTGAACCTTAAAAAGTTGTTTCCATTAGGTTTTTGTTATTTGGTTCTCTTACCTATGTCAGCTATTCCCAAAATGTCCATTCTTTTGGTTTTCTCTGGTATTTTATGCCTTTCCAAGTATGATTAAGACATGACAATCATCCAACTCTCCATCCTCACCTGACCTCTCTCTCCTGAGATCTAGATTTTTATTTCTAATCGTGTCTAGACATATCTTCCTGGATATCTCATATTCTCTTCAAAAGTAACTTGTGTTAAGATGAAATCTTTCTTCTTGGTTCTCCTGGTGTATTCTCTATCTCTATTAATTATGTCGCAAATGCATAACCAGTCTTCTGAACAACATTGACGTTTTTTTCTCCAATTCTCTTTCACATTTAGCCAATTACAAAATCTTATTAATCTACTGCTGCAAACCCTTTTCATTCTACTCCTTCATTTCAAACTGAGACATGAGGAGCTCTGTTAATCAGCCAAGATTACACAGCCAGTAAGTGTAACAGCAGTTGGCTGAACCCTAGTGAGTCTCTAACTCCTGGTTATTTAGTCAGACAATGAATGGTGCAATACATTCATTTATTTTGTTACAGTTGGTTTAGTTGTTGTTGTTTTTACAAATGCTTTTACTTAATTAAAAACTGCTAAACATTGTATGTAAAATTTTAACTATTATAACTTTCCTCAGCTACGACACATTAATTTAATATGATATAAATTTATGATTCCATGAGAAATTCCATCCTCCTAGCTTTTGATGAGAGAAATAAACTATACATTCATCTATGAGGTTTCCAAACAAATTTTCAAATAAACATAGCAAAAGGGATAAGATTAAAATAGTTAATAAAATAGAACTATTAAAAGTTCTCATTTAAAAAACAAAATGGAAAGTTGAAATAAAACATTATTTTGCATATCAGAAGTAGTTCTGTTACTGCCAAGAGCACTCACCAGGAGCACAGAGAAGCTCAAAGGGTGTGTGAGATTTCATTCTAGGTCATCACAATTTTATATTTTGGTAATTTGTCAAACCAAAGCTACGTTCTCATACCCTCACCATATAGCATGCAAAGGAAACAATCCATACATTCCTAATTGAAAAAACTTACTTCCCAAATATGTTCCAAGTTTACATTTACACAGATGGGGAGTGGGGAGGAAAGCAGAAACCAACCTGTAATGCAAATAGAAGTCTTAGTTTACTGGGGTATTATTGTGATGTTTTTATTGATATAAAAATAGCTTCGGATAATACCAACAAAAGCAGCAAATAAATGTTATCCCTCAGTTCATAGTACTAGAAAAAAGTTTGAATAGTAAAATCATCCATCTCTATCCTGTTTACCCTAATCCATAAACCTGTGCAAGCTTCAGATATTTGATAAGCAAGTCAAATATAACCTCTTACAGATAAAATTTCTTATAAATAAATAAACACACATACAAATATATACATATATTATTTATATAAAATTTCTATATTTTTTTCCTATATATAATATGTGAAAAATATACATATATCTTTGAAGAGAATCTGAATTTCTGTTTCTAAATCAGCTGCTTATCAAGAGTAGAACAAAATCATACATATATGATTTGTATATGTAAACACATACACACATGTGTACATATACATTGAATGTATATTTATAATTATTACATGTTTAGTACATATGCTATACATATGTATACTATAGTATATGTGTACATATACTTATATGTTGATATAACTATGCATTTTCCCTATGGTGAAATTATTAGACAGCATATGAAATTTCAAACAAGAATGAGAGTGTCTTTGAATATTCATAAAAAGTTATATAGAAAATAGTTTCTTGGTATAGTCATCTTGATACCAGTGTCTGGTACTATCATCATGCAGGGCAAAAAATAAATAAAAATAAAATCAATCCTCACATAGTGTTGCCAGTTGTAAAAATGTTACAACGGATGTAACAGCTGTAACAGTATTTTTGCCATCACTATTTTGGATTAGCAACTAGAGCCAGCACTTAAGTTCAGTATCTTCTTGAGGGGTTATCCCAGAAGCATATGAGAATTTAATGAATTGCCCACCTTGTTCAGTCAGGAAGGGGAAGGAGAGCCATTGTGAGCAGGTCTGTTAGAAAATCTTGTTAAGTTAGGTACAGGAAGAGTTACAAATGAGAAACAGACTATTAGGTCTGCTGAGGTCAAAGGGGAAGTTGAGTTTGTGTGGGAGGGTGGCGGGGTGCTTCTAGGGGTCAGGGGGTAGGACAAATCTCTCACCCAGCATCTCAGACCCATACTATATTTAAAGATGGTCATTTTCCTAAAACAGAATAATTTTCTATAAAATCACTCTTCTAAAAGGTTTAAATATATTCATTTTCAATTATATTTCCTTAAAACTATAGAATTATGAATAAGACTTAGTGATTTCAAATGTAGATTTATTTAACAAATCCCATAACTGTCTCAGAAATAATATCCAAAAAATACAGATACCTGTTATTTAATATGGTGCAAATACCCTGTGTAAAATTCTGGATTTTCTATTTGTCTGGAAGAGCCATTATAGACACAGTGTTGGGGTGTAAATATTTTCAGGAATCCTGCTATTATTAAATTTCCATGCACTTTTGTGAAGTTTTAGTCCTTTTGTATATATTTAAAATGCTTTTGATCTTGTTTTGTGAAAAGGAAAAATATTACAATGTCTTCAATTAAAATAAGCTTAATTAAGAAACATCTATATCAAAACAAGTAAAAATGATGTAATTAATTATATTGTGAGGACAAATATTGTAGCTGCCAGGCTGACCTTCCTTTCACATGACCTCAGCCTGATGAGTCTGGCTAAGTTTTGCCTCCAACATCAGAAACCTCTTGCTCTTAGGTCTTTAAGATGTACGTAAATATACCCTTTTGCTGCTCAATATTTTCCACATGTCCCTGTGAAATAGAGGAAGCCACAGTAAATTCAACACATCTACTAGGCGTGTAAAAGTACAACCTTTCATTGTTGTCTGGATTGTGCTTTCCATGTAAAATCCCCCAAGACTATTATATTGAGGAGACCTTACATTCTTCCACTCTTTGTTATATATTTTTAAAAATAGCAGTATTGTAAAACTATATGACACGTTTTTTAGGATATTATTGCAACAGTACTTAGGCATCATCAGATTCATGGTACTAAATACCGTTTTATTCCCCTAATTTGTACTTACCTTGCTAAATCATCACTAATCATTGTCATTTCCATTCCCTTGTTAACCTTAACTGTGAATATTACTGTTTGCACATTAAAAGATAGTTACAGTGATATAAAATATGGGATCTGGACTCATATTTTGCTAGAACTGACTGTATCTTTATTAAACACACAGTACCTAAAATGGGAGTACATAAACCTGCTTGAAATATGTTACAAATATTAACTTATTTAATTCCGTAGCAATACTATGCTGGGGATACGACTATTAGTCTACTTAAGCTATGAAGAAATTGCATCACAGAGAAGGCAATGTCACTCAGCTCATAAGTAACAGAGCTGGGATTCAGACCAAGGCAGTTTCACACTAAATCTGCATTCTTAAATTATTCTTTGCTACCTCTCCATTTATAAAACCCGGGACAAATTCCATAACTTTTTTCAGCCATTTTTCATCTATAAAATGGGATTACTTATGGTACCTCCTTCAAAGAGTTGTGAAAATTAGATGTGATGATGGCCATAAAATGCTTAGAGTGATACTTTGCATATCATGTTAACTATTGTTATTTTCTACATCATTTTCCCTACTAAATTTTTCTTTTATTTCTTCAGAAGCACTATACCCTGCCCTTTGCAGAATTTTTCACATGCAAACTGAATTCTCCCCCTTCCCACTTCCAGCCATCCTTACATCTATCTCCCCAACCTCCATTTCCCATCAAGATACACAGGGTAGCAACCTCAGTATGAATGTGTTTCTCAGGCCAGCCTTTCTTGACATCCAAACCAGGTGAGTACCTCCTCCCCACTTAGTCTTGGTTCCTTAGAGCCTGAGGTAAAAGCATAACATTTTCTGTTTGGATGGGGATTTTCCCAGGAAGTGCAACCCAGGGAAGTGAGAGTAAGGAAAATGAAAGCCAGGCATTAAAGGAGTAATAGCAAACACAAGGGAATACTTCACAGAGCTTGCCCAAGCTTCTTGATAAGCTAACCACTAGATTTCCAAGTACATCTTCTAAGACTTCTGATAAGCTCCCTGAGTAGCCCACTGGTATCGGGAAGGGAAAATAATTTATTCTGCTAGCTCCTCTGGCCCATTGGTCAAAGGTGTTCCATGGGACTTTAACTGTCTTGCACTTTTTTGTGTGTATGCCTAGCTGCCAAGTAGATCTACCATATCTCTTGCAGGCAACACTTATTCTGATTTAAGTTTCAATAAAAGTGTGTTTCTTCATTGCTGGGAAGTAGAGGTGAAAAGAGAGAATCACAGGTTGGTCCCAGTGAGCCCACATTTGATGAGTTTGACTCACGATGGCTGATGTTCAATTTGCCCAAATTAGGGGCATAACATCACTTTTTAAAATGCGCGATAAAAACTTCAGGTTTTTTCTGGGGTCATATTACTCCTACAATAAATTTCTCTAACAAAAGACAGCACTTCCTAGGCTACTTTATCTAATTGTAGAAAAAAAAAGACACGTGGTAATGTGGACTGGGATGTGTCAAGCAGTCATTGACTTCTCGTCTGTGCTTGTGAATTGCAGTGGGCATAGAACACTGCTTCTTGCCCGGATTGCCTCATTTTATGTTATTCATCATAAGATATTAAGGTATTATTTTCTACTCAATAGTTATTGTCCTAGAGATCAAGAAGTTCCATAATTGCTATTTGGGCCTTGTCCTTAGTATTTCTTTTCTAGCCATACTTGGTGACTCCTTTTTAAGAAACAAGCCTGCACTCTCAATTACCACAAAAGGTACAAAGACTACGGTCTTGTATACAAGCAATGCCATGATCTGATACCCTCAAATAACCACTAACCCCAGATTTTAATAGGCCCTTTTCACTGAATGTTTCCATATTAGAAGACATTCCTTTTAGATTAATCAACTAGCACTTCTGAAGACTAAATTGGCCAGTGTCTTTCACAGGGTGTGGAGGAAACATAACAGTAGAGAAACTACCACAGGAATTAAGTAATTCATGAACACTGGTATGACTTATTTGCCTAAAAAATCTTTTATGAGGAATTTTTTATTTCTGGATATACCACATAGCATGTAGCACACTGGAGATTAATTTGCCTAGATGTACTAGTTAAAGTCTATATTTTTAAACTGTAGATTATTTTTAATATTTAAAAGAATGTCAGCAGCCAAGCACCTAGTTTATTTATGGCAAGTGACCAGGTAGTTGTAGCTAAGATTACATGTTTTTATGGAGGGATGAGCTAAAAGGCTCTGGTAACCTCCTGGTCCCATTCCAGTTTGGCCACAGCACTGCACAAACAGGAACTCTGATGAGTTTGCATTTATCTCAGTTGCAATTAAGGAATTTGTGAACAAGACCTTCTCTAAGTTATCAGAATTATGTTTATCTTCTTCAAGCAAGCCAGTGAAAGGGTAAGGCATCCTCTTTTCTATTAATATTATTATAGAATATTATTGAAAGAGATTAGTTAAAAGATAACAAATTATGCCCAAAACTTCAGTCATCCCTGCTGAAATATTCTGTGGGTGATTTTCCACTTTGCAGGAAAGAGCTTTATCCAGACTTAGGCCTAAAAATAATTAAGCACAACTTCTAGTCTTTTGTTCTGCTTTTCCAGCCACGATTGTTGGAAATGGTCATAGTAGTGTTACAAATGAACATTCGATCTATAATTTCTTCATTACTTTTCACATTTCTGTGCACTACAGACAAAAAGAATTATTCTTATTTTCCTGAATGTTTCCCTTGTTTGTAGAATTGCTTTTTTCCCCCAATTTGAAATGCCCCCCCCACCTGATAAGAAGTCTCAACTCAAATTTTGCCACTGTTCTACCTCTTTCCAAATGCTTATTGTGTTGTCCAAGTTCACACAGTTGGATAGATGCATATCTAATTTTTTTTCTAGGCTCTTCAGTGGATTCAAGAATTGCTTATTAATTCTTCTTCTGAAAGTAAATACAACTATAGTAAAATGATAGTATCTTAAAGACAACTCAATTTATTATTATTATTTCTATGTGTGCATGTACATACGTGTGTGTACATGAACATACGTGTGTGTGTGTGTGTGTTTATTGCCAGTTTGGGTGAGTGTAGAAGACAGGTGGTGGAGAAAACTCTGGCCTTTTCCTTTGTACAGCTGTGTTGAGGTGAATACAGTTCAGCCTTCTGGCCGTGGTAGGATAAGGAGAGAAGTAAATATTAACTAGCAAAATTCTGCTATATTTGCACTGCTTCTAGTAAAGTTCATTATGGACACCCAATTCCATTGTCTCTACTAACTACAAACAAGCAAAAAGGCTCTGCACGCCACCCCCATAATATCCTGAATTTTAAAAAAAGGCTCCACTTGAAATCTACTCTCTTATATATTCTCTCTTTGTATATTTCAAACAGACTGTGTACTGATGAATCATTACATCTCTACTAAACACATCAAAATTTTATTCAGTGATTCAGGAGAAAAGACAGTGGGATGCCCTTCCTTTTTATAACTTATTACAGTTATATAATTCATACTGATCTTATACTCCACAGGCTTACATCCATTTTACTTCATTCACATTGTATAGTAAAATTCTGTGAAAAAGGTCCTTCTGGGGGAATCAGACAGCCTGACATCATATAGTTTATGCCAGTAATTTCTCCTACTATCCAGGAAATTGGACTCAATGAGTTTTAGAAGATGCCTTTAGAAAAGACAGCAGTGATTACACTTTGTACATTAATTTACTTTTCTTTTCACTCTATTTTTTACATGGATTCATTTATAAATCAATATTACTCTACTTGGTATATTGATTGAATATGTGAAATTTTCAAATACAGCATTTTAGCTGACCACATGATAGAGTTTAATATCTCTTTGTACTTGTGAAAAAGTTCTCTGAAGAGAAATTTATAACATTTCATAGTTAGTGAATCAGAAATGTAGATAGATTTAGGGTTGATGTAGATCTAAAGTTCCTAAATGTCTTGCAATCAGTATTACTGTAATTTATCCATGCCTATTAGTTTTTATTTTCAGAGTTCAGTATTCAAGGCTTATTTTGCTACAGAAAGTATGGTTTCTTTTAAGTTATTTCTTTGTATATTTTAGTACTTAATCAGATATTTTATTTGGTCGAATTTTCCCAATGGTTGTGTACTATAGAAAGAAAAATGTCTATGACATTAGTACAACTGATTTTCCAACAAAATAATAAACTTGATGACATATGTAATCAAACAATTAAATAAAAAATTTTGTTTGATTTTTACAGCTTGAAACCTTTCATATTTTTTAGAGCAGCAAGTAAATTAGGAAATAATGATTTTACTTTATAAAAATTTTATAATATATCACTATCAAATGATATTTCTTGAGCTCAAATAGTATGTAATGTATAATTTAGAGTCCTGGGGAATAAGTACAAGGAAATTAGCTTTCTAATATTGTCTGAAACTCATCTTACTTAGAATTTTATGTTGACACAGGTGATAAAGTGGACCTACAGTACTATACATATTTTGTGTCTTGTTTTCATTTTAGAATTTTTTTCTATCTTTTCCAAGTAGTATTCTTCTGGATCTGGCTTGGTATCTTTCAACTTTAAGTTTATGGACTTGTGGTCATTTGCAGAACTATTATGAATTATTTGAAACATTTGTGGTGCAAAAATGAGGAAAAGGTCTTATTTCATTTATTTTAATGTTTGTAATATTTGTCTATCATGACATTGAATCTCTAGTCCTTTTGCCAAATATAACCACAAAATAGTATTCTTATTTTTCTAGAAGCCCTGGGAATTTGCACTATACTTCTTCAAGTAAATACATGTGTAAATATGTGAGCTTCTCAGCCCCCAAAGACTCTGATTTTCCTTTCTTGGCAAGGGAAATGAATTCTAAAATCCTGAATCATTTACTGAGTATGCTTTCCTTCTGATCTCCCAGAGGTCTGATCAACAAAGTGCCAAAAGACATGCTCATTCTAGGGAGACCAGCGGCTCGAGCCTCTCTGCAGGAGGATTTGATAAATGTTAATGAAAACCCCTACTGCTCAGATATTGACAAGTTAGAGCTACAGTAAAATAAGTCCCTCATGACCATCCTAATATTTAAGTGGATCACCGTATTGTATAGTTTTTCACTAAAGCTCATTACATGTGACCTTAAGTATAATACAATTATGATTATTATTATCTAGAGGTGCTAAAGATAAAGTTTTAACATTGAGAGGAAATATTAATGATGCTGTTTTTCTATAGCCTTTATTTAAAGTATGTTTTTTAAAAGTAGAAAAGTAAATCAGGATATTTTTACATACACAGGGTTAAATATGAGATACTTAACTGTTATATTTAGATATAAAAATCCAGGGAAATATTTTGTCAATCTCAAAAGCATATAGCATTGTAATAGCAAGGGAATTGATTCAGTAGCAGAAATTTCTAACTACTTTAAAGCCGTGACTTTTTGTTTGCCGACTCATGCTGCCGCTGGACATACCTTCTTATCTATGGACCTTATACAACACCCATTCTTTTTCATCAGTGCTAGGCCCTGTTAGATTGGAAATACATCTGTCTTTAACAGTGGCTGGGTCACATGGTAGGTCAACAATAAATGTTTGTTTCATAAATTATTAGAATATTCTTGATTATATTTCATGGAAGGAATCATACAACTATCACAATACATCCTTATTCTATTAATAATATAAATTATTTCACCTTTTCAAGAACTCAGGTTTAATTTCCAGTTTAGAAGTTACAGATTGTTTTTTACCTCATACTTTATTTAAAATAGTCCTTCACAGATCTTGTTTCTTGTTTCTTCCAGCTTTCTCTGATCAATTTGTTATAAAAGTTCCTGATTATGTATATTTGTTGCTTTTTCACTAATGCGTTGTCTTTAAATCAGGTCAACATGAGTTGGAAAATCTTACTTCTAAATTAACATACAACTTAGGTCAATATTTATTTATCAGATCTCACCATTTTATTTTGTTAAAATTAATTTTTTGAGATATTAAATAACAGTCACATCCTTAAAATCGCAAGTATAATTGAACCCAATCTATTTTAAGTAAGATAAATATTTTTCATAATCATAGCGGCTATACTTTGTTCTTTTCAAAGCTGTCAGAAGGAAAACTGCTGTAAACTGTGTAGGTGTAGATATTGAGTCTACGAAAAATTGAAAAATAGGGACTTGCATCTAAGATTTGATAAATAAATTTCATTAAAAAAACACATGTGAAATTGAGTAAATAGCTACGTTAAAACCTCATGCATCTTTTTTTGTTCACCATTGTGTTCCCAGGGATAAAGAATACCTGGGTAAACTTGCTGTATCCATATTAAGTACTCAATAGGTACTTGTTTATGAATGAATAAATATTTAATCAGTGAATGAATTAATTAATGAATAAAAATACTTAATAAATAGTAATCACTGTATCGCTTAAAATGTAATAATGGATATATCTTATAAAACATTCTATCCATCTGATAGAATCTAGTATAATTAATGAGGCTACCTGTATCTTAAACAATAATTATTAGTTTGTCTGCTCCCATAGCTTGAAATATAGTAAGTACTTCACTTTTCTTCCCCTTATTTTTCCCTCCTAGTTTAAAGTGATTCAAATGCAGTACATGCATTTTTAAAAGTATAACTTTGTGTAGAACTATTATAAAATCTAGAAACAAAAATTGTTAAATTCATGGCTTGGGTGGTATTTTTTCTTTTTAATGACTGACAAGCTTTTTTTCTTTTTAAGATCAAACCTAAATGTTACCCATCCCTTAAAAGTTAGAAAAGAATTATTTTGAGATTCATAAAAGTTCATTCCAGGACCTTTTATGATATCTATGCCTCCCTGGGGAGAGGGCAGGAAATGAGAGCATTCAGAACATGACCACTTTTCTCTCCTTCTCAGCATCCTGAAGCCTTGCAAAAAGGCCTTCTGTCATCTGAGAACTCTCTGGAACTCTTGCCCATAAGCACCTTTTCTCTGCTGCATGACTTACACTGTTTTTATACAAATGAACCCTTTTAAACTAACTTTACTGGTTTATTCATTACAAAACAAAAACAAACAAATAGTTTTCACTCAAAACAACCAATTGGGTGATTTTATTTGAATTGGCTCAGCTAAGTCAATCAAATTGATAAAACCAGTGTGTGTGCTTCAAGTGTGAAAGTGCTAGAACTGAAGTTTCCAAGAAAAAGAAAGAAAGAAAGAAACTTGTTAAACTTTTGTGGTATAGTTTTAAAGCAAGGCATTTGTATTTGAGCAGTGCTGCAAATGATCAAATATTCTTACAAGGGTTCTGTATGCATTAGACTGAACTATGTGAAATTGTTGATATTTGCCTGTTTCCTATCTGGACCAAAACTTTGTGTCTTTCAATCTGCCGTATGATGGAAAATAACTCCTTATTGTAGGCTGAAGTTTTGGAAAGTACGGATTTATGTTAAGCTAATTATAAGAAGGAAGAACATGTCACAGGGGTGGTAGAGGGGTGTGCCCTCCTTGGATTTGGATGTAGAACTTCAGGGTTCCAGAGTTGGCCCTCCTATTTAGTGGCTGTGTAGACTTAGGCAATTCACTAATCCATTTTGATGCTCAATTTTCTCTTAGATAAAGCAGAGCTATTAATAATACCCTCAACAGTTGTTGCAAGGATTAAAGGTGGCGATGTATGTGAAAGTACTTTGTAAACCATAGAGAGCCATAAAAATCCAAGATAACGTGTAGACTTCTGTTTAATACTGTCTAGCAAAAGTGAGATGAATAATGAGAAAAGCAAGAAAACTTTTCTCTTGTATAATAACTGATTCCTATCATGAAATGAAAAAAAAAGTAAAATATTATACTTGTTGCTTTATAAGACAGACGTCCCATGTGCATTTTTAAGCTATGATATCTGCCAATAAAATTCCCAGGCTAGACCATTCCTTTCCTATGAAAGCAAGTCACACCTACTCCCAAGCTTCTTGCAAACTCTCAGTGCCATCTAAAAATACTCCTGCATATTATGAATTAATGTTTCCCACTTTGAAATTACAATGTTGTTTTTATATACTCTCAGCACTTTCCTCCAGGAATGGTTTTATTAATGCTGATTTTTGTTACAAGACAAAATCTTTTGCAAATATTTGTTCTTGTTTTTCTTTGGAACTGTGAGAGGAGACTCCTGGCTGTTGAAGGAGGGACAGGATGTCTTTTTTGGGCGGTAGTTGTATTTGGCTTGATCCGCTGAAGGAGAGACGGTGCTCTTAGGTGCCAATATTTGGTTAAGAGCTAACAGCAGAAAAATAGCTACTTTGGTAAATCAAGTGATGCATTCTTGCAGGCAAGTGAGGGAATAAACAATCATAGGAGTTAAATAATCATTTTTTTTTGCTTCCTAGTTATAGGTTTTATGAAAATATACTTCCATTTTACTCCATCATATAATATATAATTGGAAAGCCAATTTTGAGCATCGCTAGTGGATTAGACTTTCAACATATGTGTCTGTACTGAAGAGTTCAACATGGCAAGGGTGTGATTTGTGCATTAACTCTACAACTTGATTAAAGTGGACAACATGGCAAGTGTAATGTATTCATCAGATTTCTGTCTTCTAAATAAAAAATAGCTCTCATGGTTGATAGTGGGAGTTTAAATATTAATGATACTACTTACTACAGCAATAAGACCTACAAAAGGCATATATGCATTTTAAAGAAATAATTGTATAGTCTTATCCTTGCCAAATTTATCAACCAAATTTGAGGCAAATAGTATTATTACCATGGCACACTAATCTTCTATAGCTGTCCTCTAAGACATTAGAAAGAATTGATCATAATTATGATAAGCAATGGTTACACATTATGTCTCGGCAAAATGTACTCAAATAAATGTTAAATTTACACCAGGATTTCTCAGATAGCATTGCACAGAACAAACTAGATGTTGATGGTAATTTTGCAGAAAAATTGTCAAGTTATCAAATAAGTTGAGGAAGCTCAAGTTTAAACAGAATTACCTGTGTTTCTTTACTGCAGGATATGTGTAAGCCTTTGTCATCTTAATGAGTATCACGTATTTACAAAAGGGAGATATACATTCATCAAAGTTATCTGAACACTGAATAATGAGTAAACACTGATTTTGACACATAGAATGCAAAAGAAATCAATGTTGCAAATTCTGTTGGAAAATTGACAGGACTTAAAAAAAAAATGCCAAACCTTCATTGGAACATTAAAGTTCATCCTTAAAAAATGACTGAATATTGTATGTTATACTGCTAAATGTAATTAAGGATAACTTAATAAATTATCATTCCAGTTTTCAGTAAGTTTACAGTTTACAGAGCCAAGAAGAAAGACCTCCAGAGAATCTCAAGGTTTGGAGACCCCAGGTGTATCAAAAGAGATATACGGTTTGAGTTGAAAACTGGAGGACTGGTTGAAATTCTGTATAAGTAGTTATCCTCAAATCCTCAGCATAGCTGGACAAATTTATTTCTTTACTCAGAAGACTGAAGGCTAACCCTGTGATCACAGTGAGCCACAAGGTCCATGGATTTGTGGATAGCAGGTAGAGCTGAGGACAAGACAACTAAACTGGACATGGAAAACTGCATAATCTTTCTTCGCTGGGTTCAGGAATCTCTCAAAAATTCTTATAATCCCCAAGACAACAATAGGAAGATTTCTTACTGACTTGTAGACACTCAAAGTAACTGAAAAAGATAAAGGTCAATATATCCAAAACAACAACAATAACAACAAAAGAAACAAAGAGGAAACAGACAATGCAAGGAGTGGAAGAAAATTGTCTTTAATTTCCATTATAATTAATGTCTTCAGAAAAGGAAGAATAAATACTCTATTTATGAAACAGTAGTGTTTTATTAATGAAAGATGCAGAGAACAAGTGTAAAGTTTCATAAATCAAATATATGAGAACAGAAATAAAATTCTCCAAACAAAAGTTGGAAGATAAAGTTGAGAAAATCTTCCAAAGGATAGAATTAAAAAATGGAAATAATCTAGAAATAAATAAGAAAATTAGGTCTGAATAATAATCAAATTTTATTTTGTCCAAAAAGCAAGAATAGACAAAATGGAAAGCAGGATATCATCAAAAAATATATTAAGTAAATTTCTGAGACCCAAGGGGCAGAAGTTTCCAAACTGAGCATGCTCAGACCAAGAAAATGAAAAAAAATTGTTCATACTCAAACACTTCATTGTGAAAGTTTAGAATACTGGAGACAAAAACATAAGCTAACACCGTCCAGAGTGCTGAACAAACTCAGGTCAGATACTCAAAAGAGATGGAATCAAAATGACATAAATTTTCTCACCATCAGCTGGATGCCAGGGGCCAGTGTATCAGTGCCTTCAAAATTCTGAAGGAAATTCATGCTCGGCCTGAAATCATATACCTAACCAAACTATCAGTCAAGCATGTGAATAGTATAAAAATATTTTCAGATGTAAGTCGTCTCAAACCTTACCTCCCATGGACTAGAGGAGGTATTTATCAAAATGAGGGAATAAGTAAGAGAAGACGTAGTGGCATCTTGGAAGCAGGATATCCAACAAGAGGGAAATTAAAGAAAATCCCAACTGATGGTGAAGGGCAGTCCTAGGATAACAAATATGAAGCCAGCCTGAGATCAATCAGTCTAGAATGGGAAGCCTGTGATCCAAAGTCACTATGAAAAATGTCTATAAATAAATAAGTAAATAAATAACTTTCATAGACCACTGGCATATTTGAATATATTAACAGAAGAACATTTCTGTAGCAGAATTTGGGAATAAACTAATGAAAGATTGAAGAGGGAAAAAGAAAACAAAATTTAGGTAAACAAAGTGTGGAAAAAGAAAATATAACGTGCTACATAGCTCAGCAGTGCATAATATTTTCATTTTCACAAAAATGTACACATTAAAACTTATTTATCAAAAATAATGATGGCATAATTCTACTGGGATGATGCAAAAAATAGTTTGTGTAAAAACTTGTGCTAGTATGTGTAAAAATTCAAGCTTTAAAGAGTTAAATATTCATCTATTATAGTTCAGGCAGTTAATAGCAAATGTACAAATTTTTAAAAAATAATAATGTAAGAATGTCATTTAAAAATATGGGAGTACATACCAAAGGAAGAACTTAAAGCAGTTTAAAAAGGTTGCCTCTGGGAAGTAAGAATCAGAGGTGAAGAAAGGTGTGTCAAGGGTTGCTCTTTTTCTTTATAAAGCCTATGAAAAATCTAACTTTTAAAACTATAACAGTTATTACTTTGATAACTACATAAAAATATGTAGGCCATGAATGTCCATAGGAATGGAAGAATCAAAACTTTCAAAGTTATGGTAATCATTTATAAAATGAGGATGAATATATACTCAAAGCAGAACATTATAGAACTGTTGAAAATGTTTGAGGATAATAAAAAATGCTTATCATGTATTTCACACAATCTTAAACTAATTTCACATACTAAGCTTGGAAGGCTACACATTAAGATGTTGACAATCACCATCTCTGCGTACAACAAATACAGGTCAATAATTTTTTTAAAATTATTGAAATTGTATATATTTAGGTTGTATGGCATGATGCTTTGATGTATACATAGTTCACTGATTACTACAGTCAAGCTAATTAGCATATCTGTCTCTGCAGCTAGTTACCATTTGTGTGTATGTCCACACACACGTGTGTGCGTGTGTGTATGTGTGTGTGGTGGGGACACTTAAGATCTACTGTCTTAGTAAATTTCAAGTGTACAATACAGTATTATTAACTATAATCCTCAAACTATAATTAGATCTCTAGAGCTTAGGTTAGTAATTTTTTAAATTTTTTTCCTTTTATTCTTCCACTTTTCAAATTTTCTACAATAAGTATATATTTCCTTTTTTAGAAAAATAATATTATGTGTACCTAGTGGAGGCTAAGATAACGTTCTAAGTTGTCTCCTTTAAGTTCTCTCAATATCCTCTAAAGATTTTTTAAAAATAATTTCTGAGACTCAAAGAGGCTGAGTTATTTTGTGGAAGTTCTCTTCATTCAAGTAGTTGAGCTAGAATAACAAGCCACCTCTGTGTCCTCCAAACCTTTTGGCAGACCCCTCAACTAACCCTGCTTCCCAAAATGTCCTGTATTGACCTGCCCTCCTCTCCACAGGCTGAAGTTCTCAGCCTGCAGGAGTGGTGGTGTGCTCCAGATGCTTGATTCGCATTTAAGTCTTTCTGACTTTGTTATTTTCCTTTGCCTGAAATACCTTTTTTACCTGGAGAAAACCTTCAAGACCTGGTTTGAATTTCTCTGCTCTGTGAAACCATCTCTAGCTCTGGATTAGAATGAATTGCTTTTTCTTCTCTCATTTTATATTTCAGCTGTTTTAAGGCAAGACTATTTACAGCCTGACTTGTATCGTTTTCTGTTGTGCTGTGTCTGCTTTCTTCACTAAACTATGAAGTTGTTTCAAAAACAACAGGCAGGCCGGGCGCGGTGGCTCACGCCTGTAATCCTAGCACTCTGGGAGGCCGAGGTGGGTGGATAGCTCAAGGTCAGGAGTTCGAAACCAGCCTGACCAAGAGCGAGACCCCGTCTCTACTAAAAATAGAAAGAAATTAATTGGCCAACTAAAAATATATAGAAAAAATTAGCCGGGCATGGTGGCGCATGCCTGTAGTCCCAGCTACTCGGGAGGCTGAGGCAGAAGGATTGCTTGAGCCCAGGAGCTTGAGGTTGCTGTGAGCTAGGCTGACGCCACGGCACTCACCCTAGCCTGGGCAACAAAGTAAGACTCTGTCTCAAAAAAAAAAACAAAAAACAGGCATTTGTCTTTGGTCTACTCTACTTAGCACATATTTAGGGTTTTTTTGTTTCATTTTTAAGAGAAATTGTGTATAATTGGATCACTTATAAAAGTTTCTTCTCTCCCCTTTTTTCCTCCCTCTATCACAGTGAAGTTTTTTTAAAATTTATTGAGACATAATTAACGTATAAGATTTGCCCTCTTAAAATGTGTAATTTAGTGGCTTTTGGTGTATTCACAGGTTGTGCAACCATCTCTACTTTATAATTCCAGAACATCTTCATCACCCTAAAAGAAACCTGGTGCCCATTAGCCGTGACTTCCCATTTTCCCTCCCCACCCCACCCCATGCCCCCAGCCCCTGGCAAACACTAATTTACTTTCTGTCTCTGTAGAGATGCCTATTTGGACCATTTCATACAAATGGAATCATTCAAGTTGAGGTCTTTTATATCTACCCTGTTTCATTTAGCACAGTGTTATCAAATTCATCCACATTGTAGCATGTTATTGGTTCTTCATTGCTTTTATGGCTCAGTAATATTCCATTGTGTGGATATATTACATTTTGTTTATATATTTATGATGGACATCCGGGTTGTTTCCACCTTTGGGCTACCATGAATAATACTGTTAAGAACATCTATGTGCAAATTTTGTGTGAACATGTATTTTAAATTCTCTTAAGTGTATACCTAAGAGTGGAATTGCAGGGTCATATGGTAACTTAAGTGGAAGGAACAAATCTAGAGGCATCACATTACCACACTTCAAACTATGCTAAAAGGCTATAATAACCAAATCAGCATGATATTGGCACAAAAATAGAGACATAGACCAATGGAATAGAATAGAGAACCCAGAAATAAAACCATCCACATACAGCCAACGGATCTTTGACAAAGCAAATAACAATGTATACATACTGAGGAAAAGAAGCCCTCCCAAATTACTGATATTAGATGTGTAAGCCACCATGTCCAGCCCCCAGGCCTCCACATATTTGAGCTCTTTAATTTATGTTATCTTTCATTTCTGTTCTTCAAACTATCATCACTTCTCCTAATAACAGAGTGCACAATCATTTTTTTTTCAGTCTTTAGTCTTTCATCCACCTTTTTAAAAAAAATAGTGTGTTTATAGTATCTCTAATTCAAAAGTGAAATGAAAGACCTGACAGAGTTTAACTTGTATTTGATAAAGTCTTGGCAATGGCCTAGGCAAAAGCTGAAGAAAACAATTTGAACTTACTAGACAAATTATTCATTGCTGTTAGGATCAGTTTGAGCTTTCATGCTTAAAGTTTTTACTTGTAATCTATCTAACATCCATGTCTTATCTGGTCTGCTATGAAAATATACCACAAATTGTGTAGCTTATAAAGAATATAAATTTATTTGTCACATTCTGGAGGCTGGAAAGTCCAAGATTAAGTTATCAGTAGATTAGGTGTCTAGTGAGGACCCACTTCCTGGTCCTTAAATGGTTGTCCTCTTCCTGTAACCTCACATGGTGGAAGGGGTGAGGGATCTCTCTGGTGTCTCTTTTATAAGGGCACTAAACCAATTCCCTAATCACCTAATCACCTCCCAATCACCTTCCAAAGGCCCCACCTCCAAAATGCCCCACCATCTAATACCTTCACTCTGCAGGTTAGAATTTCAACATATGAATTGTGGAGAGGTATAAACATTCAGATCATAGCAATCCATTTCATTGGATAGTTCAAAGAAGTAGGTCTACTTATTAAAGCATAGAGCATTATCATAAGACTACGGTCAAATCTCTACCTAGGCGGTTCATTGTTTTCACTGAGTTTAGTGGTTTTGATGACATTTAAAACCAGAGGCAATCAAAAGGGTTTTCATTTATATCAGTCAGGATACAAATTATCTGTAAGAAAGAACACCTCACATTCTATTTCTTTTTGATATTGTAGATATAGCCTCATCGTTCTTCAAGAAAGGTAATATTTTAACCCTCTTATAAAAACGAGAACCTTTGAGACTGACTTTGCCATGATCCCACAGCTTCTGAATATCTTCCTTACACAATAGAACTTCCCCTCACCCCAACTATGGGGCTCGGTGGTTCTTAAACACCTGTTTCATGTCATCTTATATGGATTCCTTTCATTTTACTTACATTGCAAACAGTTCACTTCTATTGCTCTACTCTCCATAGGGGTGGAGGTATGGCTGGAACATGTTATACTGTGGAAATTACTTCTAAAATGCACACTGACAATTGCTATTATTAACGCAATGGATCACCAAGCTCTTAGGTCTGGAAGAAGAAGGTCAAGGCATTGTTAAACAGAACCAGATTCCCCCAGGCCATTATGAGGATGATATTTTGCTGAAAGGATTAATGATAGAGGAAATTTTGAATTGTGAATCTCTTGTAGCATTGGTTGGATAAACAGCAATTGTACCTTTCAGCTAAAACATTCATTTACTATCTTTATTCTCACCATTTGGTGCCTCCATGTCCAGCCACTAAGAGTTTTCAGCATTGCAGGGAAGGTTTCATTGGCATCACTTATTGCCATTAAAGAACTTCCCTTCTGGATGTTGGCTGCCAAACTATGTGGTATCCTGTGGAGTAAGAGAATGAGGATATAGATTGCAGTAAGCCTGAACAGTTTGCACTTCCTCAAAGTGACACCAGACATCAATCTTTCCTAAAGACAGCCCAGAACACATGAAAATAAGAACTCTTTAAAAAGAACAAATGGGGCATTATCCAGCAAAAAAAAAAAAAGCCACTAAAGCATCTTTCTAGTAAGTTTCTCAAGGATGAATATGCACTGAAATTGCTTAGATTGTTACATTGGTTATTTAAAGAAATAACTAAAAAACAATCTATAGTTTATAAGGTAGATATTTATGAAGTTTAAATTATTTACAGCACAGCATTTGAGAATCATTTAATTGCATCTCAAGTATATGTGTGTTTCATGTTTTACATGTGCATATCAGCTGGCCTTACAGAAAAATGCTAATTCGGTAACAGTTAATCTGTCTCACATGGCCTGCAGCATCAAATGTGACATCATTGTAGAAAATAACATTAAGCAACTCTGCAACACCATGAGAATTGGATTTGTTGTCATTTATTTTTATATTTTTACTGTTACATAAATAATTGTTCATATTTATGGGGTACATTTGACAAGGCTTCATATAAGTTGATCACAGTGAAAGAGAGAATTATTAGGAGAAATGTGTTTAAATTATTGTTTTAACCTATACTAATTTGTCTTGTTATCTGCTAATAGATTTGTGGCTGCTCAAATTCACATTGCATTGCAAAGCTCAGATATTAAGGTCCATTATTAAGTACTCACTGATATTAGACTGTTTCATGTGGGCCTTAGACTTGGACAATATTTTGTTTCATGACCTTTTGCATATTTTGCAATTTAATGGATCTTCATCTCTTGCACAACAATTTAAAAATAACAGTTTCTGACACTAATGACATTATAAAATGTTTTCAGCAACTTGTTTTCAAAATTATTTTTAAATACAAAAAGGCTATGCCTAGGAAAGAATAATTTTTTTCTCATAACAAATATGCTATTTTGTATTTGACTGGATTGGATTAAGTTCAGTTTGCAGTAGGACCATGCATCTTTGAAGTGGCAGAAGAGAGGGAGGAGGAAGTTAATGGAAGTCCTGACTGACTTCTTTTGGATTTTAAGAGCAGGTGGGGATTGCACAGCAACAAAACCACACAGACATCCCTATGTGTTTTGAACATTTATTTTTTTCTCCATTCAAGAATTTTAAAGTGCCTAGGAAGTTTCATATAGCAATATTCATTATTTGTTTTTTAAATATTTGATGCTTCAGAAAAGAAAATATGATGAATAGAGTGATGTATCACATTCATATTCTCTCAACCTCAAAAGTGTAACAAAAACAGTATAATATATATCTCAGGTAAAGATTTTATCATGGGATAAGCTTAATTATGAGCAAGTGAGATAACTCTAGTAGTGATATCCTGCAAAATGATTAAGACATCACAAACAACACCCAGGGGGATGGGCTCTAAGGTTGATATTCTAACCCAGGACAAAAGACAGCAATATATCATATGATAATATGAAATGTACTTTGTTGAATTGGAGGAAAATATTATTTAGTATGAGAGCTGTCTCATCATTTCAGAATTTTCTTGTGTCAAATATAGTTTTTAAGGCTCTTCATGAACTTTTCCTTACAAATTTCTCTAAAATATTAAATCTTTGGTAAAAGAATATCTCACATTTGTGGCCAGCACAAATAATAATGTTTTTCTGTGTTATCTTTGCCATTCCAAGATGCTTTTCATATTTTATAATTGATCCTGTTAGTAATAAAACCAAATCTATAGATAAATTTATTACAGTATATTAGAAGACAGTATCACAGCTAATGCGAAGTCATCTTAAAAAACTCATTCACTCAGAAATATTGATTTGTGTCCTGATTATGTGCCAAGCACTGAACAATTATCTAAGGAGAGTCCTGAAGAATACAAAAAAGCACGGAGACCTACTTCTGCTTCTGAGGTCCTCCCTGGCTATTAACTCCCTGGGTTGGATTATCAAGATGATGGTGATGCCATTAAGCAAGAAAGGAAGGAAAACAGGGGACAAAAAGGAAGGCAATGAGATAGATTCAGGAAATAATATGTATAGGATTTGCAAAAGAAATTTAGGTCTGAAAGTCTACAGAGAGCTGAGGACACATATTTGGGAGTCATCAACTTTTCGATAAGTGCTTATTGAAGTCATTGCTGGTGATAGCACAACTGTGAAAAATAAGGAGAATGAAGAGTTAAGAAAAATAAGAGTTCATCCTTTAAAGATCAACTTAGGGGAGAACAAGGGAAAAAATCAGAGAAATGCACCCAGTTGGAACAGAGAAGGGGGGGACCGGGATCAAGAGTTATTATTCAAGCCAAAATAAAAGATTTTCAAAATAAAAGCAGTGGTCAAATATTTTTAAAAGTGCAAACAGAATGACATTGAAATAGAGGCCTTTGGTTTTGGCAAGGAGGAGGCCAACGATGATTTTGGAGAGTTTCAAGTGACATTAATAATGAGCTTAAGAATGAAAGACAGCTAAGGAAATAAGTAATTTGCTCTTTTCAGATGCTGAGATAAAAACAAATTAGAGAAAGAGAATGTGAAGGAATAATGTTTTCCAAAGTGAAATGTTTGGAGGGCACTGCAGATAGAGAAAAGAAATCAGGGTAAAGAAAAAGGAAAATTAAAAAAATGATTGAAGGCAACACCTTGGAAGCAGAGACTAGACCCTCACCTGACACCAAACATTTCAGTGCCTTCATCTTGGACTTCTCAGCCTCCAGAACTATGAGAAATACATTTCTGTTGTTAATAATTTTGTTTTTTAAAAAAAGATCGATCTTGCTAATGGAAACATGTTTTTAGCAAATGAAATAAATAGTGTGACTTGGTTATTGAGTGCTCAAATGAACCAGTTTTATTTGAGAAGCATCTGTTTAATCAATAAAATATATTAATATCTACTATACAAAGTCACAATGGTAGGTGCTGTGGGAAACACAAAGATGAACAATTAAGTTCCTTCTCATTAAGAAGCTTGTGAAATAGTGAAGTATACAAAATAACAGAAAATTTGTGATGTTAAAGGCATAGATAAAGATAACAAAGATTGTATAATAATTTTGGCTAGGAAGGACTAAAGATAGTTTCCTGAAGAAAATTATATGTGCAATGGTTCTTAAAAAATAAAGAGTACTTTGACAGGTGGCACAAAGTTAGGGGACTATCAAAAAAACCCAGAGAATGGCAGACGAGAAAGAGAATGAGGACAATACACTTTTTTTTTCACATAATTTCCATGTGACACAAACTATTACTCTTCTAATTTTATTCAGCCATTAAAATGTAAAAAACATTCTTAGCTTGCTCACCTTACAAATCAGGTGGTGGGCAGGGTTTCACTCACACTAGCAGTTTGCTGACTCCCACGCTAGATTTTGAGTGTTACAAGGGCTGCACATCTTATATGCAGATAGTACTCAGTGAAAACTTCTGATTATACTGAGGAAATGAGGCAGTCATCTAAGGAAGTAAGTATGGGAAAGGAAAAGAAGGATGTTGACAATAGAATGGATTTGAGGGAGCCAATAATGGAATACTGATGGGAGTTCGGAGAAAATAGAGTGATCAAAGCTGTAATAGTCATACTATGAGATGGGAAACAAAAAGTCAGAAAACAATGAATTCAGTTAATAAATAGCATTTGGGTTTGAATATCATGTAGCAATGGAGTCATGGCTGGGAGATATATGGGGTAGGATATGAAGTTACCCCTATTAGAATAATGGGGGAGATGTTCCTACATAACCACTTCCATCTCTCAATGCCCAAAAGTCAGATTATCAGGTGAGACCTTTTCTTCTAGTTGAAGCAAGAGCTGACAGTCATTGGTAACCTACCTTTTAAATCAGACATACATTCACATTTAAAGAGTATCATAAAGGGAACAGAGGAAAGGACAAGGTAACTCAACAAAATAACAAAAGCATTCTATAACTGGTAGTAATGAAGTGAGGAACAACAGCTCCTCGATGCACAAATAGAAATCTATCAGAGGTACAGATTGCTTCCACAAACGCCAGTGACAATGCTAATTTATGTGACACCATTCACAAAAAAATAGAAAAAGAAAAAGAAAATCTGACTTGTTCCATTTAGGACATTCAGTTCTGATTCAATGTGACGCTTTCATTGGACATAGCCTTACTCCTTGCAAATTCAGTAATACTGAAAGTTTCTAACATGAAAGCCAGATTCATTTGCGATGAAGTGCTAAAATTAGTTTCAAAACACAAAGGCAAATGTTAAGACCTATAGAAAGTCTTTTTTAGTAGCAAAGAGGTCTTGGTACAATTTTGTTGTTGACAGGGTAATCTACATCCACTCAGGAGACTCATTTGGAAAAGAATGAAGAGAGAGTGCAGACACTTTCTACCCAGTGATTTCAGTGCCATTTTTTTTCTCTACTCTCCCATCTTTTCCTGACAACTCCTTGTTTTGCTTCCCTTATGTTGCTCTCCTTTCAAACTTCATAGGTTATTTGTTCTTGGATTCTGTGACTTGTGGAGACATATTATGTAAATTACTGTTCCAAACATAATACGGCAGAAGTTCATTGTGTCTCACCACAGGCGAGTGTGCTGCACAGGAGTGTCGTAGGAGTGCTTGCCAATCCTAGCTAACTCTATTGACATGAAGACGGTCCTCCCATGATTTCTGTCTTCTAATTGCACTAGTCAGGTTATTATGAATGCCAAATATATGTCATTAAAGACTCTGGGAGATGTCTTGCTTTTTTGTCTACATAAAGCATGTGGATTCCTTTGAATCTGAATCTATTTCAAGCATGATAAAAAGCCCTACCACACCAAAACCTAAGTCATGAAGTTAATATTACTGTTGACAGCCAGGAACCAAGTTACTAGAATCTGGTTTTATTAAGAGGATAAATGATCTCCAGGAGACATAAAAATCATCAAATTCATTATTTTATAATGTAGTACTGATAACTTTGATTTCAAAATGTTTTTATCTAATCATGCCAACTTTTGAAGAGAAGGATAGTTTTTCTATGGACCTGGCTAGTTTTGCTCATGGTTGAGAGGCACAGTAAACTCCTTTAAACAACAGTGTCTCTTTACTGACCTGTTACCTTTCTGGGAATTCCAAAATTTATACCAAATATTAATGCTTTAGTTTCAATAATACATTTTCTATTGAGTGAAGAAGAGCTCTTTATACACATCATCAAAAATAATAGTCAGGATCCACTGACAGATGACCAGGACCATGGCCTAGGGCCAAGGAAGCATATGTTGGAACCTCGAGATTAGAAGTCTGCTAATTGTTTGGTCTTGGCCAGTATCAACACACAAAATGACTGGTGGTAGAGACATATAAATGGGAAATGGTGGCGGTAAGAGCAGGAAGAATGTATCTTGAAATCAGTTTTATATATAACATTACTTTCCATCAATCTTGAATATAACTTGCTAATGATTAGACAATAAAGTAAAAAATTACGTGTTTTTCTTAGACTGGTAGGCAACCAGTTGATGTTGTGGGTCTGAAGTGTCACAGCAAATATATAGGTTGGCAACATACAATAAAACTCAGTATGCATTGAAGAATGGCTGCAGAGTGGAGCTCTCTCTGCTTTTATATGTAAACAGCACATTGTTTCTCTCGGTTCTCTCCATAGGTGAAGCCATTAGCACCATACTACATATTTGTTAGTATTTAAATATGGACAGTAAGGTAAAACTGTGTATTTTATACCTATTTTTTCTATCTTAAATATAGATAGAACACATGTATAAACACACACAGATGTATAATATATGCACAGTGTGAGTGTGTATACAAATTACATTGTGGCTTTTCTGTGTCTCATTAGGTTTCTTGAGGAAATGCATCCCATTTTCCTTTTTCTTCATCGATTCTCTTTTCTTCTTCCATTTTTCTAGTTCCTGAAAGATATATATGAGCAATATCATCCTCTGTTACTTAAAAATCTTGGCTGTAAACTGGCTTTTAGAAACTGGAAGGACCTTTTCCCAAAGAAATGAATCTTTATAAGCTCATGTTCTCATATCTGTCTGTACAAAGACATATATCTCATCATGCAATGGAAATATTGTGAAATACTCTTTTGTAGGATATAATCACCATGTTCAATAATATTCTAGGAGAGAACTGCTATTAGTCTTTCAACTTGTGAAGCCCATGAGCATCTCTCTCTTCCTCATTGCAGTGAGATGAGAAATCTCCTCTCACTTTCCCTTCTATCTACCTGAGGTAGGCTAACAGAAATACACATTTAATTTTAACACACAGCTAGTTTGGTGTTTTGTGGCTGTGGACATGGGTTCTAACATGGAAGCAGTTAGATAAAGTAGGTAAAATGTGGGGAGAAATTGGAAGGAAGAAACTGTGAGGGTCTCATCCAGTTCCTAGCATGAGTTTCTGATAAAGTTCAAGCGTTCTTGCTCTTGCTCCATGATCTGGTAAGTTTCCCACTATTTTAAGCCATTCTTTATAATTTTAGGTAATAAAGTGAAAAATAAAATCATACATAACTAAAATAATGGTGAGTTTTGGCTAAACAAAAATATTAAGCTGCATTTTGGGAAAAACAAATAGCCAGACTTGGGCTTTTCAAAGCAGGGCGATGATCAAAGGACTAGGGAATGTGAACAGGAATAGTGTTGAAAAGACAATGGGCACTCTGGGAGGCGAGTGGAAATGGGACTGGGTTTGTAAATGCTACTAGTAAGATATGAGCTTTTTTTCCCCCTTTCTTTGCTATTTCCAGACCTGTTAAACACAACTGCCCCAACGCAAAGGAAGCTTCTCATTAGAGTGAAGTGAGGAATGACTGAAGGAGCAGAAGAAAGGGAGGGAGGAAAAAGCTCCATATGTGCTGGATTTCCTATAGCCATCTCTTCAAAGTAGTAATTCGTGAAGATTGGTGATAAGAAAATATGTGACTTAGAGCTGTTAGTTGAAGGTGGCTTTTAGAAACATAGTCACCAATTTATTCAGTATCCTATGAAGTATTTCCCCCGTAAAAGTTAGTCTATAGAAAACATTGAGTATTGGAGAACATAAATTTGTAATAAAGTCACTGATATTTGTGGGTTTTGTATCACATTCATATGTGTTAAGTACAAAAATTAATAGTGAGGATATATTAGAGTTAGTTCAATGAACAGTAACAAATCCTAGTGAGTTAACACAAGAAGAGATTTATTTCTCTCATACATCCTGGTTCAATATGGGTCAGTGGGTGCACTCTGCTCCATGCTGTCATTCAGGGACCCCAAAATCCTTCCATCTGGTGTCTTTACATACCCTAGGGCCTTAGTGCCTTCCACTGAATACCCTTCATGTTACTTGCAGTTGGAGAGGTCACAGAGAAAGTGTGAAGGCACACCAGTTCTTTACCTTGGCTTTAAGTGGCACACATTATTTCCATCCACAATACATCATGACAAGACCATCCCACAAACCCACCTAGGTTCAAAGAGGCTAGAAAATATAGTTTCTGCAGCTGATAATGAAAATCGTTGCTATGTTATAGGGATACATTACTTACCTGAGGCAAGTTATTAAATCGCATTGTATCTCCATTTCCTCATCTGTAAAATGGAAACTATACAAGTATCTACATTCTAGTGTAGTTACAGGAAATATTTGTGTTAGTATGTGTAAAGTGTTTTAAATATCCCCTAGTACATGCTAAGCACTCTTACTCTATGTTTTTAGGATCATTGCTGTTATCACTATTATTAATCAATCTCATCTTTAAGTAAAGACTTGGAAGAGCTCTTATGGCAATTCTAACCATTGTAAAAAGTCAGCAAAAACTGAAATTTGAATGGAATGAGATACTGTGAAATCTCATTTCTAGGAAATGTTGAGAATGGAGAATATAGGAAGGCAGGGAAGTCGTTACCTAAACTTTCAGGTACAGGGAAGCTAATGTCTTTTTATAGGACTTAGGAAACCTGGTTATAATAATCTAAAATGTTTTTATTTTGTTTTTTATTTATTTTTTTATTTAAAAATATTATGAGGGTACAAATGTTATGAAGCCATGACTATGAAGTGATATAAGACATGTAGTTTACACAAAAATATTTCTATTTTAAGGGATATACAACTTTCTCTCTTATATCAGTCAGGCATGTGTATATATATACACACACATATATATTTCTTTTGCTTCTATTTGATTATAGGCTTTTTGAAGTCTGTTTTGTTTTTTCTATTTTATGCTTTTCTCTATCAGACTACCTATGCAAAGATTTTGTATAGTAGAGATTCAATAAATTAGTGCTGAGTCTTTATTTTAAGAAATCCACAAATTGAATATAGTCTTATTAAATATAATCTTAATACTTACAATTTTTCAAATGGATTTAAAATAGAATACAAATGACATAAATGTGGGCATGTCAAAATTGTGAAATTTTAAAATGACATATTACATTTTAATACAAATGAAATCTGTAGGGGATAATACAATTATTATTAATATAATTTAGATTTTTAAAGACTCTTGTCCAAATAACTCAATAATAATACTACATTATTTCTTTCTTTTGTATAGTATGGAAATAAAATTTTGATTGAAAAGATGATAAATTATTATAGTTTTGTCTTCATATTAAAAAACTATCTTTTATTTTATTTAAATATTGAAAAATATAGTCATATTAATGGAAAAGTCCTTTTTAAATTTTGTATGCAGAAAACTCTACAAGGAAAAACACAAAATATTGATGAAAGAAATCACAGATGACATAAACAAATGGAAAAACATCACATACTCATGGACTGAAAGAATTGATATTATGAAAATGACCATATTGCCCAAAGCAATCTACAGATTCCATGCAATTTCTATCAAAACACCAACATCGTTTTCCACAGAATTAGAAAAAAAAAAATCCTAAAATTCATATGGAACCAAAAAGGAGCTCGAACAGCCAAAACAATCATAAGCAAAAACAAATCTGGAGGCATCGCAATTACCTGACTTGAAATTATACTATAAGGGCACGATAACCAAACAGCGTGTTTCAGGTATAAAATAGAAGCATAGGTCAATGGAACAGAATGGAGAACCCAGAAATAAAGCCTCATACCTACAACCAACTGATCTTTAACAAAGCAGACAAAGACACATGCTGGTAAAAAAAATCCTATTCAATAAATAATGCTGGGAAAATTGGATAGCCCCATGCATAAAAATGAAACTGGATCCCTATGTATCATTCTATCTAAAACTTAACTCAAGATAGATTAAATACTTAAATATAAGATCCCAAACTATAAAAATTCTAGTAGAAAACCTATGAAAAACTCTCTTGGACATTGGCCTACGCAAAGAATTTATGACTAAGACACTAAAAGCAAATACAACAAAAATAAGAATAAACAAATGAATCCCCATCAAATTACCATCAGCATTCTTTACAGAGCTAGAAAAAACAGTTTTTCACTTTGTATGGAACCAGAAAAAACCTCCTATAGCCAAAGTAAAGAGTAAAAAGAACAACCTGGGAGGCATCAGTCTTCCTGATTTCAAGGTGTACTGTAAAGCAATAATAGTTAAATCAGCCTGATATTGGCACAAGAACAGAAGTATCGATATCTGGAATAGATCTGAGATACCAGAG
>VBSM01002217.1:33626012-33641094 GCA_008086735.1 Cheirogaleus medius
CTGATAACAAAAATCTATATAGAACTTAAGAAAATTAACAAGAAAAAATCAAACTTCCATGTCTTAAGGAGAAATAAAATTCCAAAAGGGAAGTGAATGCACCGAAGGAATCACGGGTGTCTACAAGAAAAATAAAGCTTTCTCTTCTTTGACAAAACTCTTTTTTAATTTTCCCTTTTGATTTTATTTTCATTATTTATAAAATCAAAAGTTTGGATTTAGTGACTACTAAAGACTTAGGCAGGTTGTTTTGGTTTAAATGTTTTTTCCCTTCCAAAATTCATGGGTTGGAAATTTAATCTCCCATGCAACAGTTTTGACAGGTATAGACTAAAGGGAGGTGTGTAGGTCATGAGGACTAATCATGGATTGAGGACCAATCACTGGATCAATTGGTCATTGTTTTATTCTAATGAATGGATCAATGCCCCTACAAAAAGGGCTCGTGGGAGGGGGCTCACTCTCTTCTATTCATGTACCTTATGAGAATATGATGTTCCTTCACTTAGGAGGAATGTGCATTCAAGGCACCATCTTGAATGCAGAGAGACTGGACTCTAACCTGCTGATATCTTGAATTTTGACTTCCCAGTCTTCAGAACTGTGAGAAATAAATCCTGGTTCTTTAAAATTACCCAGTCTCAGATATCTTGTTACAGAACAAAATGGACTAAGGCACATCTCTTATGTTACATAATCACTGTACAATATGCTAAATGTTGTATAAAGTATTACTAATAATGTTTTTGGTGTCAAGCATCACTAACATTTTGCAAATATGCCTGCAGCATTTATTTCTTCATAGCTTGGGGATTTTCTAGAATATGAGTGAAAGCAATACCATCATTCCAAGGATGTCCCAGAATTTCCTGACCTTTCCACTATTGGGAATTGACTATCTTATATTAATATAACTATTAAAATTCCTTGCAGATCTGTGTTCATGTAAAATTAACCTCAAGGTCACTTCTCTCCATTAACAGGTGACAGAATATCAGAGAAGAAACTTATTTAGGTATGTCTTAGATGTAAAATCCGTATAAACAGTTACCTTCTAGATAAAGATTTTTCATTATTCTAAAAATTTTCTCCAAAATAACCTTTGTTTTTTGTTATATACACTAAATAAAACTTAAGAAAACTGTCAAATATTTAAATTGGATTACATAAAAATTAAAGACTTTTTCTTCACAAGACACTGTTAAAAATAAAAAGTCAAGTTATGGCCTGAAAGAGACTACATACAAATTATATATCTAATAATATACTTGTACGCAGAAGATGTAAAGATCTCGCAAAACTCAACCGTAAAAAAACAACCCAATTAAAATGTGAGCACAAATTTTGAATAGAGACTTCAAAAGATACATATATGTCAAATAAGTACACAGAGAGATGATCATTGTCATTAGCCATTATAGCAATGCAAATTAAAATTTCTATGTTATATCACCACATAGCTATTATAATGACTATCCAGTAAATAAATAAAAATAAAATTAATGAAGTCACATGCAGTCAGAGATAGGGAGCAACTTGAACTCTCACACGCTGCTACTGCTAATACAAAAACACACAGCCACTTTGGAAAACAGTTTGGCAGTTTCTTAATAAGCTAAATGTAAGCATATTACACAGCTCAGTAATTCCACTCCTGGGTATTTACCCAAGTGAAATAAAAATTTAAGTTCACAGAAAACCTCTATGATAATGTTGATAGGAGATTTCTTTGTAATTTGCAAAAGCTACAAACAACTGAAATGTTCTTCAACTGGTGAATTGATAAAAACAAAACTAAACCATGATACATTAATACAAATGGATTAATACTTAATACAAAGGAACAAGCTATTCATAAACACAGCAAAATCGAGGAATCTCTAATGCATTATGGTAAGTGAAAGAAATCAGACTCAAAAGCCTAAATACTGTATGATTTCATTTATAGGTTACTCTCAAAAAGGCAAAACTATAAGGAAAGAAAACAAATAATTATTTTATGTTAGAGACTGAGAAGGGATGAGGAGGGAGTTGGGGAGGGTTGAACATTGTGTTAATTACCTATTGCTTTATAAATAAAAGGGCTTAAAACAAGAACCATTTATTATCTCATAGTTTCTGTGGGTCAGAAACTGAAGCATGGCTTAGATGAATGCCTCTGGCTCAAGGTCTTTCACAAGGTTACAGTTAATCAATTCAGCTGTTTTTAAGTTGCAGTGTCATCTGAAGGCTCAAATGGGGGAGGATCTGCTTCCAAGCTCACTTGTATGGTTGTTGGCAGGATTCAGTTCTTTCTTACTGGCAGTTTAGCCAGAGCCCTTTCCCAGTTCCCTGTTACATGTACTTCTTCAAAGGGCAGCCTGCAACATGGCAGCTGGCATTTTCCAGACAGAGCATGTGAGACTCTAAGAGAAAGCATCTGAGACACAAGCTACCGTCTTTTTATAATCTAATATCAGAAGTGAAATCTCATCATCTTTGCAAAAGTTCTATTGACTAGAAGGGAGTCACTAAATCCAGCTCACACTCAAGGAGAAGGGATTATAAAAGGTATGAATACCAGTGGACAGGAATCATTGGAGGGTCTTAGAGGGTGCTGACCCAGGCCAGCCTTCTGTACCACAGTGATTCATATTTCCTTCACATTTAAAAGACACCCACCTCTCCCCAGGTTCCTAAAGTTTCCTTCTGTTGCATTATCAATTCAAAGTCCAGAATCTAATCATCTGAAGGAGAATCTGCCTACCTCAACCTCAAAGAGGGATGGGAGAACTCTTTGGGGTAATGAAACTGCTCTGTATCCTGACTGTGGTAGTGATTACACAGCCATATTTGTTTAAAAAAAAAACAACTCATAGAACAGGACATCAAAAGGGATGGATTTTACTGTATGGAAGTTATACCTTCATTAAAAAAGTTTTTAAGTTAATAAACTCAAGAATAATCACACACATGCAAATACTCGTATTACATTAAACAACACATATTGCATTAAAAATTTTGGCCAGATGAATGGCATTATTGGGCAATACATTAATAAAATATATTTATACAGATCTAAATTTTGGTGCAAAAAAGCAGCACAATCGTTTCCAATTATATCATCAAAAAGCTGTAACAACATACCATATACATACATAATCCATGATTTGCTTACAGGAAAAGAAAAATATTATTATTGAATAGAATCTATAATTATATTGTCTTTCATAGAAAGAAGCTTATTTGAAATGATATATTTATTCCTCCTTATTATTTGTTTTCATTCCTTAGAACAGATAATTCATCAATTCAAATAGTAGGGAAGGTGAACATATACATGCACTATTAACTTTTTCCCATCTCCTTCACAAAAGAACTATTGAAATAATTTTCTGTGAAATGTATTTTTATAACCACCTTTGTAAAGACTTAATTTCCAATAAGCTGGATATAGACTGTGGATAAAAATCCAGTATCCTTCTTGTTTTTCCCAATTCTGAAAAGTGGCAGAGGTAAGCCAGTAGGATCCCGTTACGCTGCCCTGTTTACACAGCTGCACTTCATTGAATGAAGGCTTGTGTTACACACAGTTTGTGATAGGAAGTAAATGCTTTTAAAACAACTAAAGAGACAGATCTTTAACCTCCACCTTTGTGGATTCTTTGTTCACAATTTAGCTTCTGTCGTGGTTACAAGGAAGTAACTCTAATATATATTATTACTCTCTAATTAAACTCCATCTGATTAGGTTATCCCCTTGTGAAGTCATTTTATGCATTCATTACGATCAATTTTTAAAAACAAATCTTGAAAGGTCCAAAAATATCGACAATACTTTGATGTGTAATAAAGGTTTACAAGTCATAGGTTATAAAATGTTCAATAATGGGTATGTTCTAAAGAGGAAATGGTGTTTAGATTCTTTTCAAGGGCTCTATCTTTAAGTAGTTTTAAAAATTTAGAGATTCATCAAATTTATTACCTCTTAATTAACTTCCATACAACATCCAAAGATATAGAGCACTACAGACCACAGGAGTTTTTATATATTTGTAATGTATAGTTATGTACGCTTATCAATAAATGACAGATTTAGGTTGTAGGTTATTTCAAAGATTATGCCCAGGTAATTTTAGAGGTCATTATGGTGAAGTAGTTCTCATTTGTGTAAGAAAAATTTCCTTAATTGCTAGTATAGAAATATAGTGTCATAATCTTAGAAATGATTAAAATATCAACCAAACAGGATCTAAGTTACATATCAGCTGATAGTTTATGACAATATTTGTCCCACTTGAAAATATACCACTTTAATAGAAATGGTACTTAATATTTATTCATAATAGATCTATCTATTTATAATCCTGTTCATAATCTTCTTATTATAGAATGAATTCTTTTTATATCTAGGAGCTATCATTTGCGTACAAAGACCCTTTTGATTTTGCAAATTTTATTAGTAATTTCCTAAACAGACTGTCCAGAGAGCTTTCATTTTCTAAAGGAATGACCAAGAAGTCTACTCAGATTGAATATCCATCCATATATCCATGATTTCCATAAAAACTTTTAACAAATTACCCTTCCACGTACCATGTATTTTAACTGTTAGTATAAGGCAACTGCAAAGACCATTCACATGATATTTCCAGGCTTAGATCCACCGTTTAGTTCCCCTACATTCAAGACTAAAAGATTTAATTTCTAATCAATACTGCCAAGGATATGGTGATCATACCACAGTTACTTCCTTCACTTAGATTTGTAGCAAAAGAGTAGTTTAGCTGCAAACATATATTTTTTACCTGAATAGAATATAATGTGGCATTTTGATTTGTAATTCTGTTAGGAAATGAAAAATATCAACAGAATGAAAAATGTGAGCAGAATAAAAAATGATTTGTACTCTTCTGTCTACTTAGGGGGTCATTATAGTGTCATATTTGTTGTTAACAATAAACACACACACACACACCCCTTCTCCTTTTGGTCCTGTATGAATTGCAAGATGAATTTCAAGGCAATATGAGGGCAATCTGTGCAATGCCTGATGAAAATAAACAACATTCATTTCTTTCTTTATTATGAGCACAAACAGCAACTATGTGGGAAAATTTAGAAATTGCATAGCATTTTGGTAAGGTATGGGAAGAACCATACCTAAGTATTAGCTAATATATTTCTGTAAATTAAAATAAAACTTTAAATCTCAGGAAAAAATATTACTATTTTGTTTCTTATTACAACAGACATATTTTGAGACTTCTCAAAAAGCCATCAGGAAATAATATTATGTGATATTTCATTCCAAAATTTATGTACCAATTTCTCCCATCAGAGAATTCATCTTTAATTAAAAATATGTTATCACATACTGAAAAATCATCACTATTCATTGACTGTATTGTTATAACATTACCAGTTAGCTTTTATTATCTGTCATATTGTAATATGTTAGCAAAATGTAAACTTTGGATGACATTTCAGTTCACTGGAGGCATTTAATTATATCATATACACTATACATATTTATTGCCTATGCTTTTATTTTTATTTATCTATAATTTATAGGTTCCCCAGTTTCAAAAATGATTTCAAGTGGCTTATTTTAATTATAATTGTATTGGCCAGCTTTTTCATAGATGTTCCAGGTTTTTCTTCCTCACTCAACAGAGCAGCATGCATAACTAACATGGAAGTTGCTTTGTTCTTATTCTCATGGCTCTTTTCAAATTATGTGTTTTGCAGAGGTTAATATTATGTGGGCTGGACACCAAACACATCACAGTTCTGAAGACTATAACTTATCCACAGCACTGAGACAATCTGTCTTGCAGATATATACTTCCTGGGTAAGTTGCATGAAATGGAATAAACATGATACTCTAATTCATTTTTTAAGTCTCAGCTGTTTCTGTTTCCTCTCAATAAACTAATAGAAGGTGTTTTACTAAAACATTTCTTTCTCCTTGGTAAGACTAGACACTAAAATGTTTCTTTCTCTTCTGTAAGGCCAGACACACATGAAGCAAGTGATGTTTTTCAATAGCAGTCTTTTATTTCATTCAAAATCTCAACTTGAGGTATACAGCAATGTGAGAAAATGGCTGTCTATTTTTTGTTTACTTTCACCTAGGAGGGTTATGTATAAACAAAGTATCTCAATTCAAATATATGCAAACAAAGATTTCGTTAGAAGCTTTTAAAAACCATTAAAAAAAATCAACTCCCAAGTAAAAGCTACTTGAATCCTTTGCTTTTTGTTATCATATCAGATCAAGTAGTATCATACTCAAAATGTTTGGCTCTAAAATATTCTCACACAAAGATATGGCAAGAATGATAAATACCAGAAATAATCTCTAGTTCTAAGGTTCTTCTGACTCACTGGGCAACCGTGATATATCTGTGACATCCTTTCTTCTATGATCACCCTTACTTAGCTCTTCTTGGCTACTGAAATACATGATACTGAAATACATGTTGAACAGTGAGTTAGGAAGTCAGGGTCATTGTTGTGTAAAATCAGTATCAATGTACACTCAATATGGATGTTCAGAATCAATGAGCCATTTACTAACTATAAATTATAATAACCACACCTTTGAATGATTCTATATAGCTTACAAGGTACTTGTATTAGATAAATTTAATGAGTACTTTCTGTGTGCCAGACAATCTTCTAGGAAAGACCTCTTCACATATTAACTTACACAGTAACCATTATAACTTTCTCTTTAAAATAGTAGAACTGAGTCTGTAGTTCAGTCACACATTTAGTAAAGGGAGGAGTAGAACTTGAACTCAAGCAGCTGGGCTCCCGGGCCCCTAGTCTTAACCTCTGTACTCAAATACTCTTCTACATGCCTCCATATTGTTTTTCACTTAAGTTATTTCCTTTGATCCTCATCAATAAGCCCATGGTTCTCTAGATTAAGTATTATCATTATTAGAGAACTAAAGATCGGTGAGGTTAATTACATAGCTCGTAAGTGACAAAGCCAAGTACTGGAAACCAGATGTCTCATAACCAATAGAAAAATATATGGAGTACATGCTAATCCAAGCAGTAGCATAGAAAAACAAATCTATAAGTCGGTGATGGTCCTAATGCTGTTAGGAATGAATCACAACAGGAATCCACCCCCAAACTCCCACTCAAAAGACCTGTGTTAAAGCTTCTATTCATTTTCTAGGGCTGCCATAAGAAGATACTACAAACTGGGTGATTTAGAAAAACAGAAATTTATCATCTCATAGTTCTACAGACCAGAAGTCAAAATCAAGGTGTTGCTTTGAGGGCCATGCTCCTCTAACGGCACTAAGAAAGGGTCTATCCTAGTCCTCTCTCCTGGGTTCTGGTTTTTCCTGGGCTTGTGACAGCATAACTCTAAACTTCACATGACATTCTTCCTGTTTCTTTGTCCATGTTTCTCTTCTTTAGGAGGATATCTGTCATATTGGATTAGGGGCCCACCCTACTCCACTATGACCACATCGTAACTAATTACTTCTGCAATGGCCCTATACCCAAATAAAGTCACATTCTGTGATATTAGGGGCTAAGATTTCAACACATGAATTTGAGGAGGGAGGGCACAATTCAATCCGTAACAGTTCTAACCAATATATGTGGAAAAGAAATATAAATGTTTTCATCTTCTATAGCTTGTGCTGGAATTCTGGAGACTAAATGTAGAAAAAAATTACTGTGTATTTCACAGCTATGTAGGTCAAGACTGGACTCAGGCTTCAGAGTAGTAAGTGGAGGGAAGAACAGGGCCCACAATCGAGAAAAGGGACGCTGTCCACCCTCCCTTCTTAAGAAAGAGCAGCATTTGTCATACAGCCCTTTGTCATCCTGTACAAAGTAGGATATACAGCTGATTAATATAATAATCTCAGAAATATTTACTCTCTCCTGACTTATGTATTTCTCTTTGATTAAAGATACTTCAAGTTGCCAGTAGTTGCATTTTGGGAGGGAACGCCTCCAAGAAAGGCTGTAGCTGTATTTGAAGTTACTTTAGGGAAATCAACGAAGTTAGCGAATTAATTACCTGAGGAATTATCAGAGGAAAAATTTTATCAGCACATCAACGAGTTCAGAAGTAGAAGAAAACTTGGAGATGATATACTTAAATTATCTATTTTAAAGCTTACAAAAATGAATCTCAAAGGATCTCACCACATCACACAGTATTAAACATTACCAAATTGGGGCTCCAATCTGGACACCTGACTGCAGTTTAATGTGATCTTCATCCTGGTTTCCCTTGTGTCCTTCCTCTACTAAAGCAGTGCATTCAAAGTTACAGATCATGAAACATCTAAGTAAAATGCATGTTCACACCTATCTTATTGCTAGAATACTTTCCTCTTACAACATTATGTCACTTTTTCAGGGACACACACAAAAGATGTACTAAATAAGAAAATGAGCATTGGGAATGCATGACTAACAGCTAAATATTTTTGGATGCGGGCATGAGGAAATTTTGCAAGGTGGTAAATGAAAGGTAGTGATTGTAAATTAGCCTGGATTCTTAACTAGCACTGACTTCTAGATCCCTTAGAAGATAAAGGGTCTGTAATGGTTAACAGTCTATAACAAGCCTTTCTGGACATCAAAATCAAAGAGGAGACTTAAGGTTTCTTCATTTTCTTTGATTCGTTTGTAAGATTCTTCTTATCAACATTGTTATATAAAGCCTATGACTTGGCAGTTACCAAGGTAACAATATATTTTAGAACAAATAATAGATGGGTCATATCTTTGAAAAGAAAAGTGGTTTGTGAAATGAAAAGGAAAATTAAGCTCAGTGTGTTTTTCTTTCATGTTGCTATGAAAATTAGGGCAGTAGACGGCCCATTTAAAGAAGTTAAAGATAAGAATTCAACTTTTCAGAATTTCTAAGCATATTACTTGCATTTTTAAGCCAATTTTCAGCTTAACATCACCCACCCAGAAACAGCTGCAATTGGTAGAGTGCCATTTCAAGTGACACTTATTTACTATATAGTGCAATGTATGGTTACATCTTTGGTTACATATCTTAGTATAGTGCCTTAAGGATAACAGTCTCTCCACTTTGCACATATTAATAATAAAATGTATTTAAACTCATAGATGTTATATGATATATATATATATAAAACAGTGTCAAGATTAACATTTCTGATTTTTCCAACTTTATTTAGATAAATTACCTAAATGCTATAATTTTTATATTCAAAACATAGCTACAGAAGTCCTCAAAAATTAAAAGAATGGAGCATGTCAAAGGGATATTGGCAGCAACCTGAAAGAGCCCCTAACGCCCCAAATCTGGAACAATTTGAACAACAAAATATATAATATATGATGGAGTTATAACCCAAACTATGAAATAAATATCTTTGAGACCAATCCATACTGATATGATAGTTGAATAATTAAATAAATAAGGACAAATAAATGGGAGACAAATTATCTTAAAGAATTTCAAATAATATATGTAGATATCATCCCCTGCAAAAAATGGAGCTTAATCACCCACCACCCAGCCTTTGAGCGTGGCAGAGTATGGAAAAGGGACAACTTCAGAGTGAAGAACTTGGCTAACACTATCTCAGATCAAAGTTAAAATCACCAGTGAAAAATCATGTTGATAAGCTATGATGAGAATGGCCCTTGACCACGGTGGTCTTCATCACAAAATCCTCTAACCCCAATCCAACCATGAGAAAAGACGTGTCAAACCCAAATTGGGGGGAAATTTACAAAATCTAACCAATAATCCTCAAAACTACAAAGGTCATGAAATGCAAAGACCATATGAGAAATTGTTATAGAGCAGAGAAGACTAAAAAAATATAAAGACTAAATATATGCTGCACCCCACCTGGATGGGATCCTAAAGCAGAAAAAGGACATTAGGAGAAAAACAAACAAAACAAAAACAACTAGTGATATCCAAATAAAGTGTGAATTTTAGTTAATATTAATATACAAATATGGATTTCTTATTTGTGGTCAATGCAGCATAGTAATGTGTTGCATTGGGAGAACCAGGTGAAAGGTATATGACAACACTCAGAAATATAACTGCAACTCTTCTGAAAACATTAAACTATTATAAAATCAATAGCTTATCAAAAACACAACTATGTGTACATTTCATACTCACAGCCACTGTAGATTATGTATCTACTTTAGAAAAAAATTAGCAGCCATCAACAATAGACATTGGTTCTTGGAAACCCCAGGGTATCATAAAGGACAAGGGTACCAGCCAATGGTATTTTTAATTGCCCATTGTTCTAAAGGAACTCTTCTTTTTCCATTCTTAATCCCTTAATCCATCACACACTGTTCCCATTCCAGAACACCCCTCCCATCAAGCTAAATCCCTCTATAGTTTTGAGAAAGGAATGTTATAAACCTCTTATTACAGGCAGAGCTAGTTAAAACCTAGCCCACCCTTTGCTACACTTTCATCTTCCACATACCCAATGTCATCCCATCTCCAATTTAACAATTAATTTTCACTTCTCTCAATCCACCATGACATAATGTCTTGACACCTCATTGCACAAGCCATTACCTCTGCCTGGAAAATTATTTCCCCTTCACCTCTGATTGTTCTATTTTTCAACAATTAGTTCATTCCTCTCTTTCAGATGCCTTTCTAAATCTGTCCAAATCTTTTTTGCTATTTGTTTTTGTTTTTGTTCACATAAAACTTTTGCATATATCGATTATAGTACTGAATGCTTTTTAGTATTATCTTTTATGCTAGTCTATGAACTTTTTTTTCACTGCTGTATACTTAGTATATATAAAGTGCCTACTACAGAGTCAGCGCTTAGTAAACATATGTACATAAATGAATGAAATAAAACAGTCTTGTAGTTGTGAAAATAAATGTGGCAATGGAAATATTTTGCTAAATAAACTAGTGTAAGGCCAATGCAAAACTGATAAAGACACAATATGTGAAGTAATTTAAATTGAGCATTTATTTATTTATTTGTTTGTTTATTTATTTATTTTGAGTCAGAGTCTCACTCTGTTGCCCAGGCTAGAGTGCCATGGCATCAGCCTAGCTCACAGAAACCTCAAACTCCTGGGCTCAAGCAATCCGTCGGCCTCAGCCTCCCGAGTAGCTGGGACCACAGGCATGTGCCACCATGCCAGGCTAATTTTTCCTCTATATATTTTTAGTTGGCCAATTAATTTATTTTTATTTATAGTAGAGATAGGGTCTCACTGTTGCTCAGGCTGGTTTCGAACTCCTGACCTTGAGCGATCCACCTGCCTCGGCCTCCCAGAGTGCTAGGATTACAGGCATGAGCCACCGCGCCTGGCCATAACATTTAATAGACTGTACAAAAATTAGAGTATAGGGTATATAATTTATTTACCGTTTACAATAAAATAAATCTTAACATATTTGTTTCATATATGAACCCAGTATTGAATGGGAAATAGTAGGCTGTCTACCCTCAGAAGAACTATTTCTCTCAAAAGCATAGTAAATTAATGATAAATGCACTTAGTTTAAATAATTAGGGGGAGCAAATTTTTTAGCTGTCTTGTCTCTCAGTCATTAAAATTGTTTGGTTCTATAGGTTGGTATTGAAATTAATTTTATGAGAATTAGTGAAATGTGTGTATAACATATTAGAAATCTTAAAAAAGGTAAATTTGCCTATCATCAGAAAGAAGAAATATAGTTATAACATCAAATTATGAAAACTTTTATTAAAATCATTATTACTGTGAATTAGAGAATAGGTAAATATCTAATGAGCTTACTTTTGAGTATAATAACATTAAAATATATTCATTACATTCAGGAAATAGTAAAGAGCAATTGACATGAAATTAAGAAATCTGGGTTCCACAACAGCTTAGTTATTGACTGGCTTTTCCAGTCTGAACAAATCAGTAAATGTTTGAGTTTCACTGATTTTGTACATGAAATGGGGCTCTTAATATTTGTTCTGCCTCCTTATATGGTTATTTTGAAGATTACTTTAAATAATGAATGTGGAAATTCTCTGAAATATAGCAAGTATAATTCTTATATATGATAATTATATTACATGTAAGACCGCAGAAACAACTTAGTGAAATCACAGATCTTTTTATTACATCATACTCCCTGCCAAACTACATAAGCAAAGACTGTTTTTCAATATGTGGGAGTTGGGGTTACATAAAGACAAACGTGAACAAATAAAGATACAAGAAACTAACAACTTTGATGTAATGCATTCAAATGTACAGGGGATAGAATTCTCATAATTCTTTGTCACAGAAGGAAAGCATGCCTTAAGCCACCATTAAGTAAAGAAACAAAACTTCTCTTGGAACCTTGTCTCAGGACTCCAAAGCATGTCTTCACCACCCTCACTCACTATTTAAAGATGACTAAGGAGAAAAAATTTATTCCATGTACTAAATAACTAAGCCTCTTTGCTGGTTTGAGTCTTTACTGGTTTCAGAGACTCAATTCTAGCATGCATCAGGAAAATAAAATTTATTCTGTAGCTTACCAAGACATTTTGAAATTTGATAAAAATAAAATTATTCTCCAATAATTAAAGTTTTTCTTCACAGCAATCTGAGAGTCATATGCAATCCTTATAATGAAGGATAAACAGGGAGAAGCAAAGTGAGGAGTTCTATATAAAGCAGCAGCATCTCACTGTCATGTTTTTAAAACATACAACTGGTTAAAACATACAACCTCCTGTACATGTTATTGTTCTTGTTTTGAGCAGTGCATCCACCCACTTTTTTCCATATATACTCTTGCCTGGCAGGGCTAGTCATGATGACAGAGGTTGGGGATGGAAAGATAAATGAGAAATGAGCTTGTGTTCTCAAGGTGATTGCTATTCTTAGAGGGAGTCAGGTAAGTAAACAGCCATTGTGACAAACTGTTAAGGTGTTAGAGAGAAGTGACTGCACTGAGACCCGCTGTAGGTCAAGGGAAGCTTTGCAGAAAAAATACTGCTTGAGCCCGATCTGTAAGAATAGTAAAATTTTGCCATGGATGAGGTTGTAGATGGACTAATAACTATGTAGAAGAACATTGTAGAAACACAAAATTATAGGAAAGTATGATGAATTTAGGGAATAGCAAATAGAATGAACGATACGTGTATTAGTTTCCTGGGGCTGCTGTAATAAAGTACCAAAACCTGGGTGACTTAGAACAACAGAAATTTATTGTCTTAAAGTTCTGGAGGCCAATAGCCTGACATCGAGATGTTGGCAGGGTTAGTCCTTCTGAGGGCTGGAAGAGAGAATTAGTTCCATGTTTTTCTCATCTAGATTCTGGTGACTTTGTATTTTTGAAATTACTTGGCTTGCTGATGAATCACTGTAATCTCTTTCTTCATGTGGCCTCCTCCTTAGGTGCATGTCTGTCTCTGTGTCTAAACTACTAGTTGAATTTGATTAGGGCCCATCCCAATTAACTAATTTTAACTTTATTACCTCTATAAAGTTGGGATTTTCAAATAAGGTCACATTCTGAGCTACTGGGCACTATGGCCTCATGTATCTTTTTTTAGGTGGGGGGGAAGGTGTACAATTCAACCTATAACAGTATGGATATGGCTAGAATATAGGACGTTTGAGAAGGAAAAGATGGAAAAGGGAATGGTTGAGAGCAGAGAAATAGGACTAGAAAGATAGCTATTGATTACTCAAAGATAATGACTTTCTAAGTAGAAACACAAACACTAATTCCAAACATAAAATTAAATAGATGTGTTTTAAGGACAGAGGTCAGTACTCTCTATCTGTAATCAGAGGATTCAGTTCTGTGTCATCACCAATTACAGGCTTAAGGAATGTGGGACGTACTACTTGATTCTTTCATCTTTAGTTTCTCCATTCTGAAGGAAACTTGTTAAAATAATTGCTTTTTCCCTAAAGTAATATTATAAAAATAAATGATAATCCTAGAAGTGCAGATGTTAGTAATGTTAATTAAACTACTGCTTTGAACTATTAAAATAAAATAGACATGAATCCTGGAGGACAAAAATGTTTTTTCATTTCTCTCAAAGTGATTATATATTAATACTTAATCTTCAACCATTTTCCCTAACAGCTTATTTGTGGGCTATTTTGCTCTTTCAACCCCTACTTTTTCTTCTAGTTGGTCCTTTCCTCCTGGCTTTACTTCTTACCACAACCAACCTAAGATACTTAATTTCCGTGACCCTGACAAGCACAGTGTGCATCCTCTGTTACATCTGCAGTGAATAAATCCAGTGATCCACCTTCATCGCTCCCACGTCCAGGCCGTTGAGTGCTATGGTTGTCTGCCCCCCCCCAACCCCTCCACAAGTGGCTTCCAGACCCAGCTGACCTCTGAATGCTGCTCACCAAGCTGTACATGTGAGATTATTCTATTTTTTGCCCTCTACCTTGTAGAAACCTTTCTAGAATTTCGCAGCCTCCTCAAGATCTTTTCTCCACTGCTACCTCTTGAAAGTATTTGAAACTTCATTGAGAAATGTGTTTTTCTGTTTTCTCTCTCTCTTTCTCAACTTCCTGTTCATGTATCGTCAATTAAGACTTGTGAATTCACAAGTGAACGTTCTTTCTTACCTCTGGTTTTATAGAAAATGTTCACCTCTCTTCAGCAGGTCTAATTCTTAGATTGGTGTCATTGCTCTTATTTTCTCTTCTGGACTTTTTCTAATCAGCTGCTTTTGGCATTTGTCTCTCTTTTTCTCAACTGGCTTCTTCTGAATAAGCCATACTTATATTCATATCTCTCACATTTAAAAAAGTAAATAAACAAACAAAATCTTCTCCCTTATCCATTGTTCTATTCAAGGAATACCTCTAGTAGTCTCCTCTCTTGTCCACAGAAGTAATCCCTCCCTCCATTTTGTTACCTCCTCTGGGTGATTCTTAAATGTACTAACTTGAGTTAGCAAATTTGAGGTTTGGATTCCAGGTCTACTGTGCCACTGATATATAGTTAGTTGCAAATTTAGTGTCACTTTTTATTTTTGTAGTTCCTGTCTTACTTGGATTCTCATTGGGAATCTTCTATTCTCTCCTTAAAAATCTCTCATTGCCAGG
>VBSM01002217.1:33641194-33700695 GCA_008086735.1 Cheirogaleus medius
GTGTAGGGTCCCTGACCCAGGTACTAAGAGTTATTCTGAATGTGAGGAAGAAGAAATTTCTTCAGCCAAGTTAGTGCCACTTGAAGATTTATGATGGAAGTGGCACTTAAAATGGATTCAAACGCTATAGAGGATTTGGGAATACAAAGATTGCAGATAGAGAAGAGGGTAAGTGGGTATTCTCATACTTGGACCACATTTACTAAGCTTCTTTCAGTTGCAAAAATTAGAACCTTGATTGTAGCATTATATTTTTTTATAGCACTGTATTAATTATAAGAAATTTTCACTCATAGTACATGTAAGTTATTTTATTTTTTATTATAAATGTGATTTTTTAAAATTCATGATGAGCTCATTTTTCCATTTGTCTGGTCATCTTTATATTTACTGATTTGTAAGATTTAGGACATTGTTTCATAAAATAAGTTTTTAGGAAATCTAATCCTGTGCAACACTTATTAAGAAATGTGAATCATGTTAGTATAGTAAAGACTCTGAAAAGTCCTGTGTTGAAGAAATTTTACTTGATAACTCACTACTTCATGACTTATTTGACAATAGAAACACTGTTTCCATAATAGCTGTTATTATCTCAAGGAACTGGGTCTCCACACTTTGGGAAATTATAGTGAACTATAAATATTCATCTGCTACACACATTCTTTCCAAACACAATTATTTGTCAGCATCCAAAGTAAGTTATTTTACATTTTTTTCTCACATCTCAAAGAGGAGATTCCAAAATACCCCTTAACTTAAAGGATTTATATCATAGGTCATATATGCTTTACAAATATTTGCTATGAACCTATTGTAAGGTAATCTTTTTAGTATATCACAAAAAAATCAAATCATAGTAACACAGATCTTTTGGAACAAAAACAATGGCTAGATTTTAAATGGTTTTCCCCTTCACCATTAATTCGAGGAAACCAAAGCCTAGATAAGTATAAGAATGTTGTGAATATCACTGAGGGAGTCTATAGTAAAACCATAGATTAAAAGTTGATCTCTTGAATAAGAGCCCAGTGTTCTTTTGTTGCTAGCTAATCTAATCTTTTTATGAATAATAAAACTGATCCTGTTTGTGATGACAATTGAGATTTTTCATGACTTGAAGTTTAGAAATAAAAACCAGAGAGCAATGTCCAATTTTAAATGCATAGTCTTTACTAAACATCCTTGAAATGACATTACACCTAATTGAGAACCAAAGCTTTAAAATAATTTATAAATAAAATTATAATATTAAGAAGAAATATTTTTAAACATCTAGTCTTAAAAATATGGACTCTGTAAAATTAGAAATATAAAGTGGAAGTCAGATTCATTTTATTCTTATTTAGTTTTTCATTTAATAAAATGTTTTCTTCTAATATCAAACTACTCTTGAAGATAGAAGTCATTAGTAGGACACAGCAGATCGTGCTTATTAGTTAATTCTAACCAGTTCCATGGTTCAATCATAACCATGGTGGTTTTTGGTTGTTTTGGTTGTTTTGGTTGTTTTTCCAAGGCAGAGTCTTTTCTGTCTATTAGGAAATATGGACCTTTAAATCTTTTTCCACTATGGCACCACATCAAACCTCTTTCCTTAATAATGTTGGAAAAATTAGGAGACATGATGCCCTCAATCAACCATATAAAAACAAATTTAAAAGAGAAAACATATTACATTAAGTTACTTTCTTTTATTATAATTTTATTTTATTACTGAAAATGCCAGGTAATAATACACAGTTTGGGAGCTGTCAAGTAATAGAGGCACATGCTCCTACATCTTTTGCATAAAGAAAGTGAGTATTATATTTGTGTGTATGTAAGAAACCTCTTTAATTCCAGGAAACAAGTCCAACATTTTCAAGATTAAAGAAATAACACACAACATATGATATTTTAAGTAGAAAATATTAAATGCAAAATAGAAGTCCAGTGAACTTAGCTCCAACTTGTCTGCAACTTTATCACCATGTGAAAAATTAATGTTGCAAAGTCAAACTTGGCAATAAAATATACAGAATAAGGTACATTTGTTGAAAAAACATACACTTAGAATGTTGAACCATTAATAAAGCATTTATTAATAAATTGAGAAATCCTATATGCAAATTAATTTCTTTTAAAATATTTATCTTTCAGATTTTCTACACTCCCCTGGCCCTCTTCATACCACCTTCAGTATATGCTGTTCATCTTCAGTTCAATCTTCTCTACCAATTTTGGATCCATACAGAGGTAAATCTGTTCTTTTTTCCCTAAGTTTTCTACCTAAATAGCCTGAAGCAATGTTCTGGAAATCCACTAGGAGCTGATTTATTGTGTAAGAAAAATCTTTGTCTGCCTTTTTTAAGGAGAAACATCTGTTCATTTTTATTCCTTTTTACTGAATATATATTGCAAAGTTTATAAGAAGCAATGAGGCCAGTTGGTCTCAATTAAATAAAACAATTTTTGAACTATTAAGTATCAAAACATATTAATACTATATTCAATACAATATCTTCCTGTATTGTAGTTTATTGAACATTACTTACCAAGAGCTGTTGAAATTCATTTCAATTTAGATATAGAAATATATATTAATATGTGTGGGTATATGAACTCCTTACAAAAATCTTGAAAAAAATTCAAAGTTTATAGAAATTATGAAACGAATCTTTTATTGGAAAACATACTTTAATTATAGAGTTTATATTTTTTGAAGTTGTTCAATATGTTGTTGGGGTTTTTTTTCCCCCAGAAAACTGAACAAATATAATTTTGGGGTCTTCTGTGGCATCTCAAATTGTCAGGTTTGAAGGTTTCCAGATAGATCATTAAGCAACCAATTGGTTTATGAACTATTATACTGATTTTGTTGCTAAATATAAAAAATCCCAGATGCAGAAAAATTCTTACCTATACTCCTGAGTGCCCTTTTATGCATTTGGCATTTATTGGAAGCTTTTTGAAGTTACTAGAGAAAGCACGTTGACAGATGTTGCAACTGGCTGAACACCACCACAAATCACAGATGCATTAGATGTGAAATCTTGATACAACAAAGTGCATTATTTCATTGATCTGCAGTATTTTATGCTACTGATTTACTTGGAATAAAGAGACTGTTACCCTGACTTCGGACATATGTGGCATTATGTGAAGATCTGTCATGAAATAGTATTGTGTTTTATGATGGTTGACATGCATCGAACACTCAATACTACAACCATCTGAAAGAGTTGTTGAGGCCAATTCTGACTTCAGAGGTCAAAGACCAAATTTGTTTAAATCAGTGGAGGGAAGCTTCCTGATGATTTACATGGAGGGGTTAAAGGAGAATTACATTTTATAGCAGCTCCGCTCCAGGTCATACCACGTGTTAGGTCAGGTATTAGTCTGGATGCAGAACAATGATGCCTCAGTAACTTCTGCCTTTTCCTGTGTCCCTCTGAGAGTTCCATGAGCCAGGGCTTCAGTTCCACCTCAGGAAGTAAAGAGTAAGTGGTGAGATTTAGTTTTCTTAAGCTAAGATCCTCCAGGTGACTTCATTTCCAGTTCAAAAGCAATGCTTAGAACCTCTCACTTGTGTTGTGCCTCATACTTTTGAAAGTACTTTCCTATGTGTAATTCCTATAGGTGAGCTGCATGGGAAGCAATAACATACTTTCTAAAGTAATATGGTTTGGGTGTTAAAATTTTAAATTATATTACTAGCTGTGAATACATTTTTGAGATGTTTCACAATGGTGCAATTAAGTTAGTTTATTACATACAGCATACTCCCATTTGTTTACAATAATAGAATTATTCAGGAAGTAGAGCCGAGAGACTGATAACAGTGGTTGCTTCTGGAGAGAGGAGCAAATGGAACGAAGAACTGGAGTGGGGAGAAGATTTAATCATTTATTGAAAATTATTTTTATCATGTACTTGTCCTACTTTCTCAATTAAAAGTTAATATACAGATTAAGAAGTAAAAAACAAAACTGAAAACAATGGCTTTTAGTTTAGAAAACTACCCACTTTATGTGTACCTATACTGTAAAATGTGTTAAGCAGATTGTGCACTGTTTAATATCAGGCAACATTCTTGGATCTCTATTTACAGAAACAGTTTGTGAGCTGTAGATATGACAATGTTGGCCAGAAAGCCCTGTACAATCCTGAATAGAGATTTGATTGTTATAAAGATCAGTTATCACTATAACAGGAACCTAGTCTTAAGGAGATTCTGATTTTCTAAAAGTGAAAAAGATTCAGTTCCCTTTAAATCAATCAGGTAAGGATGACAGGAAGGAAAAAAAACCGTAAAATCATGTTTTTGAAAGATTGTATATGATAGAAAAAATCATAAAAAAGCTGAATAGTTTATTGAAATTTTCTATTTACTTTTAAGTTATTTTAATGAAGAAAGAACAGGTCTATTCTCATCCTCTTTTTTGAAAGTTACAAAACATTTGGCTTAAAACTGTACCATCACTTAATTTTTGTGACTACAGTTTTGTTTGTTTATTGTTCATTGATCTAAAGTGTCTGCAACACATATTCAGTTTCATTCTTTTCTTGTGAATTTACTAGAGCCATTAAGAAAACTTTTATTTAATAAATGTTCTTAAATTAATAACTGGAATGCTATAAGTTTTTTTGAGATATTAGCTGGTTTTGGGGGTGTTATCTGAGTTTACATAGTATAGTAGCAATAGTATCATTACCTATTACCTTTGATTTATCTTAAATTTACTATCATATTGTTTATGTATATATCATATGATATTCGAATAGAGAAATGTTGTAAAAGAGAAATATTAATTCTTTGATATTGAATATTTGAACCATATAATTCAATACTTCTTATAGTGCTAAAATGAATCCATTAGACAGACCATTATGGCAATATTACAAATACAATGAATAATCTCTTTATGTACTGATATGGATAGACCTCGAAATAATCAAAGTACATATGACATATATGATAATATGTATAATATAAAGGGGAAAACAGCTACATATTTTATCTGATCAGATATGCATAAAATATCCCTAGAGGGACACATGCGTAGCCAACTGTTTTCCTGTAGGGAGTGGTATATGGGATGGCTGGAAGATAAGGATTACAGTGACACATTAACATTAATTTTAACCATTTTAATGTGAGTGAAGAGAAATATCTTTGAAGTATTATTTAACTAAGAACTAATGACGTTGGACAGGTTTTCATGTATGTATTGGACGTTGATATATTTGCTTTAATGAACTGTCTGTTCAAGTTCTTGTCTATTTTTTTATTGGTTCGTTTAACTAATTGATTTGTTTAAATTTTTTATGGACTCTAGAGACAAGTCCTCTATCAGATATATGTATTTTAAAGTATTCCCTTAACTTGTAGCATGTCCTTTTATTGTATTCCTGATGACTTTTGATGAGCAGAGATATTGAATTTTAAAAAATTTTATGTGTTTACTTTATGGTTAGTTTTTAAAAATATTCTCTCTAAGAAATCTTTGAATATCACAAACTCTGAAAGACATTCTGCTAGGATTTCTTTCAAAACCTTTAGTGTTTTAACTTTTACCTTTAGGTCTGTGACATACTTGAATTAATTTTTACATATGGTATGTGGTAGGGATCAAGATGCCTTATTTCTATACACATAACTACTCATTATAGCACCATTTATTGGAGAGACATTTTTTAATCCATTGGATGTCCTTGGTGCCTTTGTTGAAAAGAAATTGGCCGTGTATGGTTGGAGCTATTTTAGACTTTTCACTTTCATTGATTTATCTGCCTCTCTTTATACCAATACCTCATAATTGATTGCCATAGCTTTAGAGGAAGAAATGCTTATACATTCTGTAAAAAAAATTGTTTAATTTTTTCTAGATTTTTCTAATGCACAACTTTGTGGTCTTTGAGCAAAAGCAGTTTTATTTCTTTCTTTCCTGTATTTATGTCATTTACGTTTTCTCTCATTGCTCTGGCAAGGAGCTATAGTACAAAATATAAGTGGTTAAAGGAAGATGTAAGCATCTTCTACTGGCTTGTTTTCTGTCTCTGTTTCTCATTCACTGTGTGTGTGTGTATGTGTGTGTGTTAGTGGTTGCTATAGGAACTATATATGCATTCTTGTCACATTCTACCTTGAATTAATACAAATACTATTTATTATAAATGTAAGAATCTCACAGCATTATAATTCTTCTATGCCCCCTAACTTTTTAGCTAGCGTTCTTACATGTGTTAATTTTTCATGTTATAAATCCCCAAATATTAATTTTATTATCCTAGATTTAATCAGTCAATTGTCTTTTAAAGAAATCAAGAAAATAAAAGAATACATCTTATATATGTGCCCAAATATTTATCTTCTACTAGTTTTCATTCTTTTCATTAATCCAAGTTTCCAGCTGGTGTTATTTCCTTTCAGTCTGAAGACCTTTAGTATCTTTTGTAATTTAGGTCTCTAGCAACAAATTATTTCAGTTTTTATCTATCTTAAAGTATCTTTATTTTTTCCTTCATTTTTGAAGCTTATTTTTTTTTTGGATATAGAATCCTTAATTGACATTTCTGAATTGCTTTCTTTCTGTACTTTAAACGGGTTACCCAGCTGTCTTTAAACCTCTGTTTGTTCTAATATTTCAATTTTCATATCACTGTTAATTCTACATATAATGTATTTTTCACTCCTAGATGTTTCTGAAATTTTTCTCTTCATTGTTGAATTTTATCAGTTTGACTATATGTGGCAATGTGTTTTTTTGTAATATTAATCTTGATTAGGATTCACAGCTATGTATTTTTTAAATCAAATTTTGGAACTCAAAGACCTGACCATGATTTCCTTAAACATTATTTCTGTCCTTTTCTATCTCTCCTATCCTCTAGGAACATCAATTACATGTATGTTAGCCTGCTTGATATTGCCTCAGAGACTGGTAATGTTCTGTCAATTTTTAACATTTTACTCTCTCTCTTATGCAGATCCAATAGCTTCTTTAACTTGTCTTCAAGTTTATTTACATTTTTACTTGCTCTCTATAATCTATTAAGCCCATTCAGTGAATTCTCACAGCAGGTATTATACCTTTAAGTTCCAGAATTTCCATTTTTTAATTTAGAAATAGTTTTCATTTCTCTGCTGAGATTCTCTGGCACTAATTTTGACTGTCTTTTCCTTTATGTCTTAATTGTAATAATGATTTTAAAATTCTTGTCCGCTAATTCCAACATCTGGGTCATGTTTAGGTCTACTTCAATTGACTCTTTTGTTTTTGTTTTCCTTGATATAGATTACATTTGTCTTTTTCTTTGTAAATCTAGAAATATACTGTTAATATTATATGTTAACTCTATGACACATTTGTTATAGATACTCTAGAGTCTCTTATATTCCTCTGACTGATCCTTATTTTTGTTCTGGGAGGCAGTGAAATAATTGACTAACTATCCTTTGTTTTTGGAGACTTTGATTTATATTTTTGCAGAACATGTGTTTTTGGAACCGTCAGCGATCTTTAATTTATCGCAAAGAATGTCCTTTTTCTATACATGTAATGAAATGCCTGAGGTGTTTACAAAGCTCCTCTCACTTGGTGGGATTTGAACTCTAAATTCTCTTTTGCTAGCACCAGGCAGCAGTTAAAATCTGTGCTCAGCAATTTTTTAGCTTTTCACCTTCCTATCTTTTCATAAAGTTCCTTAGTGTCTTGACCTACATCTGGCTAATTTAGGAGTTATCCAAAGTTTTAGGGCAATTTGTATGTAGACATTGTAGCTCTACCTCTTTGGCTCCTCTCTTTCTGGGATTTCCCCTTTTCAATTTCCAGTGACTTTAACAGTCCAGTCCCCAGATTTGATCTGTGACTCCTAACCTAATAAGCCTGGCAATTTTTCTTTGAGCTTTACTGCCCTTCTTCTTGCAATCAGGACATGCCTTAGGGGGCACCCATTCTATTAGAATGTTACTGTGCAAACTATGTTCCCCAAATGCAAATACTGCCCATTTAGTGATCTAGTTGACAAACTATGAGGAAAACAAATTCTTCTCCTTAGCAACACTCTATATTCAAACAGCTGTCTGAATTAGACCTTTTGCCTGGGCATATATTTATGATAGACCTAAGCAGTAAAAGTCAATAGAAATTAGGATATAGGAGAACTGTAAGGATATAATGTGCAAAATTGGAGAGCGTAAGAATGTGTGGTAGAACTAGGAAGCAATATAACCAAAAAGGTAAAAGAAGCCAGAAATTTGCAGAAGCTAGCCAACATAAAGAAGAACAGAATAGAAACATGTTACTTTATCCCATCCAAAGCAATAGAGTGGTAGCAACTTGAGCAAAGATTTAGCCTATCTGACTTCTGTGGATAGAATAAATAAAGAGTTTTGCTTATTGCCTCATGTATCCAAAATTAGTTTTCATGTAAGTCTGGGAGTATTTATCTAGTATTCAAAATTGCATAGAGTCTGCTCAAGATCCAGTCATGTGCAAAGATTTAGTGTTCTTTTCAGTAAATATATCCATTTTATCTATCTTTTTAATAACACATCAAGAAAGAAAAAATACATAATATATGTGAAATGAATATTAAAATGATTGCTGACAAACATGTTTAGTTAATATCAAATTTCTGTAGCTGTTATTTTGTCATTTGTGTAGGTGAGAAATATACTGGAATTATTAAACTAGTTGGCAAATTTTCTTCATTAACAAATTAAATATTTATTTTGTGTAAAGAAAGATAATACTCAGGAAGATGTTCTTGAACATTTCACATATTATTGTTATAAAATCTTAAATATGAATATTGTAAGCACAGAATTAGTCATCTCAAGTGTTTTTTTTAAAAAAAACAAAACAAGATGAATTACAAAAAAGTAATACCATTTTTAAAATATAAACAGTATCCTTCTTTTTGTGGCCTTTGGGATTAAATTTCCTGAGTTTGAATCTTGACTTCATTAGTTACTATGCCAATGAACTTGAGCAGATTTCTTTACCTTGTGCTTCAGTTTTCTCTCATATAAAATGAGCATAATAACGATACATAGTATCTTAGTCCATATTCTGCTACTATAGCAGAATACCATAGACCGAGTAATTTATAAAAAATAGAAATTTATTTAGCTTACAGTTTTAGAGACTGGAATTCCAAGATTGAAGTGCTGGCATCTAGTGAGGGCCTTCATGCCATGTTATAACATAGTGGAAGGGCAAGTGAGCAGGCAAGACAGAGAAGAGCCAAATTTATCCTTTTATTGGGATTCTGCTCCAAAGATAATTAACTCACTCCCCACTTGAGCAATAACCACATTAATCCATTCATGAAAGCAGAGCCCTCACGACCTAATCACCTCTTAAAGATCACACCTCTTAACACTGTCACAGTGGCAATTAAGTTACATCATGAGTTTTGGAGGGATCATTCAAACCATAGTGTATAAATTGTTGTAAGGATTTAAAAAGGTAGCTCATGTTCTAAACTAACAATAAAAACATTACTTGACATGTAAAAAGTACTAAAAACTATTTTCAGTATTACTTGCTGTTATCGTTTTTACAGTGTCATGTAGAGCTTATGTAACTTGTCAAATATTGCTGTAACTTAATTAGGAAAAGATCCCTGATTCCAAGCCTAATAAACAATTCTCACTTCTTTCTTCCTCTGAAATCCTATATCATTGATTTTACATCTCTTAGAGTTAGGGTGTCCACATGTCCCAGTTTGCTTGAAGCAGCCAAGCAAATATATGCCTATTTTTCTAACATAATTGTTAAGAGCACACCTTTTAACTTTTTAAACCATTCTTATATACTCTTTGAGTTTTCCTTCTAAATATTTTTAACTCCTCTTACCCTTTCCTTTTTTATTGCCCCAACTTAATTTATGCTTCTTCATCAATTACATAGGTGGTTACAACAGAACTCTATTTTTTCTACGGCTACAAACTCTTTTCTTTCCTATATATTTTCATAAAACTGTGATGATCATTATAAAGCCCAAATAATATTGGGGTACTCCCAAAATGAGAACAAAAAATTCTTAAATGACTCTGTATTGCCTCCAAGATAACATCAAAAACCTTGAATTCATGAATTTAGGGCTCTTAAAATATGACCCTTACTTACCACTCCCATCCCATCCCATCAGTCAGCCAGGCCAGCCAAACCTCACTGTTATTTGCTCCCTAAGCAGATGAAACACTTGGGTGTCCCTTGGACTTGCACATGTTCTGTCTGTGATCCCTTTTTTCCAAACATGCTTCATGATTCAACCCAATTACCACTTCCTCTGGAATGTCTTTCTCTCACTTCCTGGTTGGAGTTAAGTGTACTTACCCTTCTGTGTTTATTTCTGTTACCACATTGGTAGTTAAGGGTTAAGAGCATGAGCTCTGCTGGAGGACATAAAAGACACAACACATCAGTTATGGCGTATGGGAAACATACAATTAATAACAGTGAAATTTAATACTTATACCACTGTATTGTATTTGTTGTTTCACTCTTTGTCTCTGACATTCTTCTCTGTGTTCCTTGATAGCAAAAAATGTCTCTTATCTATTATGTGAGTATTTGTTCATGTGTATGTACATATATTACATATCTACCTATACATGTAAATTTTAATAAGCACAATTCACAAAACAATAGCTATTGATAATTACTTTTAGTGTTAAAATTAATAAACCATTGTTATGTATCTATGTTTATATATTCATACTTATATTTATATAAAGAATATACTTATACCATATCTTTTCTAATATAGTTTAAGTTTTTGAGGGTTATAAGCACATACCTTTTGGTATTTTAGGGAATTTGGAGGGAGAAGAAAATTATATTTCAAAATATGTGGTTTTGAAAAATACTTACTTTAACAAAAATCAAATTTTATACTATTTTTTAAGTCAGTATTAAGTGTTTATTCTAATAGTACCTAATCAAATAAACCTTTTGTTCTTGAAATAAGTTGGGGCATTTCATAGCACTCTTGCCACCCTTTCTCCCTTTTACTCCTCCTTGACTTTCTGTCTTCATTTCTATTTTCTTAATAGCTTTTATTCCTTTAAAATTTAATTTACTTCAACATTTTCATGTCACTAAGAAATTGTTTATTTAGTCTAGAGCTTGAATGCTAAATTCTCTTAAGTATTTAAGTTTAGTTTTTCCAATGTTTTATTTAATATATTCTTAGAAATATCTAACACCACCCTGAGTCAATATACCTAAAATGTGTTTCATTATGCCATCTACCTTACATCAGCTACTCTACTTCTTTACTTCCATTTCTTTAAAGTCAACATCGAGATCATCAGATTGTGTTGTCACTTTTGGCTCCTTGATCTTTCTTGGAGCCCATCTTTAATGAAATCCTTATACATTTCTAGTTCTTTCTGAAAATAATTTTTCCTTCTATGCTAGTTACTTTTTCAGATAATTCACCCCATCCCCTTTAACCAAATGTGATATATATATATACATATATATGTATATTTTTTTTTTCTGTAAGGCAAAGAGACCATTTGAATCTTCTGACCTGAATTTTCACTTTTTACCACTAACATTTTGAGAATCACACTTTCCTTTGAGAATCTGCTGGGTTGCGGTGACTCTTTCCCAAGGGAAAAAAAAATAACAAAATTTCCAGAGTTTTTATTGACATTCTTGAAGCTTCCCCATGGAGTGTCTAAAAATTTATTAATCTCTATTTTAAAATGTCTGTTGTGAAAGGACTGGAATTTGGGATCTCAGACACAAAGGATATGATAGGAATGTATTTACCAGAATTGAAGCAGAGGACATTTCAGGGACAAGGGAGCAAAATGACATAAAGGGTAAGAGTATACATTTTGTAATAATAGAGAAATCTGACCTATCTTAGTTCCATTACAGGTTTGCCTGCCTTGTTTACTGGTGTATTCCCAGCATCTAAGAGTATCTAAATAGTAGGAGCTCAAGAAATGTTTGTTGAAAGAATGGATATAGATATTTACTAGACTTATTTAAATGCTCTGCCTTTGCTTCCTAATCTGTTAACTGAAGGTAGTCATAATCATCCTACCTGTAAAAGTGTTATGAGGATTAATAAAATAACATATGTAACATTCGTAATCTGGAACATAATATATTTTCAAAGAATGGTATTTATTATGAAAAAGCTGAACTATTACATATTGGAATTTGTACACAAAGTTGGAGCTAGAATTGAAGCAAGTATAATTGTTTTGGGTCACCTGCATACATCAGAATTATCTGAGTGCTTACTCAAGATATACAATGAGTGCCCCCCTTCCAAGAGCCACAGAATCTGAATCTCTGGTGAGTGAGGGTAGGGATCTGCATTTTGAACAAGCATCCAACTAAATGTTGATGTGGTGAAGTTTTAGCACCATGAATATGGGAGCTGACAGTAAATTTCTTAAGGAAAAGGACTATATTTTATTCATCTTTGTTTTTCCAATGTATAAAACTTAGATGACCATTAGCAAACACTTTTTTTAATTAATGAAATAATTGATTGTGTTAACTAGATTCTCTACAATATGTGTGTGTATTGGCAAGGGGCAGAGGGAGAGGCAAGAATAAAGTCTTCCTAGCAAACACTTGGATCAGAAAGAATGCATTCATCAAGGAAAAAAAAATTCTAAAAAGACATGGGGAAGGGATATGCTTGGTACAATGGCTTGTCCTTAGGAGAAACTTTTGCAAATGAAAATGATAGGGAAAATGAACTTATGACATTTTGTTCTTGTGGATTTTTTTATCTCAAAGTGTTACAGGGTACAAATAATTTTAGTTACATGAATCACTTTTATAATACTTAAGTCGTGGTTATAAAAGTGCCCATCACCCAGATATTGTTTATTGTACCCGTTAGGTAGGTTGTTGCCAGTCACTCCCTTTCCCTGACCCCAGTTGATTTCTATAGAGTTTTACTTGGCTGTATGCATATGTGTGCTCATCGGTTAATTCCAGTTCATTAATTAGTACATGTGGTATTTCTTTTTCCATTCTTTAGATATTTCACTTAGGAATGGTCTCCAGTTCCATCCAAATTGCTGCAAAGGGCATTAACTCATTCTTTTTATGGCTGAGTAGTACTCCATGATATACATACACCACATTTTGTTAATCAATTCATGAATTGATGGGCGCTTGCATTGATTTCACATTTTTGTCCTTGTGGATACTAATCTACTGATTGAGAACTTATTTGATAATATTTGACTTTAAAATATTATTATCTGCAAATATTTTTAACAGACCAAAATTTGCAATTGGTTACAATAAAGAGATATGACATTTGAGAATGGAAGCTGAAGTGTAGATTCATTGGATTCATATTTGTTTTGTTTAGTAAAGTATCTGATTCTTAGACCATGCCAGGCACATGGTTGATAATCAATTAACATTTGTTTACTAATGAATGTAGAGGTCACACCTGCAATTGGGAATATGATCATAATGGCAGTCACAACATAGTGAGTTTTAGAGTGAAAAAAAGTATGGAGTATGCATTATAAGACTGTTTAAATTGGAGCTTTGAACATGGACCACTTAACCTTTCAGTTTATCAGTTGACTTCATTTAACATAGTCTTACTATTACTTATAATATTATTCCATTTCTCAGTGGATGCCCAAAATTTGTACATATAAAATGGTGTTACATAAAAATAAAGCTGTATGTGGTTAAGTTTATGAGTATATCCAGTTTATCTTCTTTCAATTTAATTGGTGCTGTTAAAAAAAAAATAAGTCACTTGGAATCCACCTCCCTTTGAAGGCACATGTTTAGCAGTTATAATTATTCATTTTTCCAAAGAGAAACCAAAAGTGTTATTCAAAAGGTAAGCTGAAACAAATTCAAATAAAATGCTAACTTGTCTAGCTCTTGCCCTCTTGTTTGAGCAATAATGCCATCATAAGTGACAACAATCAGCTTTCAAGATAATTTATTATAAACTCAGTCTTTTAAAACTTTTGTTTATTGTATAAACATAGCCCAGTCTTATTCTCTGTTAAAACTAAGCCTTTAATTCTTTAACCCTATGGTGTGGATCCATCAGAAATTTACTCCCTGTGAGGCTCTTTATGATCCTAACAGTCCTGATGCCTCCAGATTGTTTTATTTCCAAACTATAAATATTGTTTTTTCACTCCTTAGTGTGGAAATTCAGCTACCTCCGTATTACATGCTTACTGAAGTAGAAAACTGCTTAATCAGATAGGAAAACATTTGGCTGTGAATAAATCAGCATTGGTCGAGCATTTCAAAGTGTGAAACTAGGCAGACAAGCACATATCCTAAGAGCTCTACTTTCTCTCGCTTCCCTGTAGAGAAATCAGAGGCTAATATGGCTGCCGCTGCCATCTGTCTAAATACTTGAGTGGCTTGTCTTGAATTAACACAGCAGAACTAGTGGAAGATGTAATTAAGATTTTATTTTTACATTTCATCACCAGATGCTCTATAATATAAATTTATCCATGAATGTTCAGATAGATTAAGCTTTTCACAAAGAAAACAATCAGTGTTTAAAGATCAATTCAGAACCAGAGTGAAACTATTTTAATATGTTGACTTATAATGTTCATGGATTTTATCCTTTTTCTAAAACTTTAAATGAGATTTGCTATAGATTTTGTTGATAGTTAAAAGCATATTTTCAAATATATTCAAACAATAAAAGCTAACATTGTCACTCACTCTACCTTTATGTAATAAATTACCTGATAGTAAATTGTCATTTCCATTGTTTAACTCTGTGACCTTTCAAAATATCTTAACATAGTACCTTGTACTTAATAAATACCTCTAGACTATATTATTTGATTTTCATATAATCAGTTGAAGAATTTTATAACCAAGGGATAAATTCTCTACAATACTTTCCAGAAACAATCAATGGGGCTATTTGCAAAGCCTCACTATAGAGACCTAAATAAAAGAATACATCTTTACTGACGGTAATTTTCAGCTTGAGACCTGGAAAGGGAACACAATTTGCTTCTTAGTAGATAATTGTTCTGCCAATTATAAATTTAAATTTATTGCAGATTCAAACCTCTCTACTGTGCAATAGTAATTGAAAAAGAAAAAAAATGATTGATTTTTTTCCCAATCACTAACAAGAGTAAACAAAATTATATGAAAATGTAACTTTTTAAAAAACATTTATTTTTTTTTCCTGGAATCATTTTACTTTTTCATTGAAGAGTCCACTGGACTGTAAATAAAGTTCCTTCTAGAGTGCCTAAGTATTACTTTACTACTTTTTTACCTTTAAAACCTAGTAAATTCCTAGGAATTCAATAAATATTTGCAGAATAAATGGAATGGCTGATAAGACACTTGTGGCTCTATTTATTATGCAGATAGCTTTGAATAAGAGATTCTGATAAGAATTTATAAATACAGGATTTAATGCTCTGAAACAGATTATTTCCAGTGCCAATTGAAAACCCTTATTTGTAGTTTGGTACTTAAAAGAGTAGTTGTTTGGCATTTGAACATATATTTAATATTTAATGTATGTGATACATGTATTTAATAAGGGTAAATATATGCATGTGCATTAATATTGTGCCCTTCAGAATTTTTACCTGTAAATGAGACTAAATATGGGAATATATATTATTGAAAGAATATAGAAATATTTATCACTCACTTTTCAAACATATATGGATAAGCCTAGAGTTAATTATGAAGATCTTTTCAAATAAAACATTCTCTAAGTTTTTATAAATATACACACTTTTTAGATAGATAGAAAGATAGATAGTTGAAAGAATAAGAGAACCAAAAAGAAAGAGGGAGAGAAAAAAAAAAAAAGAAAGAGGAGGATGAGGAGGAGGAAAAGAAAGAGGTGAGAAGGAAGAAAATTGGCCAGGGAAAGCCAACTAATCATGATACAAGTATTCATTTAATTTTAGTTTGGGCTTGCATTGAATCTTGTTACTATTTTACGTGAAAATGAATTTTTGAAAAGTTTTGCTGTTTTCAAAGTGTACATCAAGCATATCTTTCTCAGTTAAATCAAACATGACAATGATTTTTATATGATATGATAAAAGTATGAGAGGCTGGCTTAGTATTTCCCTTAAACACTGGCTGCAGTGAAACAAAGAGGTCCACAGTGCTATGGGCCCCTCTGGCATCAATCATAGATGATGCTGTAAAGAAAAGTCTCTACTAGTTACCGTCAATGTTCGTCACTCTACCGTATGCTCATCTGAATGCAGGCATTTTTCCTACTATGAAGTTTTCATTTCACATCTTCCCCAACCTAGTCACTCCTCAGCATTTATCATATTGTTTGCACATTCATGTTATAATGAGGATTCTGTAAAACACATGCTTTTTAGGACATATTTTCCCTATTATGATTTTTCCCTCTCAGGAAGCATAAATATTTGTAAGCATCTCTTATTTGGAAATAACTTCACAATTAACTATGGGCCCATGCCTTCCTTTCTGGAAAGTAAGTGGTTATAAATACTCCTATGGCCTTTCACTGATATACTGTAGTACTTTTAGTACCCATTACAGATGGAGAAACTGAATTATAGTAATATGTGACATTCCCAACATTCTTCTAAAATTTGACAATAGAATAGAATTAAGAGTTTTGTTATTAGATTCAGAATGCCTCTCCTCCAACTTCAATAGTCAGAATGAGGTGAGAGGAGGCAATTTTCTAAGCAATTCAAACAAACAAAATAATTTGTTTTGAATTAACTGAATATTTTTGTTGAGCAACTCTTGTTTTCCAACTTGATCACCAGTTAATTACTGCTGTGCTTTTAACTGAGCTACAGAAATATTAATATATCTAGTCAGTGTCCCCCAATCAAAAGAATCAAGGAAAATAAGTATACAATATGTAGAATGGAATAAGTTAATTGTATAAAAAACAAATTCAGGCAGGACATTTATTTAGAATTTTTATTTTGATGTTTTATTAGAGTTCAACTTTAAAAGATTTTTTATTTTAATTGGAAAGACCTATAGAGTTGCTTTTTAGATAATGTAGGGTAGTCAGAAAACTCCTAGAACTATAGCATGGAAAATATTGTAATCCATTTTTAGTAGACATTTAATTAATCGATTTGCCACATGCACCTAGTTTATCAATTTCCATAGCAAAAGCATTCTAGACTGGTCATCCAGACACAATGGGAGCTTCATTAATCTCTTAGGTCTCCATGCCATTCATCTCACAGTATGAGTGCAGGGTAAGGGAGGTCATAAGTACTCTCAAAAGAAATTCAAAATCACTTGGTGATATAGAAATTGTCTTTTTTCTTTCCTTTCATTGAAACTGAAGCCCTCATGAAACTGTACTCAGAGAATGTAAAAATAATTTATGATATTCACCTGCCAATGATCACCAGAATTCAAATATCTCATCATCCAATCTCTTAATCCCTTGCTCTGTGATTTTCTGGGTTTTTAAAATTCATTCATTTTAGCTATTTATCTTAATTTGCTCAACTCACTTAATCAAAGATCATGCTTGCACTTACATTCCTGGCTTTAAACTCCAAGGGCTCCAGATTCATGTTTTGCCTCTGGCTTTGAGAATGACCACCAGGCTCATTCCCTAAGGCACCACTCCCCCCAATTCCCAGATTAGAAATCGGAAATTATGCAGTGTCCTCCTGAACTGCAAAGGATGAGAGCACAGAAAGCTACCCATACCCATAAAGCAGAATTCCTCACCTTTGACACTATTGAAAATTTTTGACCAGTTCACTGTTATTGTGGGGGCTTGTCCTGTGCATTATAGGATATTTAGCAGCACTAAAGATTGGAAATCACACTGGAGAAAGAGTGCAAACAGCTTTGAGTTCCAAAAATTTTGTGTATTATTTAGTTCATTCGGAGGAGCCTTTTATTTGACTTCATTTTATTTTTGATGAAGGGAAATGACATGACGAGTAGATTACGGAGTTTCATGGTTCCTGTTCTCTTGCTTTTATGTTTAATTCTTCTTCCGCACACCCATCAAATATTGTGGAGGGAGAAATAAGGAGTTTGTGATAATTCCAGCAAATTATCCAGAGCACTTCTGTTGGTAAAGTTAATCAGTGGAATTCACGGACCATGTCAAAACTGTTATTTTTGTTATTTAAATATTAATAACTTGTAACTATACAAATAAAAATAGCTTAAGAAATGGTCTCTGGGATATTTAACAATTTTAAGAAATGGGCAGAAAAATGCTTAAGTTTTTATTTGTGCAGTTTAGGGGAGAAATTAGCACTCAGATTTTTTTTCTTTCACCATATTACGGAGGTACAAATGTTTAGGTTACATATATTGCCTTTGCTCCACCCAAGTCAAAGCTTCAAGCATGTCAATCCCCCAGATAGTGCACACCGCACCCATTAGGTGTGAATATACCCATCCCCACCTCTCCCCTCCCACCTGCCTGACACCCGATGAATGTTACTACTAAATGCACACTTAAGTGTTGGTCAGTAGTCAGTTAATACCATTTGGATTGTGGGTATATATGGTGCTTGTTTTCCATTCTTGTGATACTTCACTTAATAGAATATGCTCCAGCTCTATCTAGGATAATACAAGAGGTGCTAGATCACCATTGTTTTTGTGGCTATGTAGAACTCCATGGTATACATATGTCACATTTTATTAATCCACTCATATATTGATGGGCACTTGGGTTGTTTCCACATCTTTACAATTGTATATTGTGCTGCTATAAACATTAGAGTGCAGATGTCCTTTTTATAGAATGTCTTCAAGTTTTAGTGGTATGGAAACTAACAGAATATAAATAAGAAAGGCAAAGGAAATAATATAAAATCATATGTGTTTAGGACTTTGGTTCTTAACCTTTGGGTACTTTATGTTTCCATATGAGTATATAATGAAAATGGTAAAATTTCTCCCCAGAAAAATGCCATAGGGATATATTCATAAAATTTGGTTTCAAACTTAGGGCTTACCTGACCTTCTGGAAACTATTTATGGCCTTTCTAGACATCTATGCTCCTCAGATTATAAAACCCTAACAAAAATTGCAAGGTCCAAGACTTGAGTGTTGCTTCAGAGACCTAAGAAACATCCGAAGTGCACAAGATACCAAGAGAGGCAGTTTAGAAGCTGAAATCCCTGGGCTCCTAATAAATACCTGGAATCATTTTAACTGATAAGTAACAAAAAAAGACTTCATTATCATTTTCTATTAAAGTTCTAAAAGTTTAATTTACTTTTATTTGATAGAGATTTCAGTATGTCTTAAAAGCAATATGATAGAAAAATAGAAAAATTCTTGAGCTGGAACTGAAAGGCTTTAGGGCTTATTCCAAGCTGTTTAAATTTGGACAGTAATTTAATCTCTCGGTTTATGTCTTTTTTTATATATAATAGAATATTGGACTATTTTATATTAAAGCCCTCCATATGTTCTAAAACTCCCTATTTTAAATGAACTCATTTAAATCTAAAAAATTAATACAAGTAAATAACTTCTAAAAATGGGAATAGCTGCAATTATTCCCAGAGTAACATATTTTCAGGAAGTGATTCAAAGCTAGATGTGGCTGAATTGCTAAACGGCTGCATTTGCAAAAGTGGGCGATAATTAAGTCGTTACGCTCAACCCTTACTAAATATTAATGAATTCTCCATGACTTTGAATCAAAAGGGTTTTCTCCATGAGAGATCCTGACTGGGCTGTGGGAATGGTGAATCATCTCCCACTCGGAGGTGGTCTTCCCCAGCTCCAACGAACTCAGACACGCCACCAGGAAATTTATCTGTGGTTGACTGTGTTGTACTTGGCTTTTAACTATCCCTCCTGCCCCCCATCAAAAGGAACTTTCAATATTGATATCACCATGCTTTAGCCTGCAGGAGCAAAAGATTTTCTCTGAGGAAAAGAGTTTGACATTAAAAAAACAACTCACTCAGCCAAGGTTCCAGTCATCTGAATGCACTCACCATTTGTGTGGCTTTAAATCTGGCTGCGCACATGCCAGGACCAAGGATCAGAAATGCATGTGGGTAGCAGAAGCCGGTCGATGTAGTCTCCTCTACTCCCTTTTGTTGTTTGTTTTTGTAACACATGTTAGGCACCAAAGAGACAAACAAGGATAAAATGGTTTTCTCCTTTCCCATCTGGTTCTTTGCCAGAGATACAAAGCCCAACCAATGCATCGGATTTCAATATTCTGACTGCTGGGGAACCCCGCTCTGTTGTTCTCTGTCCTTCACCATTCTTCTTCTTTAAAAAAAAAAAAATCCCACCAATTATAAAGCAACATAGTCCAATACAATACAGGATTATTTCTACAGAATTCCTTCCCAATTCCTGGTTATTAATACTGTATTTGTGCAGTAACACCTTCTGTGCCTTATATCATAGGAATGTAGTTTGAAATAAGAGCTATATATTCACAGTATTTTGAACTGACGAAATTAAAAATACATATAGTTTTTGGTGTACAGATGAGCTCTGTTCTATGAATCAATTGAAAGTTCTGCTGTTTGGAGTTTAGAATACATTTTTCATGGAAATAACTTTAAAAATGATAGATAGGACTGCAGGTTAGGGGAGAGAGAGAGAGAAAAGGACAGAGGGAGAGATGGAGAGAGGGAGAGGGAGGGAAACCTAAATTAACATACAGCACAAAATATCACATATTCTTTTGCATGCAGATGTTTCTGTCCATCACTTAATAGAAACTGAGAATCTCTTAGAAGCTGGGCGGCAGGAAGGGAGGCAAGGACTGTCTCTTTCAGGTGTGTATACCATGTGTCTAATAGGGAGATGACCATGGCACCTGTCCTATGGAGGGATGCAGCCTTGCTATGTGGCAATTTTGCTGCAGCTTTCATTTCAAGAAGGTACAGGATGCCACAAGCTGAGGATGGTGTGGCCACCCCAGCTGTTTGCATTTACAGAGCAGGTATAAATTGAGTGTTTTAAGGTCAGAGATAGCCAAAATTAAAAATTGCTAGATAAAGATTTTTGATTTAGAAGTATGTATGGGACTTTGGAGATCTATAAATATTTTCAACTGGCTTAGTAAGTATTACTGTACATTACTAGCAATTCATTTTATTTAAATTTGATATATTCAAATATTCTGAGAAGTAGAAGATATAACGATAAATTTACATATCTTTATCAGTTTGATTAAAAAAATCAAGATTTTGAATCACTTGCATTAGCTATACCTTTTTTTTCATTGCCAAAGTATTTTGTAGCAAAACACAGCTCTCCTGTCATGTATACTTCAGTAATACTATTCTAAAAAAACAATTGCATTTTCTTACACAATGACGACACCGTTTTAACTCCCACTAAAAACAGTATTAAGTAGTCTCATCTCCTTATGTTTTTTTCCCCCCATATCACCGACTTGTTACCAAATTCACAATTGTCGGTGGGTATTTTTTCCATTAAATATCATTTAACTCATTCCGTGATTCCTCATATACCCTCTAAATGGAAGTTAACTCTAAAAGTGCGTTATTTCTTAAAATGTTATAGCAATGTATTGATTTTGTCATTGGTAGGCTCTAACAAATCTGTTTAGATTGTGATTAAAAGAAAGTAAAATTTTATGTTACCTGTCATGGTTGATGGAAGAATGAATAAGATATTTGGGGAGAAAAATTTTCCCAAATTACCCAATATTATTCATATAACATAACAAAGATCTTACACATGGGCTGCTCTACTTTTTTATGACATCTGCCTGGTTTCTATTGTCCTTAGAATCTTACTGAGAAATGTTGAGAGAGACAATTAAAAAGTTAAGGACCAGATTTTGAAGTAATCTTAATGGCAACAAAAGGCCCCTTTACACATTGGACTTTGAATTATGCCTTTAAGATGGAATGGTAGATGGTGCATCTACAAGTCAGAGGTCATGTAGGATTCTATTTGAATAAGCAGGCTCTCCCTACTGCAATCGATAACTGCTACAGTATTAAGTTGTTGCTACATGGCTGATTACAGGATGAGCCCAATGCAAGAAAACTTACATAACACAATGTTTTCCCTCCTGTAGTTATGCTCTGCTAACATAAATGATCAAAGCCATAGTTCAAAGGCAAAAACATAAAACAACATGAAACCTGAGAGAAGTGTCCCTTGGCAATACGGGTATGTATTATAAATATAGTAACATTCCTAATCCTCAGAACAACATTATTATGTAGATACTATTTCTGTTTTAAAGATGAGGAAACTGAGTTGTAAAAAGCTTAAATTATTTCCCCCATATGACATAGTAATCAATGGAGGATCTGGGAACTGAACCAAGATGGTCTAGCTCTTAACCATGTTACTATACTGCCTCTCAGAATAGAGTTATGGGATTATTATTGCCTTTCAATGAGTTACAGAGAGTGGAGAAACTTCTTCCCACTCTCTGATACCAACCCTGAAACTTGCTATATCTCCTAAATCGCATATATTTCTAATATGAGTATTTATATATTATATGTGCATTTAATGATAACTATGTGTATAAATATTCCTTTTGTTTGAAACAGGTCATCACTAACCTTGGTTTTTTGGAACTGATTCTTAATACTCCTAGCCATCATAGGGTTCATCATGGTAAGAAAGTTCTATTTCTTCTTTCTTTCTGTCTTTCTTTCTTTAAAAATTATATCATTTAATATTATTTTGCCTTACTTCATTTCATCACAATAACCCAATATAGCTAGCATAGGTTGTACAAATAGATATAGTTTCTTTTGTATTTCCTCTTAGATAAGCCTCATCTCCAAAGCATGGACTGGCAGGCAGTGGGGGGATTCTCTATCTGGCTTTTGGATTTTCCTCTTTACCTAGATCACAGCTCAGTTGTATTGGAAAAATGAGTTAATCAGCTGAGGAGATATACATTTTATTATTTGAAGGAGTCTGTTCAATGCTACTCCTTGACCCAGTGCGGAGGCTTGTTCCTATCTACAAGACAGAGCCTTGGTCTTGGAAACTGTTGGTGTTTAAGGAAACCCTAATAAATAGCACTTCACTTTCCTGCCTAATTTCTATGAAGAACTGAGAAAAAGCATACATATAGTTTGAAGGACATCTTGCTCTTTTTAGTAATATTAACTTAAAAATAAATAAAGTAAAAACCCCATTCCTAGTGAAAAACAATCTAGTGTTGTCAGTGAGATGCCATTTCCAGGAAAATCATTCTGTTATTTAAATCTTGATTTTATGAGTGTATTCTAAAAACAAGACAAAGAGACTATTTCAAAAAGCATAACTTTATTTTTTGAAAAATTATTTTTCAATATTTTGTCTCATAGGCAGAAATCATTATTGCATAGACAAAAATTATGCTGGAGTTCTTATTATTTGGGATAGAATTTTTGGTAAGTCAACAGTATGAATATTTTTAAAAAGTAAATTAGCTCTTTCACTCACAGAAAGCCAAAGATCATATCTTTAATGTTTATCTTCTAGGGACATTTGAAGCAGAGAATGAAAAAGTTGTATATGGTCTAACACATCCCATTAATACATTTGAACCAATCAAGGTGCAGGTAATGTAATTGGTTGTATTCTTTCTGAATTTATGTCATTTCATAAATCTCATAGTTAAGAGAAAAATCAGCCGTTGAAAGGTGAAAGTAAACTATGCTACCTTGGGGGAAAAAAAACATCTTAACTATAAAAGAATTTAGAAATAACTCTTGTACTCAAGCAAAAGTTTGAATCAAATCAGGCAAAATACAATTAAAAACAACTCATTACATGAATTTTCAAAATGTCTGCTATGTAGAATGAAGAAAAAAAGTGACTCTTTAGCAAATATATTCTTTCTCAGAATAGACCTGAAATATATTCATGTATTCAGAAGGCGAAATAGTAACATATATAATTAAGACTGATCCCACAGTAAGAAAAATATTTGCTTCAAGCCTGTATGACTCTGGTTACAAATTCAACACAAGGCCTTTGCCCCACTCTTCTTGGACCTAAGTGTCAGGAGCTATTAGAGATTGGTTAGGTCTACACATTACCTCACCTGCTAAGACTTGTTGGACTGGACTGGTTTTCTGTTAGACATGTGGTATTGGTTGTTCACTGGCCTCAATGGTTGGCACTAGAGAAATGAGGAATGTCTGTGAAGCTCCAATCCGTCAGCATCAGACCACCACAAATACTCCTGGGGTTAGGGACTTGTAAATGAGAAAAAGATAAGAATGCTTGCAAAGCTGAAGAGGTCAGTCAATGACAGCTCTGTGCAAGAGATTGGTTACAGTAAGTGACGAAATTAAAGGTTCATATTGGGTCTGCTTTTCAAACCTGCTTCAAGTTTTCCCAGGAGGTTGAAATAAATTAATTGATGTCTGTTGAGCTTGTACTATGTGCATGGCACTGCTAATAGCCCAGCATAAAGTATTTAATGTAACCATCGCTTAAACCTTATGAAGTAGTGACTCTTTTTGTTCTCATTTTCTGGTGGAGGAAACTGAGGTTTTCAGGATTTCAGTAATTCATCCAAGTTCACACCACTTGTCAACTGCAAACTTAACAAAGGTGGGTTACAGGCTAAGCCCAAGCCTCACCTAGCTCAGTTTAACCTTTGTAATGTGCTGCCTCTACATAAAAGGCCAAATTACCATCACTTGTTAAGTGAAAGGCATGTTTTTCTTTTCATAAACAAAAAGAGAAGTTGATTATCTTTCTTCTTTCTTCTCAACTACATGGACTTTCTCTTTGTCTCTATCTTGGTTACGCTTACTAAGAATATGTGTCTCTCAGAAGGATACAGACAATTATTTTTGGATATTTTCTTAATAATAAGCTTTACGGAATTAAAAACCAATTTAGAAATAGTTCATTGAAAGCTTCAAGACTCCGTGTTTCTAACAAACTCCTAGGTGATGCCAAGGCTGCTGGTTGACAGATGATTCTTTCAGTAGCAAGGCTCTGGAAGTCTACACTCTTGCTCAGAACAAAGGGCTTCATATTTGAAACAGATTAAGAGAGTGAATATTGAGTATCATGAGAACTGTACAAATAGTTGGATGATTAGGATCAAGAGAAGCACAATAGTCAGATACTCACAGGTATTTATGAGCCACTGCTGAATCAGTATTAGGTATTTATCCTCACATAAACATTTCCTTTAGTGTAGTAATTGTCACAAGTGGGTCTAGTATTCTACATATTCACTCTTATTATCAGAAATCTCAATTCAGTAAGTTGTGACAACTAGGAGTCCTTGAACCAAAAAATATAATTACTTTCACTTGTATTCCTTCACATACATGGAAATTTCTCACCTATCCCTCAGAGGGATCAGAGGATGGCTTCCAATAGACAGAGAGATTTTTTTATGTTTGTTTGTTTTCCTTATTATTAGACATATTATTAATATGTTTGTCTATAGCACAATACAGTAAATGGAGGATTATGTTTTAAATATTTAAACAGATATGCAATCTTTATATGATTCCATGTTCAACCTTAGCAGTTTAAATTCTGCCAATGATCATTGACTTTGCTCTCCTTTGGGGGTCCCAGAGTTTCAGGGCATTAGAAAGCAAATACATAAGAAAAAACTTCTTATTTTAAGACATTACCAGGTATTTCTCAGTCACTTTTCAAAATAAAAAAATAGATAAGTATCTATTTATTTATATATAAATAAATATATAAATATATGTAAATATATTAAATATATATCTATTTATTATAGATAAGTATTTATCTATTTAAATAGATAACACATACCATTTAATGTGTGTTGTAACTCCTAAACATATTAATTTTATGTATTATTATTATTATTATTGCAAAACCCCAGGCTAAGTTTCCATCTGACATGTTCCTTTAGCTCAAAATCTGTTCCATTAAGGTCTACATTGCTCCTTAATTACTTCGGATTCATCATTGTAATATTTCAAGCAATTTTGGCATCCATTTTTATAATCCTACCAGTTTTAATTCTTCAAAAGACAATGAAAATACCAGCAAGAGCACAAATTCTAATACAGCCAAATCTTTTATCCAGTAATTCATTTCTACACTTATAAAAGAACTCACTTTTTGCGTCTATAGCTGATGCCCAACCCCTAAGAGTATTTTAAATCCTTTGGTGCTTTATGAACACAGGTATGACATATACAGCTAATTATGCTAATATTTTTGAGCACTTATCATGTGTTCATACTTTTAACTTTCACATTTTTAACATACTTTTAACATGTCAAATGTATGTTATTTAAAGAACGTGAATTCCTGCTATGAGATTCAAGGCAAACTCTTGCCTCATTCAGCAAACTTTTCTGTTTCTAATTACAGAATATGAACTATTTAGTATTCAGAAGTCTACTATTAGAAATGACTTTGATCATTTTTTATAAATATGATATGTTTGTCTGTAACACAATACAGTAAATTTTCATGTTGACATATTTAAACAGATGTTCAACCTTTATATGTTTCCATGTTCAACCAAGAAGTGTTAGAAAAGGTTGTTCAGTATATAAGCTGCTAGTTAATTCCGTTGGAAACAAAGCATCTTAACTCGTTTTTTCTACTTGCTGATTTTCTAATTTTGTTTGCATTGTTTTTAGTTTTAAAGTTATGATTTTGTTGAACATTAGAAATATTAATAAGAACACATTTAAAGGTAAGCAGAATGTGTAAAATGAATTACAATAGAAATGGAAGCACATATCAATCTCCATTAATCTAATCACACATAACTTATATTAAAGAAAATATGTAAATATATGCATAATATATAAACAATAAAATAGATGATTTCTAGTATTTAATCTTTTGTGTTATATTTGTCATGTTTTAAATAAGCTCTACTTTTATTTTTTCTAGTTCCATCATTTATTTTACATATGGTCTACATTCTGGGCCACACCTGGATTCTTTCATAAGTTTTCTGTTATATTTAAAGGACCAGGATGGGGTCCAGGTAAACCAAGACTTGGACTGAGTGAAGAAATCCCACAGGTAAATAGAGTTCATGGAGTTGGAGATGGTGAAGATTAGTCTCATAGTGTCAGGCCAGCAGCCAGCTTGTATTAATATATAGGCTATCTTCATGCAAATCTGTAAAAAGGTATTTCCTTAGTCAGATGCAGCCCTGTGGCATACAACTTAATGAGTAGCCACTACCTAGATGCCAATTCGAAGGGGATCTTTTCCCAAGTGGGCACTGCCTCTTATTAGGGAGCACAGTTTGTGAAGTATAGCAACAGAGGCTGGTTTTCAGATCCACTCAAACCCACAGCCATGAGCCTTTCAGCAGGGCATAACTTCATAAACACATGTGGCTCAGACACTGAGTCCTAGAGCACCAGAGATGAAGGGAGCCTTAGAATGATGTGGTCTAACCTTAATTTCACTCATGGAAAACTGAGGTCCCCAGAACAGAAGGTCTAAAAATTATATCAGGATAATTTGATTTTGGGTTCAGACCATAAGTGTATTCATTCTATAGTAGAGTAAAAACATTAATACAGAAATCACATTGAAAACCAAAAATCATGAAATGTAGATATTTAAAGCACTGTAACCCAGATGAAAAAATTTCAATTTCAATCTCAAATTCCTTGTCTATATAAGAAAGAAGAATTTTTTTTCAATGATACAGAATATATGTTATGATTCCTTATCAAATACATGTCAAAAATAGTAATACAAAAGCAGTAAGAAATACTACTATCAATTTCAGAGATTATACTATGAATATAAAAGTTAGCCTGTGATCTTTCAAGTAAATAAAATCATATGTTTTATTTGAATATTATTATTTTATAAAAATCTTGTTCTAAATAAGTGTTTTCTCATCTGTTACTAAAGCAGTTGTGAATAAATTTTTCAGACACTTTTGTTTATGTTCACAATTAGTCATAGTAACAGTCAGTTAACTTGATATAGATGAAAATAATTGGCATATTTCAGCTCCAAAAATCTTAGGTAACTGTTATTATTTTTATTTTTTTCAATAGGTAATTCAAAGTGAATACAGTATTTTAAAGTTACATGGGTGCTGGAGTCTGTGTTATAAAAATACAAGTGTAGCATTTCTAGAAAACTAGTTTAGAAAAGTTTTTTCCAATAAAATAATATTTCCGTTTGAAGCATGATTACCTATACTGCCCAGTTTTTTCTTTTACTTTGCTGTCATACATGATTGTGGACATATTTTCATCAGGAGAAGATCCAATCTCTTCATTTTTGGCTATCTTTATCATTTGCACATATTGCAGAATCAACTCTTACATTGCACTTTAAGGCAGACTAAATCACAACTGTAATGTTTCTGAAATGAGAAGAAAATCTTCTAACTTACAGATATGTTTCTATCCAAAATTTGGTGTTAGAATCTTTTTGAAAAAGAAAATAGCAAATACTTTCCTTTTTACATTATCTCTTTACTTGGTGTGATTTTCAGTAAGAGGAATAAGCCCTAGTACAATATAAAAGAAAGACTTCTTTCTTATCTACCTAGGTCACCGGGAAAGAAGTTCCCTTCTCATCATCTGCATCTCAACTATTAAAAATATATACAGTTGTGCAGTTTGCTCTGATGCTAGCATTTTATGAAGAGACCTTTGCAAATACAGCTGTAAGTGATGTCCATTTTAACAGAATCTGAGAACATTATCTGTCACTTTGTTTGAAAATGAAAATAAGCTCCCCATATTATGGCTGTGCTCTCTTCTGCTCTGTAATTATCTACTTTCATTTGGCAAAGTCTCACATTTAAACAGGTAAAATAATTCTTCTAGACTACTAAGTATAAATGAATTATGTACAGTACGCTGCTGTATAGAATGTTCAAGTGGTATGCTATTAATCTAAGTGATAAATAAAAAATTATTTGCCATAAATAAATTTCGCTACAATTACAAAAAAAAAACCCACACTTTATAAGTCAGAACTAAATGTGTTTGGAGAAGCATACTTTCCATCAATTTCAACATACCCATCTTCATTTAGAGAATACACTATAACTTCAGGGAACTTTCAATGTAGATTTCCTTCTTTATTTTCTCCTTTCTAAAACATTGAGAATATTCAATTTTTCTAATGTAAACATAAAATCACTAGACCAGAGTTTAATTCAGTCATCACCATCTCAGGAGTCATTTTTTTGGCCGCAAAAGAATGCCTATAGTGTCTATATTTGGAAAGAAAATAAAATAACACAAGGTAGGTAAAAATACTCTGTAAACTGCAAAAAGGATAAAAAATAGAGATATTTTTAATATGTACTTGTTTTATAGATTTATTCATATTATAAATTCATATTCATATTATAAATCCTCATGAAAGGATTTATAATAATTCAAGAAGATATATACAAAACAGTAAGGTAGCTAAATTGGAAGTAGGTGAAATAGAAAATAGACTCACAAGCAATTTCAGTACCTTGTTGCCAAGAAAATATGAAATAACCTCAGTGGATCAGGAATATTGAAGATTATACCGTTAACTCTGTATGTTTATGGTTATTCTTGAAAGAAACAGAGGAGTTTCTATTTATAGCAAAATGGTGGCTTAAATATACCTATTTTTTGATGTTTACAGGACACATAAAACTGCTGGATAAAATATACAAAAAATAACTTGTAGAATGCACAAAAGAGCTGGCAAATATTGAAAGACACCTAATGGGCTAAAATTGTTGAGAAAATATGAGTCCATTGAGGAAACAGTACTTTCTTCTGACAGCTGCTCTAGCTGTCATTTTAAAAATAATTAAAATAAGCTTTTAGGAAGTAGATATACGATAACTGGGATGAGGAAATCAATGATGTAAAAAGCAGTTTTAAGTCAGCTGAAGAGAAAATTAGTAAATTAAAAGATAGAAACAAACAAGAATTTAGAATAAATGAAAATGAATACCAATAGGATTAGCAGTGAATTATGAATTCAGGCAAGCATAAATTGCCCTTTTCAAAGACCAAAGGGTGTTATTAATAGACATAAGTCTATTAAAAATCTCCATAAGTAATAGAAATGAATAAATAATGTGTGCTAAAAATGTATCTACTCTAGGTTTCTTGTTAGCAATTTCAACATATAAATCCTATGGAATTATTTTAAGTAATTAGGCACTAGGATAATAATCTCAGTATAATAATTTTACTGTAACACTTCCATATGTACCATATGATTTATATACTGAATTATAAGAAAGAAGTCTACTTGAAGTAGATTACTGAGCAAGACTTCTAGGCAAGACTGTGAGTACTTTTTGATTGTATATGATATAAATTCAACCCAGAGTGAATTTATTAATTCACATAACTGAAAAGGTTGGGAATATTTCTTCCTCTGGCAGTGCTGGATCCAAGAGGGCAAATAATGTCATCAAGTACCTTCTTTCTTGTCGCTTTGCTTTTCTCAGTGCAAGGTTCTCCCACAGACCATCACCCTTTAAAGTGGCTACTAGCTGTTCTATCTTTAAATACTGCCCAAAGAACCCCAGAAATGAAACTAACAAAATTTGATCCTGATCCTGATGTTTTGGCTTGGTTCATCTACACAACACTGAACCAGCCAATGAAGACAGGCCTGGATCCTGTGCCCAGTCTATGAATGAAGGGCAGAGTCAACTGCACGGAGAAACAGGAAGGCTTGAAAGAAGAATTGAGGCGATGATATATAGAAAAAGAGAAGTATATCCAAGTGGGCAAGAATAACAAATGTTAGAGCTATATAAATCCTTCTCATTGGGCTGGGCGTGGTGGCTTACGCCTGTAATCCTAGCACTTTGGGAGGCCAAGGCAGGAGGATTGCTTGAGCTCAGGAGTTCGAGACCAGCCGGAGCAGAGCGAGACCCCGTCTCTACTAAAAATAGAAAGAAATTAGCCAGACAACTAAAAATAGAAAAAAAAAAATTAGCCAGGCATGGTGGCACATGCCTGTAGTCCCAGCTACCCGGGAGGCTGAGGCAGGAGGATTGCTTGAGCCCAGGAGTTTGAGGTTGCTGTGAGCTAGGCTGATGCCACGGCACTCTAGTCTGGGCAACAGAGCGAGACTCTGTCTCAAAGAACAAAAAAATCCTTCTCATTCATGAATATGTGATTCGAACTTGTTTTCAAAAAATATTTTTAATCACTTATAAAATGCATATCAACATATAAACCTGCCTGCACGATACTATTTTACTTGCGGTATTTATGGTATGAGTGTCCAGGAGATGTCTTCTACTCTAAGAAACAGAATATCCAATTAAATGTGGTCTGAATACAACTGGAAATCCAGAGACAAGTGTTTCCAGAATTGATTAACTCAGCATTTCAAAAACGTAGAGCTTTCAAAAAGACTTCTTTATGATTGTTTCGGCCTTTGTTATCATAAGATAATTGCAGCAACTCTAGTCATCCTGTCCTCATAAAATGTGCCTAAAGGCAGCAAGTTCAATTCTCCTAGAGCATCTTATTAATTTTATTTTATTTCATTTAAGAATAAGGGGGTAAAACATATTTCTTCCCAGAAAACTTCCTTTAATGTTTTATTGTTCAGGACATGCCAACACTGAACCAATAACGAACACCAACTCATGAATTAACTGTGAGTGAATTATGCCACGTAGTATATATTTCATACACTCAGGATAGAGTGCTCAGTTTTCCCTTGAGCACATTCCTGACTTATACTTGGACAAAATCAACGTAGTATTATTATAGAAGAAATCGGAAATATTTTCTGATTGGGTAACCAATAGTATGTCACAGTGTGTCCTGCTAAGTACAATTGGTTTACAGAAAGTTGTTATAAAGAATATCAAATAATGTATTGAAAAAGGTCATTTTAATTATTAACATTATTTAAAGACTTTAATGATTGATGGTGTCCATATGTATTTCTTGTTTTTGTGTTCAAAGTTAGTAACTGAATATTCCTCCAGATAGTAACCCTAATTTTAAACAACAGATAATTTGTATGTGCTCTCTGTCCATATACAATTTTAAAAAATTGAAGAAAAAGGTACACGGAAACATAATAGACTTTCCTGATAGTAGCAGAAAACATGATTTAGTTTCTAGTTTTCATTTTGTAAAGTGAAAATAAGAACTAGGATGCAGTGTAACCAGAAATATCTTGAGAATGTAATGGTTGGGTATATACATGCTTATTGTTTGCTCTTTCTTACATGTGCTACCACTAATGAGTTAATCAGTCCTAATTTGTCCAAGGTTTGTTTGCCTTTAGCCCCAAAATGACAAAATTTGAACTCAAGAATTTCTTCCAGGAGCAAAGCTTTCATAATAGCAGCATGAACCACATCACTCTCAGAAGTTCACCTGTAAACAGCAAACTGCCAAAACTGGGTATACTTCATAGTTGCTTAACCTAAGGCCTTATAATTATTTCTTCAAGTATTGCATAACTAATCCACCACTAATTACTTTGTTTAATACATTAGCTTAATCCATTCACTCAAAATATAACTAAAAATTATATGTATATGCATTAATAGAGTTTAGGTAGTTGAATGAGGTCAAAAGAAAATCTAAATATGCAACTCTTGATAGACTGAGCAATATCAAGTTGAGTGTCCCGCCCGCGGGACAGGTTATTGGTGGGGTCTGCAAATGGGGGAGTGGGACCTAGGGAAGGAGAAGACACAAGAAATGGAGACAAGACAGGAGTCTGATCAAGTCTCGTTTATTGGCAGAATGAGGCAAGCATATATACCAGAGAAAGGGGAAGTGGGGAGGGCGCTTCTTGGAGGATGGCCATATAAGGAAAGTCCCTAGCCTTCAGGCCGCCTAGATTCGGGGAAACGGGAAGTTAAAACTTTCCGTTTCCCAAAGGCCAGGCATCCATTTTATGATAAGGGTCGGGCATGTCTGAGCACGCCCCGGCAGCCATGTTGCTCATGGCTCCAGACAGTTGAGTACGGTTTGCATTATTGGTTTTTTTCGGTTGTACTAAATAAATCCCTAAATATATTATACTAATTCATAGAAACAAAAATAGAAATTTACCCATTTTAAGCTATGGGAGCTTCCATGTTGACATTGAAATCGTGGCCCTTAACATGAAGTTCACCAAGAGATTTGAATGTCTGGGCACTTGTGAGTGCTTTCTGGATAAAAATGTAGCCAGGCACTCTGTGTATTGAAAGATGTGACTTATCCTATGGTTTTTAGGAGATTTTTTTACTGTCACAAAAAAACTATATGAGAAACTCATGTAGATATATTGACCAAGAGAAATATTAAGTGTTGAAACTCTTGTCGAACTGAAATTAGAGTTGGAGACAGCTTCATTCCTGACACAAATTAATTTTGAAAGGTGCATTTGCTTGCTTCTCACATGTGTTTTTCTTTGCTGAAAACACGCTGTGTGACTAGGAAGAAGGGTTGCTTATTTGCAAAACTCTATAGTGCCTTTTTAGTCTCAGGGATGTCTAGAAGCATACAAAGACATTAAAATCCAACAGCAATATTTCTTTCCAGATTTACTGTAGCCAACAATCACATGCAAAAGTTGTGGTTGATTTGTAATTGGAGACCCTGCTGTGGTCCCACAACCTTTTCTGTTTATGCATACACTGAAGTAGATAAATACTTACCTGTTTTATGTTTTAAGTTCTGTATACATAACTTTAAGAGTCAAAAAAGCAATTTGATGGCCACCATAAAGGTGTAAAAGGGACATTCCTTTCTTACTGAAACTTGCAAAGCATACATTTAAATATATAGTGTTTAGTTTAGTGATATGACCCACAGGCTTTTATGTTGATTTTGGTTTAGTAATGCTTAGGAAATCAATTCCTCAGCTGCCAGGGTCTACTTCATGGGGTGATATAATGAATACATGTTTGAAATAAAAATATGTATTGCATTAGCATGTTCTCCAAACTAAACTTGAAAAGGCAACACTATCTTTTAAATAACAGATACACACAAAACATTTAATAAAGTTTTATAATAGAGTATGCAGTAAAGTTACTACAGATACGTTTTAACATAGATTACTTTGATGATATCTTTCAAGTTAATAAGGCATCTGAGAGTATCTAATATAAATTTGGAAACAGATTTTTATGGTTTTAAATTATCCTGGATGCTGTGCTCTGTAAAACATTATGGGCACTACATTTTGTAACTAATGTTTTCATGTTGGCATTTTTAATAAATCCTCTGAAAAAAATCAATATATTTAGGTCTACTCCATAACAGAGAGGGTTACTTGCACAAATTAGATGTAGCTTAGATCCTACAAAAACCCATTCAAGTCAATACCCAGTGTATATACTGTTTTCCTTCAGTCCAGGCACTTGGGATTTCAGTCCATTTCCTTAAATTTTTAGGTGGTAACTATGGTAATGTGAAAAAAAAATGAGCCCAAATGAGTATCAATTATAACATAAAGCCATGAAATGAATGCAATAGATGTGTAATAAAGGAAGGTATAAACAAAAGCTACCTGTTAAATAAACATAGACTCCAGAAATGTAGAAAAGTGATCATTGTGCAATCCAATCAAAATACATAATTTTATCCACTATATTTAAATATAATAACAAAATGGGAAATTGTACATTTTAAAATGTCGTAGGCATCAGATAATGAAATACTAACTTCTAAATTAAATATATCTCCAAACCATTAGTAGTGTTCCCAAATCTGGTCACTATTAAGAAATTCTTTAAAAGTTATCATATAACAAACACCATCAATCATAAACTGCTTATTAATTTGCTTATTTTTATTTAATAAATACATGTAAAATTTAAACATTTTAATTCAGGTTTGTAAACTCCAAGTCTAAATACGCAGTTATTTGAAGTCACATTTTCTTATTAAAAGTCATCTACACAAAAAGGAAGTTAGTCTCTCTAAAATTATCTCTTAATGTTTTTTTTTTCTTTTATATTTTGGGAAATAACTGAAAGGTATGTAGCTTATATTTCCAATTTTTTCTTAGGGAAAAAATAAAAGTTTCTTATTAAAAGTATAGAGAGATTTGTTGCACTAATTCCTATGAAATCTTGAAGCAAATACAAATTATTATAAGTAACTTCACTGACCCTGAAATAGTTTATTGAGCATTTAAGAAAGATAATGTGTAGGATCTTTCCTTGCTGGAAGTGCTCAGTCTTGAAGTAATTATTACTCAATATTGTAGCATGAATCTTCCCTGTTCTCTACCCAATGCCCACTGAATCATAAGCTTCTCTAGTCTGGTTGGCAGGAATATGCACGGTATATGCACTGGGCATTGGAAGCTCTAATACTTTTCTGGCCTCAGTTTTCATATGCATGAAGTGATACACTGAGGATTGGATAGGCACCCTCTGAAGATTTCTATGGTTCTCTGCCTGTAACTCTCCTTTTCGGTAACTTGTCTTCCAAACATTAGCCTTCTTTGTTTCTCCCAAATCCCAGCTACTTCTCCTCAATTCAGGGAGTCTGCTGTAGCCTAGAAACTCTCAAGGTAGGAAGCTGGGACAATAAGGATCATTTCATTTGTACCCCATTTCCCTGAGATCACTATCTTTTGCTGTCTGGCATCCAATGTGTTGAAAATGATCATTTTAGATTATATTGTGATTGTTTTCAGGTGTGAGGGTAAATCTGGTCTCATTTTTCTATCTTGTTAGGTATACATACAGATTTTAATGAGGAGGAACCATATTTTGAAATATAACTGTCAAATATCTAACCTTTTAGTATTTACAAACTATAATGCAATTTTTCGCTTTTATTTCTTACAAATTTTTTTAGAATCTGAGAAACTCCATGTCTGAACTATATATTCATTATGCCCCTTGGCCAATGCATTCTCATCTTTGATATATTTACTGTGTTTGCTTCTTGTTTGAAATTCTAGAAAGTATTCATTCTAATTATATTCCTTTTTTTGCTGCTTCAATAGTATCCATCTAGGGAGTTCTAAAAGTTTAAGAATAAAAAAAGATAGTCAATATTGACAGTTTTTTAAAGAGCGAGATATTATTTCAAGACACATTCTTGAGACTCATACAGAATGATAAATTGCATTACAGTGTCACATTATGCTCTTTTTCTGTGTTTATGTTGTAACACCCGAAAGCATCTTCAGGACTTAGGGACTCAGCATGACAAATCCAGAAGCTCAAAGCATCTGACAGGTGGAGCCCCTAGAGCTATAGGGCTGATGAAGGCAGCAATACAGGTGCACCAGCAAACTCAATCTGCTGCCTGCACATCAGAGGATATAGAGGTTTCAGTGTGAGGTAATATTAACCTCATTTTACAGATATTTGGGAAGATGAGCATTTTGAATCAAAATAATAAATTCAGTAGCTCTTGTCAGACACCTTTTAGAGAAACTACTAAAAGTGTACCACGTGGTTGTAATATCAATATCTAGACATTTTCATTTCTAAATCCTTAGAACAATGGAAAAATATATTTCCGTTATTATAGTGGAAAATATATTATCAAATAATCTTTGACAATGCATAAAATTTAGAAAAAAATAAATCTTTTATATAGAAGCATCCTATCATTTTAGGATGTAGTGAATGGGGTTGAAATCTCTCTTTGTGAGATTAGTTGAGTGGGGAAATGTGAAAAGAATTTATGTTGATCACCCTCTTCAATAACAAAATAATTTTCTTCTTTATAATATCTGTGGGCAAAAGAAGGATTCCCATATGTTCATTGGTTGTTTAAGCAACATTGCATCAAACATGTAAATCTGTAGTTCCTGTGCAATGTCTCTTCCTCAGTATTTATTCCCTTCTATTTAAGGAAAGTTGCAGGTGGGTAGTGTTCTTTGGGTATTTTTGGGACTGCAAATCTGGAACATGATTCCTGCACTGGGAAACCAATGTAAATAAGTGCTGCCAAATTGTTTGGGATTTGGAAGATAATTTTAAAGCATGAAACATAATTCCTTGAGTCTTAAAGCTTTTATGGTTATGACCTTCCTCATATGCTTTTTGTGATAAGGATTGATAATATATCCAAAGGTTAATTTAGAATAATTACGTTTAATCACTTTAGTACAAAAATATTTTATGTGAAAGATATACCAGCAGTTGATATGAAATGGGAGTAAACCCAGTGAAAACAAAAATATTTCCTGTTATAAAAATCTAACAAGGAATATGTGATTTCATATGTTGTTTAAAACACAGAAGACAATTTCAGTGGTCAAATCCTATAAAATCTATTCCATTTTTTTTCCTTTTGGCTTTAGTGTTCTCTGGTCTATGGTCCTATCAGCAAGAATTAAAGTGCTATGATTCAAGGGCAGGGATTTTGTTCTTTTTGCACAGTTTCTTAAACTCATATTTACCATAGTGTCCAGAATATGCTGAATGAATATTTATGGAATGAATGTGTAAAATTTGGAGAAGATCAATTGATTATGTGCCTTATTAGCCTATCATACTATGCCATATGGAAAAACTTAAGAGCTCCATAGAAAAATGGACTCTAAAGAAATCATATCTATTCTGTATTGAATTCCCTCTTTTAGTACTCTTAGTTTCCTTTAAACTCAAACATTTTATTGTGATAATATTGCTTTTTAAGGAATAAAAAATGAATATTAAGGTATTTACTATTTAAGTATTTAATATTTCAAAACATTTAATAATTTTATATTAAATTATTGAGTAAATAATTTAATTGAATTTATTTTAAAGTTTAAGGAATTAAAATATGAATATTAAATATTTAATAATATATTAAAGTTTTTACTAACTCAATTAATATAATTACAATATTTTTACTTTTAAATTTATTAATATTAAAGCACAAATATAAAATATTCATTCATTTGATCAGCCTTTCAACAAATATATTTTGGGTACTAACTGTGTGCCAGGCAATATTGCAGGCACTTGGGATATGACAGTGAATAAACAGATAAAAACTCCCATAGAGCTTACATTCTAGTAAGAGGAGACAGACAAAAAGCAGGGAGAGAAGGCACAGCAAACATCAAATGTATGGAAATGGAAGGTCATATGGAGAACAACAAAACAGAAAATGGTCATGGAGAATTACGGAGAAGTACTATTTTATATAGGATGGACAAGGACATATATTTGAATAGAGATCTGAACGAAATGAACCATGAGATCTCTGGGGGAAATCCTTCCAAACACAAGGGACAGTAGGTAAAACAGACTTGAGTGGGAAATATGCTTGTCATGTTCCACGAATAGCAAAATTTCTAATATGGCTTAAGAGTGAAAGAGAGAGATTACTAGGGAATAAAATTGGGACTGTGTGTGTAGATCAGAGTAAGAATTTTGAGCTTTATTATGAGTGAGATTTTCAGTCCCTGGAGGATTTAGAACATGACTTATGCTTTATAAGTACAACTCTACAGACTGGGGGAGGGGGTCATGATAGGTGGACAGGCAATTTGAGAAATGAGAAGAGCAATTAGGAGAGCATTTCAACAATTGTGGTGGAGATCATGTTGAGGCAAAGCAGGGTATTAATTGTGCTGTTTGTAACAAATACCTTTAATCTGGATATAGTTTAAATACAATAGCAACATTTGTCTCTGATGTATTAGGAATAGACAGTGAGAAAAAGAGTCAAGGATGAGTCCCAAGTTTTTGTCTTGAGCAATTGATGAATTAGAGGTCCCATTTCCTAAGATGAAGAAAACTGGGGAAAGTGTGGTGTGGAGGAGGAGATCAAATGCAATGTTTTAGACGGGTCAAATTTCAGATGTCTATTAGCCAAGCAGAGGTGTTGACTAAGCAGCTGGATTCCCATATTAAGTTGGTTTGCACTCTGATCCCACTAGTTAGGAGGTAATTTCAGAAAGAGGAGTTCTTTCTTTTGTCCAGACATCATAAATTCCATAACCAAAACAAAATATATATTTTTCCTTTCTGAGTTTCCTATGATATTTGGATGAATTAGTAGACCTTCTATTTATGTTTTCACTTATTATAATTAGTTAAGATTAGCGTAAGACCCTGAACATAGTAATGATAATACTAATGATTACCATTAATTGACTTTTTACTTTGTGCCAAGCACTATTCTAAGTATTTAATATAGTCCTTGCAAACCCATATTTTATTTCAAATGTTCTGAACACATAACTGAGCTTTAGAAATGTCAAATAATTGGCCCATGATTACCTGGCTGATAGGTTCACATAACGTCTATGTTTTTATAAAGTATTTTGAATCATACTATAGTTTTTTGGCACAAACCATTTCTCCCTTTTATGTGAACTTTTCCCCTCAGCATCAAAATGTAGCAATGAGGTGATAGAAGCATTTTTCTTTAGACACAAAATGTTTCCCTTAATGGAACATTAGTTTACTGAAGCACAGCTTAATTACTTCTACCACTAAGAAAATATTTTTCTGGTATTTTTTGCCTTGCTGCCCCAAAGCAGCCATTGTTGACATCCACCCAAATAACACTCTCCTCTCCACTAAGAATTTCTGGTTTTCACTGAGCTCCCTATTCTATATCTGATACCTACAGTCATCCCCCGATTCCTAAACATTCTGACACATTTTATTCAGTTTTTTGACCACTCAGCAATACTTTCCTATTAAATTGTTGCTTTGGAGGGTTTAAAACCCCTTGACAATTCTGACTGCCGTTCCAGGAAGTTGGCCATGCCAGTCAGAGCTGGTATATAAAATGGTATGGAGCTGAGGTTCTGCATGGGAGTAGAAATTGCAGCTGATGACTTTTGCTTATTCTTTGGATAGATGCAATTTAGTTGTAGGTAGGAATATTAGCTAACGATTAGTTGAAATTACCTGTAGTTATTTCAGGGAAAAAAAGGGGGAAAGGAGTATTTGCACAATGTTTTGGTCACTATTTTAGCCAGCCTGTTGTATCATATCTTTGAGATTCTGATAAAGATGGACCTTAGGAACCATCGGTGAGCAGGGTTCTCCTCTAAGGGATGTGTATCCAACCCCTTGAGTTTACTGATCCATGTTCCGTCTGAAACTGTATTCACCTGGCTCTAAGCCTTGGTTATGTTATCTCAATTCAGATTTCCGCCACCAGCCCCTCTAAGTCTGTTACTCATAGGTATTCTTTCATTGTTATGCTTTGAGGTCGGATAGGCCTTTTTGGACTTTAAAAGACATGATTTACTTTCTATGTAATGATGGAAAAGTTACATAATGCTTTGACTACCTGGTTTTAATTTATAAAGCAGATATAATGACACCTATCCTGCAATGTTTTGGGCAATATAAACATATTAAAGAGTAAGAAACACATAACATGGAAGATATAAAATGGAAGATGCTCAATAATCATTATTATCAAATGTTGACATGTGAACTAAATGCATGATTAATTTATAATTCTGACAGAAAATATGTGTTTGTTATAATGATTCAAAAATAACTTTTTTGGATTGAATTAGATATGAATGTGATCTCTTTCATATGTGTGTTTGTAGTCCTAAATACATTGTTTTTTAAATATTTGCTGTATTAAAGAAAGCTTTGGATTTGAAATCACAAAGATTTGGTGACATTAAAAATAGCTTTTGGAATATAGTATTTATTCATAAAATGTGAGTGATTTCTCCATACATGGGGGCTCACATGCTTGAAAATATTATGGAAGTAACAACTTTAGAGGAAGATTTTTAGAAAGAACATTTTAAGCAATATATCGTTATGAAATTGTCTAATTCATTCTCCAAGTGTCCAAAACGATAACTAAATGGCATTGAGAAAACCAAAATGTTCTCTGCAACCTTTTTGAAAAGGGTCAGTGACAAATGATGTAATAGAAAATAAAATTTGGGCTATTTTCTTGTCAGCTTTAACTACTAATGTTCTCTCTAACAACTTTCCTAAAGGATCCATTGATCTCTGTGCTTGTTTGACAGGCACTGTCACAAGTGACTCTTCTTTTGAGGGTTTACTTCATCATCTTGACCTTGACTTCTATTGGATTTCTTCTGGATCAAAGGCAAGAAGTAAAATTCTTTCAGTTTTTTCTCTTTTACTCAATTTAAGAATTTCCACAGAGTGGTAAAATATCAGTATATTATGGAACTTCATGGTGTAGCTTCTAAAATAAATATGAGGGCCGGTGGGAGGGGGGAGGAGGGGATGGATATATACAAACATAATGAGTGAGATGTGCAACGTTTAGGGGATGGTCATGCTTCAGGCTCTGCCTCGAGGGGGGAGGGGGGCATGGGCAATATACATAACCATAATATTTGTACCCCCATAATATGCTGAAATAAAAAATAAATAAATAAATTTAAAAAATAATAAATAAATAAATAAACCCTTAAAAAATAAAATAAATGTGAAACTTTGGTATTTGGCTCTTAATCATTTTGGAGAAGTTAACTATATCAGTTCTAAGTAGTGATTTTTTTAATGAATGAAGTATTAAGGGTGTTGAGTCAGTAAGGGAAGTCTCACTCTATACCCTAGAAATTTAGTTGTCTAATATTTTATTTATTAGCTGACAATTAGCTTCATTCTAACTCATCAATGCTCAAATTAAGCAATATCTTCAAAAAGAACAGATTTTCTTTAAAAAGAAGCATTTTCCTTCTTAGTTTAATACTTGTTTTCAAACCGCTTTGGAGGCACATGTTTCTTAAATATATTAAAATACTATGTATTTCTTGAAATTAAAAGTTGATCAAAATATTAATTATAACACGTAAACATGAGGAGAGCATATTTAAAGCTAATGCATGTTAATAACATTTTATTTCAGACCCAAGGCAGCTCTTATGGAAACTCTCCGTTGCTTGGTGTTCTTAATGCTGTATAGATTCGGTCACCTGAAACCTCTTGTCCCTTCCTTGTCATTTGCCTTTGAGGTAAGACATTTGCTTTAGGTAGCTATAGCATTGATTATATATTTATTGCATATTGAATTATTCGTTCAATGATGTTTTCTTTCTACTTAATTTGTGGGAAATTTTTCTCTATTTGCTTACTTCCCAGTACTTTATAGTTATGTCACTTTGAGCTAGTTAATATTGCTGAACCACAGTTTTCTGGTCCCTAAATTTGAATAGACATTAATACCATTAACCTCATAGAGTTATTGGACAAATTACATCACATAAAGTTTGTAAAGAAGTCAAGCTATGTAGTAGGCTCTCAAAAAGTGATTTTATAAAATTTTTTTTGGCAGAGACCCTGCCATTTGCAATTTTTTAAAGCTTTAAAAATGAAAATTGAGATTAAGATGCCATGTCAATTATTTTTAAAAAGTAATAATTCTAGAGAAATAAAATTATTGAAGTGAATGAGATTTTATACAACCAAAAAAATTATCTTCTTTGATAATTAAAACTTATCTTTCAAGAACTATGTTGAGCTTTTGAGTATATATTTATTGTTTCAGAGTCTAGGCAACTGTTTAAAAAAATCTATTTTTCCTCATCATTAGTGCTTTCATAGACAGTGTATTTTTTTTTAAATTAGGGTTCATAATTGTTTAACTTTGGTGCTGAGCAATCTGCCAATATCATCAGAATGTGTGACTTTATTTGAGCGTGAAACATAAATGCTAACACTCCCCCCAGCATCAGTGAAAAAACTAGTAGAGACGGTTTCATGATTACATATTGGAACAACTTCTTTGGGAGAAATTTGGTGATATCTATCAAAATTACAAATACACATGCCCTTTGATGCAGCATTCTAAGAATTTATGCTGCTGAGGCGATATGCTCACACGTGTGTAAATTGATGTTTATGCAAGATTACTCATTGCAGCTTCATTTGTAATGGCATAAGACTGGAAACAACCTAATGGTCATTAATAGAGGACTGTTTAAAAGTTATGGTTCATTCAAAAGTATAATGTGCTTCTATAAAATGAAAACAGGGAACTCTTTAGTACCAATATAGAGCGATCTCAATAATAAAACATGATACAGGATGTCATGTGAAGTATGCTACCACACAATTCATTTAAGTATATATAAAGAAAGCAGGCAAGGGGAAATATATGTATATAAATGTAGTTTATTGATGTATGTAAATATATCTAGGAAGAGTGACAAGAACCTAACATATGTTGCTTGTGGGAAAGGAAGGTGAATTGGATGGCTAGAAAAAAGCAAGGGGGGAAGATTCTTCATTAAGTTAATATTCTTTGGTACCTTTAAAATTTCTGAACCACAGGAATGTATTTTATATATTTTTTAAAAGATGTGAATTTAAACAATGAAGCATAGTCTTAAGTATCAGGATCTTGGATATCATCTAATCTAATACAGTCTGCATTTAAATAGAGATTAAAGTTGATTTAAGGTGTACATTTATTCTACTTCTTGAAAAACCAAATGGAGAAGCATAAATTATTCATATTCAATAAAATTCAGATATGCATGCCAAAGGAAAGCGTAAAATCAAAGCAAATATCATTTTAACACCCTAAATGAGTGGTACATTTTAATTATAGACATTAAAGACAATAATTCCATTTAATGAGACTACTCTTGGATGTATAGTGGTAGTTTATCTTACATGCTCCAGGGACAAATAGAGAGCATAGGTTTCTTAAATTAGCCAATGCTTTACACATGAGAGAATGTATGCTTACAAACACACACTGCATTTGGGGATCTTTGATGCTAGAATGGTGAAGGGAAGTGTAATGTGACCAACTTTTGAGTATGATAAACTCTAGTGGTAAAAGACCATCAGTTTACACATTTGGTTAATAGATAGATAAAGGTAAATGGTTAAGACTTGAGCTTTGAAGCCATACTGCCTGAATTTGATTCCTGGCTTGAGAGCTTACTAGCTGTGTGTCATTTGGAAGTTACTTGACCACTGAAATATTTTTGGCCTTGTCTTCCCCATCAGTAAAAGGAAGAAGTAATAACATCTATCTAATAGGATTTTGAGGATTAAATGAGATGATAGTGTAAGAGATTTAACACAATGATTACCACATAGTAAGTGCTCAGTAAATGTGAGTTGCTATTATTATTATTGCTATTGTTATTATTTCATATGAACTTAAGTGTCCTTGAAATAATTCCTTGGCTTGGCTTGAGATCTGCAAGTCAAGTCTGGGGATAACTGGAATGAGAAATAGAAAGAACAAAAAGGTTGAACTAAAAGTCATAGTATGAATTCTTAGTCTGACACTCTGTCTGCGACTTTGAACTCCATGCCTCAGGTTGTTCAAATGGAAAATAAGTTTAATAAGAACTAATATACCTTGAGCACTTATTACATTTTAAACACCTCGCTAGTACTATTTCACTTCATCCTTATGCCAAACCCATGGTATAGTTACTTTCATTATTATTTTTATACTCAGAAAATTGAGAGGTGTAAATAACTTGTTCAAATGAACCTAACTAGTAAATGAATAAATCAGGTTACAAACTCAGTCTGACACTATACCTTTTAATCACCAAGGAACATTTTCTTCCATGTAATGATAGTAGTACTTATCTACCTCAAGGGTTGTGGATGAGAAAGACAGCTGTAATGTAGCAAAAGTAGCTTGGAAAATATGAAGAGCTACAATGAATGTCTTATCGATTAAACTACAAAAGTATTTTGAAAAAACAAAAGGTTTGAATAATTTACCTCTGAATTATCTTTGGCTTTGGTTTATGATTCAAGGAAGGGAAGGCACCATGGCAAAATCTTTCAGGATCCTTACTACTCTTTCCGGAACCTATTTCTGTTCATCCGGGCACATATATGGCCAATTCTTCAAGGGTGGTCGTTGCCTGTGGTTTGCCACCAGAAATTTTCCTTGAAATGGTGTAATAACACTATTGAATTCACATGGTTATATGGAAAAATTAGATGCCACAAAGGAAAGAACACAGGAAGCAATTAATAAATTTTAGTCATTATCATTGCTCATATGATTATTACTCTATTATTAATTTTATTAAAATTAAGTCTTTGTGTTCTCAACTGAGTGAATCTTCTCTGAGTAGAGGTCAATAAGTAGATAAAGTCTAGACAAGTATTTTACTATTAACATTTTTATCCATGAAATAGCTTTTTCTTTTTTCCATGTCCTTTTAAAGTTCAACATTTTAAAAATTACAACCAGTTACTAGTTCTTTTATTCTTAATTATAAATTTCAAATTTGTGTTTTCTTTCCATTTTTCTCTCTCAGAAATTTATGTAAATCTTTGCCATTTATCAGAGTTTTAATAAAACTGTCCTTTGCCCCACACAAAGAGTACAGAAATCTAATAAAGGGTCTCAGTGATTCCATTTGATATGACTTGGGCTTGTCTGACTAGGAGTGATTACACTACAGGGACACAATGTTCTCTTCATTTTTCCTGAAGCTATCACTAGAATCAGTCTCAGTGAAGCAATTAATCCCCTTGCTCTTATAAATAATGTTGAATATATTGGTAACATAAGCTTCTAGCCTTATAATTCTTTACCTCTCTAGAAGGATGGCTGGAGGTTTCCCTTATATTACTTTATCATGTAAGACAAACTCCACAGGTTTCATGGTAATAGTCCTTCTACACTAAAAAAGGGACACGGCTAGCGACACTTACAGCTTAAAACACACATACACAAACACACACACACTAGAAAATTGACATCAATTTATTACTCAGATTATAAAACTGTTTTTGATTAGTGACAATTCTCCATGAGAAATACAAAGTATAATTTGAAATGAATATTGTGACCTGTAAGTGGAAGATTTACTCTCTTTAGCTTATATCCACAAGAATATTGAGTAAGGGTGTGGGCCTCTTGCTGTTTATAAATATAATTTACAGCTACACAAATGCTCAGTTGTCCATCTAATGTGTGCAATCATTAGTCCATGCCCTTGTACATCTCTCTTTGAATAGGTCCAACAAATATTTTGACAACCAATTCACATACACTTTTTAAAAACTTTCTTTCTTATTCACAAGAAACTCACCAGAAAAATAATCCTCCCTTCATTCTTTCATTTACTCATTTCTCATTCACATATACATGCACATTTTTACTTGCTAGCTCACAGGTTAATTGTTCTTTCTAAGATGCACCTGTGTCTTTGTGATTGAGTTAATTTTCCTATATCAGTAGCTTTAAAAATGTTTACTTTTATGAACACTTAAAACAAAAAGAAGAAAGCAAGGTCAGAGTTGAATAGATATTTTTGATAAGTATATAGATACATAAAATAATGCAAAATACTTGTTTGCCTATATATTGATACTTATAACATTTTGTCTTATTTTACTTTTTATTTACTTAAGGAGATAGTTTAGGGTCCTGAGAAAAGCACTAGCTTTGAAGTCACAGAAACCTAAGTACCAGTCCCAGCTCTGCCATTTAATTGGTTGTGTAAGCATAACTTAGTTCCCTCAGCAAAAAGGAAAATAAAAACCTTAAAAGGTTGCTTTGGGATGCAAAGGAGCAAGAAAAAATATAGGCTGTAGAGCCTAGAGTAGTATCTGACATGTAAGTAATGAATAGTATTAATAATAATTATATCTACTGATCTATAGCATACACACACAAAAATTTAAAATAGTATTTTGAGAACTAGGGCTTTAAAAGGTAATGCAAATATAAACCTGAGAATATCTGCTTATCAGTGTCAAATAATGTAAGCTGATTCCAAAAGAACATGTCTTGGCTTAAATTTAGAGCTCAGAAAAGTTAAAAATCTGACTATAGTTTTTAGTTTAAATTATGAAAATGAAAACATACCACTCCTAAATGGTAAAACCAACTCGTAGTTGCTAAAGATGTGCACAAGAGATGGGTAGAATTTTGAACTGGTGGAGAGGAAAGTGGAGACCACTTTACTGAAGGGAAAGAATACAATGAAAAGTTTAGAAGCAGGGGTGACCCTAGACTGTTTAAGTGCTGAGATGAGCCTAGTAACAACAGCCCAAAGTGTGGGTCCTAATGGTAGATAAATACATGTCCACATAAGATAGAACCAGCTTGCTTAATGCTTTCAATGGCAAGCAGAAGAGTTTATTCAACACTTAAAATGCCTGTTCCAGCAAAAATATAGCAAAGTCCTGTCTTTGTGGAGTTTAGATTTTAATCGCTATATTAATTTTTGATTGCTGAGTAACAATTTACTACAAATCTAGGGGCTTGAAACAACACACATGTATTGTCTTACAGTTTCCATGGGTCAGAAGGTCAGGTACAGTATAGCTCTGTACTCTGCTCATGCTCTCAAAAGGGTGCGTTTAAGGTATCCGCAAGACTGTGGGCTCTTTGGAGGCTCAAATAAGGAAAAATTGACTGCCAAGCTCATTCAGGTTGCCTACAGAATTCATTTCCTTGCAGCCGTATGACTTAGAGCCCCAGCTTTTTGCTGGCTTTTGACTGAAGGCAGCCCTCAGGTCCCAAAGAGTGCCTGGGCGTCCTCAACATGGCCATTTACTTTCTCTTGCCAGCAAGGAGAGACTGCGGCTTCAGGGAGGGCTCAGTTCCTCTTCTCAGCGCTTTCATCTGACTAAGTCAGGCTCATCCCAGATAATCTTCAGTTTTATTAAATCAAAATAGACTCATTTAGGACCTTAATTATGTCTACACAATCCTTTCACCTTTGCCATATTTTATTGGCTAGAAGCAAGCCACACGTCTCACCCTCAAGGAGAGGAGATTATACAGGGTGAGAGACATAAACAGCAGGGGTGAGATCATGGAGCCACCTTGTTTCTGTTTGCCATAGTTGGGGAGGTTATAGATAACTCAAATATATATATATATATATATATGTGTGTGTGTGTGCATGCATATACATATATGTGGTTTGTTCAGTATAGACACATATATGTATATGCATATACATACATTTGGTTTGTTAGTATAGACACAAATATTATGGTAAGAACTATGAAGAAAAATAAATTAGGGCTATAAGGAGACAAAATTTAAAAAAATCAAAATCAAAACCAAAAATGGTACCCGGGGAAGAAGGCTGGTGGCATTTCAGTAAAGACCTGATATGAAGCAAAATCCATGACAATTCCTGGGAAAGAGCAGGCAAAGGGAACATAAGTGCAAATGTCCTGAGGCAGGATATACCTGGCATGTTTCAAGAACAGTGCTCACAGCTGAACTGAGGGAAACTGAGTAAGCAAGAGGGAAATTGATAGACAATGTGATCAGACCATTAAGAGGGCTCAGATCATATGAAACCTTTCGGGTTATTGGAATTACTCTAGCTTTTGCACCAAGTGAAATGAAAAGGCCTGGAAGAATCTGAGCCTGGGAAGTAGGTGAACTGACATATTTTAAGATGACGTTGCTGGGTTGAAAACAGATTGAAGGGGGTAAGAAGAGAGGAAGCAGGGACATCAGTAAAGAGGCTATTATAATCATGCAGGAGAAAGAAGCTGGTGTCTGGGATGAACTCTAGAGAACTTGGAAAGTGGTCAGATTCAGGGGGCCATTTGAAAGTAGAGGAGAAGACAAGTTTTGCTGAGAGGTCAGATAAGGAGTGTGATGAAAAGAGGAGTCAAGAATGAGTCAAAGAGTTTTGGACTGAGGAATTGAAAGAATGGAGTTACCATGAACTGAGGGATTCCAGGAGTACTAGCTGGGAGTGGTGGTATTTCTCAAATCTCAATTTCATTTGGGCAGCTTATATCTATTGATTTTATAGGTATCTTTTTCTGACAGGGTTATTGATGTATTTTGCATAAACAAACAGTTCAATGCAGAGAAAGTTGATAGTAAAACAATAAAAACATGTATTATTGGTGGTTATATTTATATCTTGACTTAAATAGTCACATAGAAGAAAAGGCATGTCCAAAAGTGAACTCTTGATGATTTCTCCTACCTAACTTGCTTCTCCCTAAAGATTTTACATCTCAATGAATAGGCACAATCAACACTTTGACTGTTTCTCTAAATCTAGGGAACATTCTTGTTTTAGCCCTCTCCTTTGTCACCCACATCTGCTCTATCAGTGACTTCTGTTGTTTCTACTCCAATATATATTTTTGACTCCATTCCGATTGTTACCATCCTATTTCAAGGCATTATCATGTCTTGCCAGGACTATAGAGCAGTAGGCTACTAAATATTCTATTTAGGGAGCTTCTATTATTAACACCCTCCTATTATTAACACCTTTCCTTATAATGGCAAGATCAAATTTAACTCCAACCATGTAATGGCTTTAGATGACACAGAATAAAATCCAAACTCTTTACTATGGTCTACAAATACCTGAATTGTCTGCCATATAACGATATTCATAAACAAACTCTGTTGCCACTACTGGGTGACGCATCAATCTGAGAAGTTAAGTTCATTTATGAAGAAGTTACGTTCATTTATTAAGAATATGTGAATAAATGAAATGATGGCTCTAATATATAGCAGGTGACTTTGTTCCTAATAGAGTCATGAAATAGCTACTAATAAGTTTGTTCACTGGTATCATACTTACAAACTTCTTGAAAAGACTATACTTCTGCAAAACAGAAAAATGACATATCTTCAGGCCACTTTGATTCTTCTCAATATTTTTCTTTGAAGTATCTTGTCTTTTAAAATATAAACATATTTTTATAAAGTTTTCACTACAGTATTAGAAAATCATAAAATGATAGAAATACCCATAAATAGAAATATACAAAGCATAAATTTAAAATGTCATTAATTTTTGAAACAAAAATTAAAAGAGAGTAAAAATAATTCTAATTAATTCACAAAACATCATATCTGAAAATAAAATCCTCATAAAAATGGCATTAGATATGATCATTCAGTAATATAGGGATATTTTGCTTAATGCCATTGTTAAAATCATTTGTGTAGTATTCACATTCCCATCCCAATTTGTGTTTTGTTTTTAAAACACTCCTATTTAAGTGATCATCTCCAAAACTTTAAAAATGCCAAAACAAACAAGCAAAATTAAGACAAGTCCTAAAACTCTGAAAGGTGCTTCCTTGTCCTATCCCTTGCTGATGTTGGGTGCCAGAGATCTACCTGGAGGATATGTTCTGGGCTTTTCTTTCAGTGTCAGAGGATAGATGGATTTGAGCAACCTAGGAGCTGGGTCTAGCATGCATACTTCTCAGGGATTCAGAAGTCCCTGTCAAGCTAGAGAGAGTAGAAGTTTCAAGTCTTAGGGACCTTGGGAAGGGGCTCAGTTTGGAGGGCAGAAAATCCCACCGGCATCCAATGAGGTAATCTTTGAAGGAATCCCTAGCTCCCTAGTCCACAGTTCTGACTGAAATCACATGGAATCCCACCAGTAGTGTGCATCTCATCCTTTAGGAAACATCCTGCCTGTTCACAACTCCAAAATCTAATTATTATGCTGCCTTATTTGTTATCCTTTCCACACTGTTATCTTGTCTGGGCAGCTGTTTTGAAAAAACAGTAACCAAGGTTAACAATTTTCCACCTTAATCATTTTACGTGCAGAAGACACTAACACTTGTAGCAGCAATAATGAGACTCTTCGAAGTTTATTTATTTATTCAGTAAACATTAAATATGCACCGACAAAACCTGCTATATAGCTGTTATTCAGCAAACTTGAGGAGAGCACTTTGTTGCAATTTTAACCCCAAATAGAATTCTGAATTAAATATTTATTGACTTCAGATTGCAAGGAATGCATACTCAGATGTCCTTTGTCACCTAAATAGTTGGTCAACATACATGTATCAGAAACTGAAGGAAAGTTTAGCAGTTCTTATCAGGCTTCGTGTTTTCATGGATTCTTCCTTCCTCCTTTCTTTTTTCTCTTTATTTCTTTTCCCTGGTATGTATATATGTATGTAATTGCTAACATGCAGCTTTCTTTGGTGTTTATCTCTTTTCACTTACAAACCAACCCACAACTTAATGGCTGAAAACAATGAAGGTTTATTATTTCTCATAATTCATGGTAGTTTTTCTGCTGCATTCACCTGGGCTCATTCATTGGGCTGTACTCAGCTGAGCTGAAAGATCACATGAGAAGCACTTGTTGCTCAGTCGGAACACGTTACACTCCCTCTGCATGGCCTCTCAGTCCCTAGTGGGCCAGAACAGATCCTTCTCATGGCAACTGCAGGATCATGAAGGCTGAATCTGCAAAGCTGCTTGAAGCCTAGGCTCTGTAACTCATACTTCTGCCACATGCCATTGGGAAAACCAAAATTCAAAGGATATAGAAAAGGACTCTGTCTTTTTGTTAGAACAGTAAAATCAATTGCAAAAGGTCATGCATGAATTTGTGGCCATTACCAATCTACCACGCTGGGAGTTATATTACTTGCATTCGTTTCACAGTGATGATTAGTATGTTGTCATCACAGACTGTTTATCTGAAGCCATCTTAGATGAGTCATTTCAACTGTGTGTCTGGCCACATTATGAATGTAAGGAGTAGACTACTGCACCCAGCTTTTCTTCATGACGCATATGCTAGTCTGCCATACATATACTTTTGGATTCAAGGTGAAAGTAACACCCCCACACACAAACCTATGAATAGTAGTAGTATATAGTAGTTCTGACTGATTTCAGTTGTACCCAAACTTTAAGTATTTTTATAAACTGCACAAAGTTTGCATTTATGAGTAGTAGCTGTATTAGTTTTAAGATTTTTCTTCATATAAATTCATACATATTTTTCCTTGTAGCACTTGATAAATAGTAAATTAGATTAAATATTTTATAAAAGATAACAAAATGCTCATCCTAAATGGAATTGTAATATTATAATACCAGTAATATATTTGTAACACTGTGTGATTTGCTCCTTGTGTGATTCCTCTCTATTTCATATTTCCACAGACACAACAATTATTTGACACTTTGTACTCAGTATTTCCATGCTTTTTCTAAACAAGTTACAATTTTTAAGATATTATTAAAGTTATCACCAGGCAATATGTGATATTTTAAAATTTCTGAGTATAATAAAATGGTGTATGCAGAGTTTGCTATGCTATATTTAATTTTCTGCAAAATAATTTTGTTTTGTTTTTAAAATTTATACTTTTTTGCATGTAGATGTATTCGTTTTTATTGCTATACAATATCTCGTTGCGAGTATATAAAAATTCATTTACCTCCATTCTTGTGTTTGTAGGTTTTTCTGTTACAATGTTGTAATAAAAATTTATGTACATGTCTTGTAGTGAACATTGCATATACGTAGAGTTTCTCTAATTTATACAGCTAGGTGTAGAATTGCTGAATTGTAGGAAGTGTGCTTGTTTAAATTCTTAAGGTAATACAAATTGTTTTCCAAAGTGGCTGTAAAATTTACCACTATTAGAGTATAAATTCCTTGCTAAAGTTGTAATTGTCAGATCCTTACCTATTGTCTATCTAGGAAATTAACAAATAGTATCTCATTGTATTCCTAATTACCATTTTCTGTTTATTACTAAAGTGGATCGTTATTTCATGTTTTTGGCCATTTATGTTTCCTTTCCTATGATATATTTTTTCATATTTTTTACATATTACTTTATTCAATTGTTTTCTTCTTGATTTTTAGAAATTCTATATATGCTGGTAATATGAATGCATTGTCATTTATGTTTGTTAGAAGTATCTTCTCCCAGTTGTAGTTTGTCTTAATGCCCCTGGATTAAACTCTAATGGATTTTATTTCCATAGAATAATACTCCCCTCTACCTGTGAAGATGGTACTACTATACCATTCATTGTTATTAATTCAGATAAACATAAACTTTTGCCATGTAGTATTAGATATATCCAACTACAATTCCTGCTATAACTACCAGTATAAGTTTATGTCACTCCTGGGCAGGGTTATGAATACAGGCTATAATGATGCAAGATTCAAAGCTGATGTATAATTTGAAGATTAATTCATGATCTTGACTTTTTTTAACCAGGGCTTACTATTTCAATTTTTAATACATAGATGATTATTTCACCTGTTATTGTATAGAGGAGGGTACTCACATTTAACATAAATCCAAAATTAACCCTACATTATATAAAAGTTTCTGAAACGTTGAAAATTGTCCAATTGTCCTATATTCATGGTTCTATATTATTGAGTACATGAATCTTCCCTGAAATAGCCCAAATATTAATCATTTTTACAGGTTCATTAGCCATTTATATAATGGCTAATGGCTAATCAATATAAGCCGCTTCACCTTATATCATAGTTCCAGATTATATCCCTTTTGTATTCTATAAATTAACAAATTTGAAAATTACTTTCATGTAACATATAAAAAAATATATTTTATAGGACATAATATATTTTTAGTTTTAGAAAAAATACAATACTCAGGGAATAGCATAAAATACACAAGCATTGGGGTTATTGGCAAATCCCCTTTGATTTTTTTGTGTGTTAATATAATAAAGCTTTGTCACTATTCTTCCTTCACCTCTAACTCAAGTTAAGTATCCTACCACTTTTTAAAAAAAAATTGTATTCCTTCACTTTCATTTGCCATTCTTGTAAAAATTTTTATAATCCAAGGATATAATCTTTCTCAAGATTTATCATTGCCATCACATACAATTAACAAATGTTTGCTTTCCAGGTCCTATGAAAAGGACCTGGAATCTCCCTGGAATCTCCCTGACAGTGCACATCTATCTCTCATGTACATATTTTTTATGATTCTGTAAGGGTGGATAGAAAAAAACTGATGGACTTAATTGTGGGCAAGCTAAGTAAAAGGTGAAATATAAGCAACTTGGGGTGATTTATATGTAGTCTTTCTTTTAAAAAATATTTTTCACTTCCTGTGTTCCTTCTAAAAAGTATCACTGTTTCTTTCCATGAACAACAAAATATTTGGTAAGTAAAATAAAGCAATATTAGCATATAGTATTGCTTTACTGCTTTAGGAAAGGAGGAAGAGACTAGTTTTCACACAGTAAATTGCAAATTATCACATGAAATTTCTTTAAATTTATTGCACGTTGTGTGGGATTTAAAAATATCGAAGCCACATCTAAGAAACCGTTAATGCATGGTAGTTTTCTATGCATCATGTTTATTATGATAATTAAAAATTAAAAGACACGAATATAGCTTATATTCTTCCTCACCTATCCCTTCTCCCCAAGACCCTTATTTTTAAAGTCCTAGCACAAGCATTCACTAAGTGCAGTTGCTTTTGAAAATACTTTATGGTCAAGTATTTATAGATGTTCACTATCACTTTATTTACATTTTAATAGTATGTATATTTTGAGCAACACTAATTCTATGTATTTCTGATTAACATATACTACAATCATCAGAACATAGGTGTTTGAAGGAAAATTTCACAACCAAAAATACATTATTTTTTTAAGAGTATTTTAAATGCATTTCTTTTTTATTTTATTTTAGTTTTTGTTTGTTTTGCTTTTTTGCTTGCTTTACTTTTGTTTCAAACAGGAAGTTATTCTCTGGCATGGGTAGGTCAACTACAAGAGCAAACTTGTTGAATTGAATTTAATGTCACAAACCTTGGAATTCTGAGTGCCTGCATTCTGAAGGGGATTAATCCCGATGCATTATATCGTTGGGATAAAAATAGAGATTTGGGAATGTTAGAAGTCTAGCTCTGTGCTTGGCTCCTTCTTCACCATGGAACCCAGTTTCCACCCTGTTGATTCACACATCTCTTTACGTTTTTTCATGGCTGTCCTATTACCTGACTTATTTGTGGGTGTAATCTACCAGTGTCAGCAAGGTGAATTACGAGCAGCGGCTTAAAGTAAACATCATTTACTTTTAAGAAATTATTTCCATATCGCCCTTGGTTTTCTGCTTGGCATTTTAAAAAGAAACCCCGCCTCCCCCGCCCCCCACCCCCGCCACACACCTTTTTAAAAAATAACCACCTGTCACACATTTGAAATAACAAAGAGCCTCGCATTCTGCCTCCTCTGCTCTGAGTGTGCCATGCGCTGTGCTGTGATTTATGACCTGAGCATCCGACACTCTCCATGCACTAACAAGATGGCCCGCTGCGCTTGAAATATATCCCCAGAATGAAAGCAAACACAGCCTTGTGATATAAAGCCTTGTCAGCACACGAGGAATTAAACACGTGCTAATTTTTAGTGTTTCTTTTTGCATTGTCTTTAACAATGGCTAAAACAGGTGAAGATCCCAGCGTGGACAGATTTCATACACTAGACAAACGCTCTAAAGGGAATCCCGTCACTGAGAAAAAGGCGCAGGGATATTTGGCAGACTGTCAACGTGGTTTCCACTAGTACATGACAGGGACTCATTACGCGCTTGCTGTTGCCTGTAAGCTGGTTTCACTACCATCAACTGAGAGGCCAGGATGCCTGGTTCCAGATGCTCTCGCCAATTGACCGTAAAATTGCCATGCATTTCTGGCCAAGCCTGAGGATTTTAAAAGCGCCCCTCCCCCTCCCCCTCAACACCCTAACCCCCAATTCCCTCTGAAAAGCTGCTCATTATTCTTCCTTTGCCCCCTGATCTAAGCAAAAGAAATACTTCTGGAATCAATTAGAAATGTCTGCTCTTGATGAGGTTTGCACGTGAGTTTGGGGTTGTGAGACTGTGATAGTGGCAGCCAACAGCTGCAGTTTCAGGTGGTAAAATCTGAGAAGGAATTTTCCAGGGTTTATTTACCATCATAAAAATTTTTTAAATAGGCAAGACTTGTCAGGAGACCATCTTATATGCCTTTGAAAACGAGGTTAAATTTGGATTATATATTTATTTTTTCCACAATGAGCAAATTGAAGATCTTTGATGGGAGGATCTTTGAATTGCCTGAATAGATTGTGTCAAATGGTCATAAATACTGAAAATAAGGCTCTCCTTGCTGTAGGTTAATGGTAAAAGAGCATTTGTTATTTCCTCTGTCATAATAATTACTTGACAAGTAAAGATAGTCGAGGTTAATGGAAATCAGAACCCATCCTTCGAAAATAACATGAATTAACAAAATGCCTTATTTTTTTGCAGATGTTAATTTAAATGCTATTTAGGCTTTATCATGCCAATATTACCCAGTGCAAATGTTGCTGTACAACAATAAATATTCCCTATAATTCATAATGCATGATATTATTCACCTTGGTATTGTAACACTTTCTCAATGACTCAGTTAAACGTAGCATCTTTAAAAATAACCTGCTGTATATTTGCCTACTTTCTTTCTCTCTAGCTATATATGTATATATGATATTTAATTAAAAAAATTTTTTTAAGTGCAGCTATTTGGTAAGCTTTTATCATTGTTCATTTGATAAGCTGCTATAAACTTCTTTTTGTATTTGTGTCCAGTTAAAATGTATTAGCTATTATTGTGTGAAAATTACAATTTTCCTTAAGCCAATTTGAAAAGCATAGTAACAATCCAGTTATCTGAATTTTCACCCGGCACTTCCAAGAATGTGGCCTGTGCTTTCATGACATCATATACATGATATGTGTATGAAACACTTCCTGGAAATCTGCTTTTGTTTCTCCTACTGGATAAAAACAGAGGCAATTTCAGGTATACATTTTTATCACTAACCATTCATGGCTTTAAGAAATGCTATCCAACGCCCCTCACCCCAGAAAATCAGAATTACCATTAAAGATGGTGTTTTAGTTCCCAAAACTTTTTACTTCTATAATTAAACTGGAATTTAAAACATCTATTATTTCCCTTTAAAGTCTTGCAATTTCTATTTACATAATGGTGGAGAGGTAAGTAGGGGGGAATTCTGTGTTTGTTCCTCTGGTATTATCTACATATTTAAAGGGGAATTCTGTGTTTGTTCCTCTGGTATTATCTACATATTTAAAGACAACAGAGATAAGTTTAAATTTACATTCTTACGAGGCCCCTTTCTCCTTGTGCAGACATTTGCCCATGATTGGTATGGTTTCTACAATAGATTGATGATTATTAGGTAATATAAATGAGTGGATTCAACTGTATTATCAACTATACCTAAACAGCAGTACAATTTATTATAGTCATCAAATAACTTTAAGTAGGTTAAAATTTCATTACTAGAATACGGAATAGCTTGTGCATGCCACAAAGAAACAAAGTCGGTTAAAAAGGCATATTTTGCCTAATAACTTCCTGGATAAAGTAACACATACCAACAACAAGAACAATAAGGAACAAGGATGAACAACTTTTAATTACCATCTCTCATTTATCCTTCTCAATATCCTCCAGATGCTCAATGCATTACCAGTGAGCCAAATTTCATTTTATTTAAAAAAATAATAAGCTATACATAGCCTTTGATAATATTCTAGAATTTAATTTCCTGTGATCAAATTGTAATAGAAAGGAAAAGTTGACTAATTTGTTCATTCCTTTCCTCTGAGATGAAACATCCCTTGTGCCAGCTTTTCCTAAATATGTTCAGATCTAAGAACAAAATTCAGCTGTTTTGTGTTCAAATCATTGGTGGTTGAAATATTCTCTCCTGGGAAAAATAGAAATCTCTCTAGGACTCTCAAGCATGAGGCTTCTTCCTAGGAATCAGGTGTGACTGCAGCATTTCTAATGAGATTGTGGACATGCAATCTCAGAGAAAAGCAGCTAGCTGGTAGAAAATGACTGCTTGAAACCCTTACCCGCCACTCATAACTTAGCTGTTTAAGTAGTATCATCTTCTCTAGGTGCTTACACAACTAATGCTATCTTTTATATTGACCACATTTTATATATGCTAATTTTTCAATAAAATTCAATACTAATAAATAACTTTATGGGATCTATTAATAGTAATAACACAAGAAAGCACAAAAAAGTAGTATCTGTCCTAAATTGTGTTTGTCTGTAACAGTACTTGACACTGGCTTGGCTTAACCTTGAAAAAGTATTTAAATTACTGTGATGAGATGGAGAAAAATTTGACTCAGATTCCAGATGTGTGGTTGTTATAAATGAACATCATGGGGGAAGACCCTTAGTTCTGAGTTTCACCATTTTTGAAGTCAAAGGAATGAAGTAACTTGGTAAAGTTATTTTACATGTAAAGTTACTTTATATCATGTATCCAATATGAAATCTTAAATACTTCATGATTTTAAAAAATATTAGATCAATAGTTACTATTGGTTCACATTCTTATAATTAGTTCACTGAGAAGAATGGGATTTCCAGGAATCTGTGAGAAATGAGGGTAGGAGTTGGGTCTAGGAGATTTTTCAGAATGTGGTGTATGAGAACATAAAAGAACTGGGATGATAGTGATTCTAATTGTGCTTTGCAAGAATTAACTGCACCTCCATGTAATCACCCACCATGCCCTTTTCAACCTAAAAAGTCTATCCAGATAAATGAATAATCAAAGTAAATTAAAAAAAAAAACCCTGCTGGCTTGCTATAAGTCCATCTCCAGACAAGCTTCCATACTGACAAGGATGGAGCTTACCATGATTCCAGGTCAGTGAAAATGGAATCAGGTCATTGGAGGGAAGCCTGGTACAAATTTGTGATTTGGAGAATATTGGCTATTGAAATACTAAAACCAGTGTCTTTGATGTAAATGACAAGAAGTCTTCAAGAAGGTTCTCTGAGAATGCTTGTGTCCAGAACTGATGATAGGTCTGCCTATAGAACATTCAGCAAGATTAAGTGATCTTCCATGTGCCTCCAGTAAAGGCTGCCAGAGGCACATATCCCTTCCACTTTGTTCTAATAAAGTGTTACTTATAAATCATTGAGGTGTCACTCATAGAAGGAAGTCCCAATGTGAGACACATTAGTGGTTTATAATAAGCATGTGGAAGTGTTTAATCAAAATGCATTAGGCAGCTAATTTAGGAGAACTTTGAGGTTTGCTTTCCCACTTTTTTATTAGTGATACTATGTAGAAATCATGGTGCAAAAAATTTTTTTTCAGTTTTCTAAATACTGTTCAGATGATCGCTGAAGGCTATGAATAATTTTGTGTGTGATTTCCATTTACTGTTAACCCAACCAAAATGGTGGACTTATTTCAACCTGCAGTGAAGCTTTTAGTTTTGGCTTATTCCATTTTTTCCATAGAAAAATCTACCACAGAAAAGCAAAGTGATGCCCTTCTCATATTTAACTCCAGTAAAAATGACACTAAAAAAAGTAGATTCTCTGACTGTACAAATACACAAGCATTACAAAGCAGCCAGTGAAAAGGAATTCAGCCAAAGCTACAGCACAGTAATACAAATTTGAGGACTGTTCCTAAATAACCATAGAGTATACTCCAAGGCATTTCATTTTACTTAAAACATTCAAATGCGTGTTACTGTCTTCATACAACCTTCTGTCATCTGATCTTCAAATCTTTTTTTCTAGCAATGCCATTTTTCTTGGTTCTCTTTTCCTCTTGATGCCAAAACAGTTTCATCTATCACTCAGTGCAATTTCACTTGCTTATCTCTGGCTGGGATCATTCCAAGTAGCATGTATTTGACCTTTGTGCTGTATTGGTGTATATTGATGGGAAATTCTCCCAAGACAGAAGATACATTAGGTTCGTGCAAAAGTAATTGCAGTTTTAGCATTTCTGACATTTGCCATTTGGTATTGGAGTACATTCTTATATGTGGTTATGATATACATAATTTTATGTGCATTTCTTACTTTGTGTTTTTTTTTTTGC
>VBSM01002217.1:33709207-33719443 GCA_008086735.1 Cheirogaleus medius
GAAGGCATTTGGTTTTTCTATGGAGCTAGGGTGAAGCATGTGGTATATTTAGTCCCTAGTGTGATATAGGTGCTGAGTAACAGCAGAAACAGTTGGGATTTCACTAGAATATTCTTGGGAAGTAATTATCACCTGGGAATAGATTAATATAAAGAGGAGTTCCTACAGAGGGCAAATCATTTCAGCAGGTACATCAAACTACTGCTGAAATAGACATTTGTGACAGGATTAGGGAGGGAATAGCTGCTTCTAATTTTATTATTGCATAGTGCATTAATTTGGATATGTAGTAAGATGTCTCTGCCGCCTCTAAAGAGGTGACCTAAAGTCTTAACAAGCATTACACCAGTTGAACATTCCTAATTCAAAAATTCAAAATCTGATATTCTCCAATATCCAAAACTTTTTAAGCGCAGACATGATTGATGCCACAAGTGGAAAATTCCACACCTGACCTCATGTGACAGGTTGCAGTCAAGATGCAGGAGCACAACACACAGTTTATTCAGCCTCCCCAAGAGGAAAACAAAATTACCTTCAGGTTATGTGTATCAGGTATATGTGAAACATAAATGAATCTCATGTTTAAACTTAGGTCCCATCCCCAAGATATCTCATTATGTATATGCAAATATTCTAAAATTTGAAGAAAATATAAAATTTGAAACACTTCTGGTCTCAAGCATTTTGGTTAAGGAATACACAATCTGTACTTATACCTGAGTTGTGTTCATTTTGTCTATGTCTCAGTCACAATTTTTTTTGATATCCTATAACTTATGGGTTAAATTATAAATTTAGCAGATATTTACCCTTATCTCAATGTCAATAATGAATGCAGTAATTGCTAGAGAATAAAGCTAACAAATTATAATTAATACTTGGTTTAAACATATAGCTTTAAAAAACTCCACACTCTCATTAGCTCAACTTGTTTGGATTAATGGTAGTCAAACACGGGATCTTTTGGGGGGGATTTCTTTTCTTTAAGGACAAAAGGTTCAAGGCTTCACTAGGTTTTTATATCAGTTTCATACAAAGGTGGGGAAGTAAGATACTTTAACTAGTCTATATATCCTTAATACTTTTAATGTCTTCAATGTGAACCTGCTCTGACATTCAGCATACTAGGCAACAAGCCCTATTTTTCAATAATAAGAACAGTCTGACATAGAGTGTTGCAAGTTAACAAAGTTTGAAGTAGTCTCTTCTGGAATAATTTCTGGCCCTGTAGGTATTTTTGAAGGCTCCTCAGCAAGAGCTGATAAACTATAATAATAATCTTGACCTAGGATATCCTCCCCCTGCTTCCCCATTTCTCTTATAGATCTTATTCACAGTCACTGAAATGTATGGGAACTACTGCTAGAAAGAGCTCTAGAAAGAGTTCTAGAAGGGCAGTAGTTTCCACACTTTGCAGTGAAGCCACTACAGTCACCTGGAGAAATTATAAAACACGAATTTCATCACTCAAGACCTGTAGAAACAAACTTCCCAGGTGATTCTAATGTTTAGCCAGGTATACAAATGTACTAGAGAACTGAAGCCACTTCTCACCTGCCAACCGACCATCTCCTCCCCACAGTGAGTTAGAAATGTCATTTTTCAGGTAAACATATAAAAGACACTGCTTAGGTTTTGTTTTTGATGAATAAGGCATATAAATTGAAGGTAAATTTGAAATGCTCCAGGATTAGAGCACCATGTTCCAGAGGGAGTAAAGTTTGCTAGCAGTTATAAGAAGTCAAAAATGTGGAACAAGTGGAATGACAATTTTGGGAGTAAATGCAGCTAATTATATACAGCCCTTCAGCCCTTCCCCATTTTGCAAACAGACACATCTTTAGGAATATTATCTATATCTTATTAATTTATTCTAAAGTTGGTTCCATTTCTAGGAAGCAGAGAAGTGCCAGGTCTCCTGGTACCTGAGCAGACAGTGAACTGAGGGAAGAAGAGATCCATAGAGTTAAATACCTGCGAAAGTCTTTTGAAGGTACATCTCTATCAAATGTTGACCTTAAATTACATAATCTAAGAAGATAAGAGCTTCACAGCTACCACATCTCAAAATAGAGATTTAGAAGCAAAATGTTTTTTTAAAAACAATCTGAATGATTACAATGCAATTATATTGTACTTATCTATAGCTAAAAATACGTTCATATAACTTTTAAATATTTGCCTATCATATGAATGTATAAAAATTCACTTTTTTCTTCGAGGTGATGAAAATGTTTTGGAACTTGATAGAGGTGATGGTCGTATAACATTGTGAATATACTAAATGCCACTGGATTGTATATTTGGAAATGATTAACTTTATGTTATACAAACTTCACCTCAAGAAGAATCTTTTAAAAATAATGTTACACAGAGAAAACATGAAATCTCCATATTAAAATGTTTTTAGATGATAAAAAGAAAATTATCTTCATTCACATATATGAAAGTGTTCTGAATGTACTTTAAAAAACAGTCCTCTTGGCCGGGCGTGGTGGCTCACGCCTGTAATCCTAGCTCTCTGGGAGGTCGAGTCAGGCGAATCGCTCAAGGTCAGGAGTTCGAAACCAGTCTGAGCAAGAGCGAGACCCCATCTCTACTATAAATAGAAAGAAATTAATTGGCCAACTAAAAATATATAGAAAAAATGAGCCGGGCATGGTGGCGCATGCCTGTAGTCCCAGCTACTCGGGAGGCTGAGGCAGGAGGATAGCTTGAGCCCAGGAGTTTGAGGTTGCTTTGAGCTAGGCTGACACCATGGCACTCTAGCCCGGACAACAGAGTGAGACTCTGTCTCAAAAAAAACAAAAAACAAAACAACAACAACAAAAAAGTCCTCTCTACCTGACCAAAAGTTTTATTCATTCATATCTTCCCTCTAGCCATCCTAAATTACTGCTTAATTACAACCCCAGATCCTTTATTATGTCTGCCTTGAAGTTTTTAATCGCTTTTTCAGTTAATTGCTGCCACTAAAAATCCACTGGCAAGACGCTTCCTCTTGCTATTGAAAGTTGGAAAGGTGGAGCCCAGGTGCCTAATTTATCTGCCCACGGTCAAAAGGGTTAGCAATCTGGTCAATGTAAGAAACGGCTGGCAGAACTCAGCCAGTTGCTGCGCTCAAAAACAGGTGGACAAAGACTGCTAAAGAGATTTTGTGCCTTGAGTGATGCTGCTGCTGCTGCTGCAGTTTGTGAACCTATTGCTATCAAGCATTAAGATTGCTCAGGGTGAGCAGGTGGTTAGCATTGACCCTCCCATTTCCCCTGGCAGAATTATAAAAAGCTATTCTCTGCATATGTGTTGCAGGTAGTGGATTTAATCAGCCTTTCCAGCTGCCCCTTTCTCCAAAATTATTTGCTCAGCTGGGAAGATCTCTGACAAGGCAGAGAGGAACAGCTAAGTAACTGGGGTTGATTTCCTCAAGTGTGTCCTAGAGATGTGCTAAGCTCCCAGACGCTCCCCTGTTTTATGGGCAATCATTCCGCGCATTGCCTGTCCTCCTCCTGACTGTCTGCCTCCTCCCCTGGCATGATTGAGAATAAAAACTGTATAATTATGAAATATACTCTGTTATTGAAATATAATTTCTGGCTTAATTTCTTCTCTCTTGCATACTTCTGACATTATTAGAGTATTTGGCACCATTTTATGTGTTTTAAATGAAAAGGAATTTAGAAAGAGTAGGCATGCTTGATCGGATCTTTAGAAAGCCTCTGGTTGCAGTTAAACTTCTTCCTCCTTCAGAAGTCCTTGCTCCTTATCTCACAGATTCAGAGCTGTGACATTTTGCTTCCCTGATAAAAGGACCCAGTAATTTTCTTTCAAGAAAACTTGATGGCATATGACATTGTGATATACACGATTACATATGTTTGGGTGCCCCCAGGGAGGGCACTGGAATGTTTGACAATCCCACACGTGTTCTTAGATGTTGAAGTTCATGAACTTTAAAAGACCAGGTGTCAAAATGGTTTTGTTTATGCGGTTTTGGAAAATTACTTTACAGTCTAAATGTAAATACAATGTAGGCCATCTTGATTTGTTGAGATATGTGTACGGCCTGATAAGCAATTACTTAATAAATGTTTTTTAAATCACATAACTGTTACAATCTAAGACTTACTAGCAATGTTGAAATTGGAAATAACGCATAGCGTAGTTTCTCTTTGACTTTCTCAATGTGTATCAAAATGTACCGAATAGCAGAATTACAAATACTTAATGAGCATAACAGCCCATATCCTAGAATCTAGAGAATGTGATTAATATATTCAATGGCATACATTTAAATGACAATTGAAGTTTTCCAAAATCATTAACTAGGAGCACATCATTTCATAAAATATTTTTTTATTCAACAGCAATCCTTCTACATGAATCAGTAAGATTGATTTTGGGATTCAAGACGAAAAATAACAAGTGGGTATGCTGAAAGTTAATGGTGTATATTTTTTTTCCATACTGACTCAACCAATTTTATAGGAAAGAACAGTGTCCGCCAAATTTAAAGAAAACAAATAAACCTAAAAATAGTATGGCTGCTTTGACTCAGTTGGCACTGAGATTTCTAAATAAAGAAAAGAATTGGGTGGACATATATTTGTGGTGAGAGCATAGTTTTTTTGTTTTATTTATTTATTTATTTTTCTTGGTAGATGTGATGAATTTCTTTTGCCATCATAATTTGTGCTGTGAATTTAATGTGTTAGAAGAGATGACCTATAGAATTTTTGGGAGGAGGTGTTATTTACTTTTCATATAAATGCAAGGATTTAAATAAATAGAAAGTATAGGAGTAGTTGATTTAGCAGACAACCACTTAGCTTTAAGATTGTTATCAGCTTTTACAGGACCCCAGTTCTCCCATGTATTTTGAAATATGTCTTCTATTTAGTATGATGTGTTTTCTCATGTTGAGGACATATTAATAAAAACCTACACTAATTTTTCTATGGATTGGTAAAAAAAAGTATTTTGTAAATTCCTGCACTTGGTTTAGTGTGATCTATTTAAAATAACATGAAGGTTACCATTAGGTTTTGGTGAGAAATCCGAATATTTTGAATGCGACTACTGAAACTACAACTGAAGACAGGTAATGTGTGGTGTGTGGATTGCTACTGTATTGTCTAAATTATGGATATGAAAACTAAAATATATTTATCTACACATACTGTAATAAATCTTAACAGTAACTGGTATGCAGAGAACATTTCAGAGGTAGTGCTGGCCAGACACAAGTCATTTGGCAGTAGCCTTGCCTAGTATATATTTTCAGGCCTGTCTGCACAAAGATGCTGGCACATTTACCATGATTTCTATTCCAGGTGATGGATTTCTATCCAAGTAAGCTAGTGACTAAATATTTTCCGGTGGAATCTAGGCACCATAAAATCACTGAAGCCAAATAAAAAAGTTGTCGACCTTTCTAAAAAAGTAATTATAATAGCTTTGCATACCACTATGACAGAAGAAATATTTCCACTTAGATCACTGAATAATGAAATGGGTTGAATCTAATTAGAAAAAAAAGAGTAATATGAATATGTTGCCAATACTTTCTTTTATCAGCATTAATGAATGTCTTATTGAATTTTCATGAATTTCCAGAAAACTTCCTAATCATTCACAATAGCTAAATGTATGGATTCCATATCCAACTCTATCAAAGAAAACCCTGAACCCACTGAAAACCCGTGCCATCATCACTTTGGCCGATTTATTTTACACAAAACCAGTTAAGGAATGGAACACTTTACATTAGTTTATTTGTGTTACCACAAGCAATTAGAGATGAATATGCCTTCCCAAGCGATACAAATGTGAGTCTCCCTTTGTGGCAGGTTGTTTAAATTTACAACATAAAGCTAGCATTTCCATCTCCAATAAAATCCAAACAGACATTTAATTTTGGTGCATGACATTTCTGACTAAAATAGAGCCAGCAAAAGCTCTCGGACAGCTCTTATTGTTCATGAATTTGAACAAATTGGGGATCTGTGAATTTATAGCCAGGTTTTGCTCTACTATTGTTTAAAATACAGCACACATGGAAAACACGCCATGGGTGTGTTGTAATTCAGCTTTAATGATGTAACACTTGGTTTCAGTCAATTGTTGGAGGGCTGTAAGTGACATTGGTTTTGTACTTCAGACGTTGCATGTAACTTAGCAATTATAGTAAGGCTTTCAATAATGGTTGTTGGCGGGATATCCGCAAGTGAAGTCATAGCAATTTTGAAAGAGAAAGCTAATAAAAATACACCTGCCTTGTAGTGGAAAGTGAGCCTTTAATATCTCTGCTTTGAAGTTGGGCAAAGCCTTTGGTATTAACTAACAGATATTCTGATGAAGAAATAATCCACTGCCCCAGGGGAAGGCACGGGATTGAAGTTTCAACAGATTGCTATTTTCTAATCATCTACTTTTCAGTCACTTTGATATCACAAAGGGAGACTAGAATGAGGTGACATTTTTTAAGTGCCCCAAAGATAGGACTATTTTTAAAAGCAAAAAATTGTAATTGTAAACAAATAAAAGGGCAAGTGCATATTCCTTAAAATGAATGAATTGACAAGGGCATAAATAAAACTTTTTTGATAATTTTTTATTGTTAAAAACTTCAGAATGATTTGAAATTTTACATTCCAATACATCATTTCAAGATGATATTTAGAGTTTCAAATTTGCTTTGTGAATTATTCTTCTCTGTTTATGTCTTTTCCTTTGCTGCTTTTAAAGTCATTTGTCATTAGTCTTTACAAGTAAAAGATGATAAGAAAATAGAGGCACTTGTGAAACTACCATTTACATTATTTGGAGGATTACTAATCTCAGGAATCCCCTTGGTATTGTGAAAATTCGACTCCTTTCCTTGGTGAATTGTTTCATTCACACTTACTTGGATTTGCTTGCATCCCATAGTAGTAGGAAATTTAACACATTAAGTCCATAATAAGTGTCAATATATTGAGATCACTGGAGGAAGAGATATTTTATGAATGAATACAATAGGAATTTGGAAATTGTGAAAAACAATGACTATTAAATACTAAACAACAATTATTTTAACATGTCTTCCCAGATATTTATTGCAATCATCTTGGGAACTATTGATTGTGATGTCTAGGTTAGTGTAAAATAATTTATATAATCAATACTTTCCAAGCGCTTTAAATGTTGATATTCCTATTTTGTTCCTTTTTTTTCCCAAGTTAATGTTTGAACTCAAAGAAGAAACTTTCTTTTTTTTAATATATTTTTTTTCAAATTCAGTAGTGGATCTCTATAGAGAGTATCAAGTAATCCAAGGGGTATACATTAGCACTTGTCAGAGCCATATTTAACATCAACATGCAAAACACATTGAAACTTACTACCAAGTTCAAAGGGAATATAAGCACTCTAAATCCCTTGTTAATGTGGTTAAAAAAGTCATCATCAAGATGTTTGTTTTGTTGAAAGGAAGTCACATTTTATTTCTTATTTATGAAATGGACTTTGATGTTTCTTAGGCCAGAAAGGATTTTTTACAATTCATTTATGTATCAGTTAAGTGCACCCTCATTAGTGAATAGTGTAGAAGAAGCCTTTTTTTTGGGTTGTGGGGGGAGAAGGGTAGCTGTTTTCTCTGTAGAATTTCAGTGTGTAATGTGCATTTAACTTTAAAAGTGGATTGTTGTTGAGTCTTGACACCTGCTGGTATGTGTATACATTTCAAGCTACAAAGTGGTTCTCTGATATAAATACCAGTAAGCTTGTTAAATTTTGTCAGCTGTATCATCACATTAGTGCAGGATATTATGGTAAAATCGAGTTGAGTTCAATTTTCTGGTTAAATGTTTGGACTATAAGCTTTTCCTTCTGGTATTTATGAAAAGTTTCTATTGCCAGAGAGATTTCAAATCAAGGGAAGGAAAAGTATAACAAAAAGAAGAACTGATCCATTTGACTTACATATGACCAGAAAGTATCATGCAATATACACCATAATGTAAGATATTGATGTTATTTTGTAATATCTGCCAGAGAATTGTGATATGAAAATGTTGGGTTTTAAATATCATTATGTATCCAAAAAAATGAAATGTATTTTCATTTTGGTAGTAAATATAAGTCATTTCGGTAAATACTTTTTATTTTGAATAATATTAGATATTAATTATTAACCACCTACAAAAATCCCAGGCACTTTCAAGGGGGTCCTTCGCTTCATTACTTTATCTCATTTGATATTATCTATTCTTGGAAAATATAACAAAGGTCTTATAGCTTATTTTGACTTGCTCAGAATCATACAACTAACAAATGAGGAAATTGGGATTCCAGGTGAGGAATGGCCACACCTATAACCAAGGTGGGCAAGTGAAGGGGGAAATGAGATTACATATCAGAAAGAGGATGTAATGAGTACATTAAAGTAGAGAAAAATTGATGTGAAATACATTAAATCCAGTGCCTGAAAATGTAGTCTCTTTTAGTTTGATTTAGTGAATTTTCCAGATGAGACAGACCTTATTCTCGGTGATACATTTAACAGTTGAGATCATCTCAATTCCTCACGTATTAAGTACCTATGGTATATCGGAACCCGGCACAGAGTAGACTGGCAACAACAGAGAAGGGTGTCCTGATAGGGAGGAAGGTATCATTGTCCAGTGAAGGTGAATATTAATTAACACCACAGTACCTACTGCAGTGGATAAACTCCGAAGTATTAGTGGCTTAACACAAACGAAATTTATTTTTTGCTTACATAAAGACCAATGTTATTATTCCTGTGTAGTATGTACCCTTTTATGTGGTCTTTTAGGAACCCAGTCTCCTTCCATCTTATGATTTCACCCTCCCCTCCATTCTGAAAGAAGAGTTGAAGAAGAGTACAAGATTGTGCATTGGAGGGTTTGGGGCAGCACATATAACCTCTGCTCCCATTCCACTGGCAGGACTGAGTCACATGGCAATTCTTAATTAAAAAGGACACTGGGAAATACAAGCAAGCCCAGCAAAAAGAGAGGATATGTTTTAGTAAACAGTGTTTTGGCTATAAATTGCAAAAATCTATATAGTAACCCAGCCTGTTTTGATACTGGGCATTCTATCCTTTTCCCTGAGTTTTAAGGACTGGTTCTCTCTCTCTCTCTCTCTCTCTCTCTCTCTCTCTCATTCTGTCTCATACGCACACACGCATACAGAATTTTATAACACTCACCACGTATTTTTTAGCCACAGATAGCGTCCCAGTCACTGTATTAATCTTTTTTTATATATTTTCCTCATTTTATCTTCACAATAATTCAACCAAATGTGTTATCCCATTTCAGTTATTATGGCTGCATACTAAATTATTAAAAAACGTTAGTGGCTTAAACACTAATAATCAACTTTACTTCTCACAGCTGCTGTTGTTCAGGAATTAAGGAAGGACTTAGCTGGGCAGAACTTTATGTCTTTCTTGTAGTTACAGTCACATAACGGCTGGGGACAAAGTCATTTAAAGTCTAGGCTAGAACTGGAGGACCCATTTCCAAGGCTAGTATAGAGATACTAGCTAGCCATTAACAGGGTGGCCTCAGTTGCTCCTATGTAGACATCTCCACCTGATTGCCCCAAAGTCCTCAAAATGTGGATTCTGAGTTCCTCCAGATAGAATAATCCAGGAGGCCAAGGGGTAAAATGTAATGCCTTTTATAACCTATCTTTAGAAGTCACACACAATCACTTTCAGCATATTCTATGGGTCACATAGGACCGGTCCGGTCCTGATTCATTGTGAGTGGGGCTTATATGGCAGTTGAACAATGGAAGGTCTAGGTCAGTGAGACCATTTTGCAAGCTGATTCCTACACCTCCATTTGGCAGACAAGGAAGATCAGGCTTGGATGGAGGTTAAGTAAGTTGCTAAAGTCAAATAACTAGCAAACCCAGACCTACACACAAGGTGATTTGACTTTAAAATCCCTGCTATTAATAACTAAAATATATTGTCTCTATAAGCAGATAAAATATGTGCATGAGTTTTTCCCAGAAAAATATGTGTAACTGCTCAGCACAAACAGAAGGATGGCTTCTGTAGAAATTCAAATAGTTCAAATATCAGAATATGAAGTAAAAGAAATGCTTAATATCAAAAAAGCTCAAACTTTCTAGTAACTCAGATCCAGAAATGACAACACACATGATTGTCAAAATATTGTATTTTATACATATAGACTATTACTAAATCATCAG
>VBSM01002217.1:33719453-33785020 GCA_008086735.1 Cheirogaleus medius
TCTATTTTTTTTTCTTTGAGATGGAGTCTTGCTCTGTTATCCCATCTAGAGTGCAGTGGTATCATCATAGCTCACTGTAACCTCCAACTCCTGGGCTTACACGATTCTCCTGCTTCAACCTCCTGAGTAGCTGGGACTACAGGCATGCACCACCACACATGGCTAATTTTTTTTCTATTTTTAGTAGAGATGGGGTCTCACTCTTGCTCAGGCTGGTCTCAAACTCCTGACCTGAAGGTATCCTCCCACCTCAGCCTCCCAGAGCGCTAGGATTAGGAGTGCGGCGAGCCACCTCCAATCCCTGGCCAAGTTCTCTTTTTGATATTGAAATTGGCAGAGAAGTAGGAGCTAAGTAAAGGCTCCATAACATCCTGTAATTAAATCTGCTGTATCCAAAAAGAAATGATGCCCTAAACTTCTGTATGTTAGTGATTGCTTTTCCTCCACCAGACCATGAGTTACTAGAGCACAAGATCTCTGTATTGTTCATTTTACAGTTCTCTAACCTAAAGCACAGTATTGATACTCCCTTAACTTTGGAGAGCTGTAGCTCTACTCTCCACCAAACTCAGCAAAGGAAAGATGCTCACAAAATATGTAACTCTCTTACCCCCTCTAGTACATAGCATCTAATTTCCAAGAGATGGATTTGAATTCCAAAGCTATCACTTTCTAGCCCATATTCTTGACCATTTCCATTTCATAAAATGGGGGCGGGAAATCTCACTAGGTTTGAGGGGATTAAATATGACAATGAACAGAACATATCTGACATAGATGTCAATAAGTGACATCTATAGTGTCAGTAAATATTAACTGTATAACAACGGTGCCTTCTAGTTCCTAGGTCCTTCCTCTCTAGTAGTATAGATATATTTGAATTGTTCTTCTGCCATTTTAATTTCAGAAACCTATGTTTTCCCTTCCAACAAGTATTTGTCATTTACCTGGTCCAAGGCTGCATGAGGATAGACAATTTCTTGTCATAACCTTTAAGAGCTTCCACTTTATTCATGGAGGGTTCTCTCTGCAGACTACTAAGGTTACATTGGAGCTCCTCATCATCTCTCTTCCTAGATTTCTGAAATTTGTAATAATTTATTGTCAACACCAATGATTGAATTCATTAGAAATATTCTTAATGGGTATCAACTATGTGCCAGGAATTGTCTTAGGTTCTAAAGATATACTGAAAACAAGACAGAGAAAATCAAAGCTCTCGGGGAGTTTAAGTTCTAGTAGGGAAAGACAGACTATAGCAATACGTTAATAAAATATGTAGTATGTTACATAGTGATAAGTCAGATATGAGGAAAAACAAAGCAAAAGAAGTGGATAGGGGGCTGGGGTGCAGGGAAGGAAGGATATTTAGGCATGTGTGTGCTCTCTGTGAACTCTCAGCAAATGCCTAAAGGAGATAGAGGAATAAGTGCACCAGATCGTTTTTTCAATTATCCCTGTACTTCCCGTTTGGAAAGAGTGAATTTGTCACAGTTAACTCTGCTCTTATGGGAACAATCTTCTTCCCTTGCTCGTCACTTATAAGACTCCTTCCTTAATTTGACTGAATTATACAATCTAAGAATATTCAGTAAGAAAGAAGCTTATCATTGTCTCACAGAAGCCCCTCTTCCTCCTTCCCTCTTACCTCATTCATGGTATCTGTTTGTCTCAAGTCAGCCATTTGTACTTTTGAAGTTGATATCCATTCCATAGGGCCAACATGGAGTTTTGTCACAGGACTGAAGGCCACTTCTTCATGTGAAATCACTGTATCCACATGTAAGAACTATGTAAGATCAAGATCAAGAATGAATGTTTCATATGATCAGTGGGTTGAGAAAGAGGTAAGGAAAGTGGACCTGACATAACCTCAAGAGCATTATTGATTGTTCTTGAGAGGTCTTTACAAAATAGGTGGGATGTGAAGGGGCAGGCACAGAAGTACAGAGATGGAGAACCTGTATCCAGGAAAGAGGACCCTGTAGAGAAGACATAATATCTACTTTTCATTAATTTACATTTTGTCAAGATACTACAGTCTAAAAAACACTTATCCTCCCCTACCCCCCTTTCAGGTTGTACTGATCACATGTCAGTTTCAGTAAGTAAGCAAATACAGCCACAGGTAAACAATTTTGCCATACAGATGCCTGGGCTCCATCTAGTGGTAAAAGGTAATTGTAGGTTTTTATCATTTTCCCAAACCAGCCTTTTTACTCAAATTAATTTAATAAATAAAATTTGTATCTTGAGGGCATCATAACTTACATTTTACATTCTTTTTAAGAAAGAGTATTATCCAAGGTTAAAAACTTATGTTCACCATTTTATTTTGTACTACTTCTAATGAGAATGTTTTATTCCCTCTACTTTATAAAGTTTGACTTAAAGCCAGATGCTGTGGTGGGTACATGTAGTCCCAGGAACGTGGGAGGCTAAGGCAGGAGGTTTATTTAAGCACAAGAGTGCCCAGGACCAGCCTGGGCAACATAACGAGACCCTGTCTCTAAAAAGAACAAAAAACAAAACAAAACAAAACAAAAACAAATAGTTATATAGTTAGTGGAGTGAATGCTCATTTATGTATATGGGTTTTTATTCCTTTGGTTTCTTTGTCTTTGCCTCTTATTCTTATTCTTCTTTTTGTCATTAAAGGGAACAGAAACAAATTGCAGAACAACCAAGCTAAGATGTCATAAGTTGCATTTTCGTTTGATGTTGTATAAATCAACAATAACAAAACTCATTATGAAAAATATAATAACATATTAATAAAATAAATACAGTGTTCAAAAAAGAATTGAAGGAAAAGATTTAGATGAATAGGCAAAAGTCAGATGTGTGATGGTAAGGTATTAATACAATACTATATTTTCAATTTAAGCATTTTACTTTTTACATGGCATTTCTTTTAATATTTTGAGCTGTTATTTTTTGTTTCAATAGCTTTTTAAATCATTGTTTAAATACATTTTAAAGGCCTAATCTATTGCTAAAGCAGTGTCATTTCTGTGGGTGTGTATGTAAGGGTGTATTTTTTGCTAGATCAATTTTGTAAGAAAAGTTAGTTTAAAAAACAGTTGACATAAGTTTTTTATGGTGAATTTTAATCTGAAATGCCCTTGTACTTTCACTGATTAAATTATTACAAATAAAATTATATTTTAAATTATAAATATAGAATTAATTATATAACTGCTAATATATATAATTATGTGTATATGTGTGAAAATATATATTAGGTATAATGAATATAATTTAATGGCTTCTCATTCCTTCCCAATAAAAGTAGCATTGCAGATTTAAAATGCATTTCAGTTTTGATACATAATTTAAACATAACTGCATAAAACCAACTATATATATCCAGAATATATTTCTCAAGAGTGAAATTATAATCAGATACATTAAACAAATTTCTTTTCATTTGAATTATACTTATCAATGACAATTACAGTGCTTCTAGAGATGATTTTCAAAGAGTTTTTTTTAAATGTCAAGCACTTGATTTTTAAAAACGCAAATTTAAAATTTTTTTTGGGATTTGGTTGGGAGTAGCCTATAGATTCACTAGTGGACAGATCTTAGGAGTGGGGACATTGAGGGGACAATCAAGGCTAAACCCTGTGACCTCCAGCCAGGGGCCAGAAGCCAGGTAACAAAGTAGAAATCAAGAAGCAATTCCAGGACAACTGAACAAGATCAAAGAGCAAAAGCCTATTGGGAACATGCCATGAAATATCCTGCTGTATTTGTCAGAACAACCTAAGATGGGCACTTTAAGGGGTAGATGATCACCAACTAAGAGAGAGAACTTTGAGATCTGGAATTTATAGGATGAGGAGTAAGACACGTAGGGAAAGAGCTGTCTGATGCCAGTATCTAAAAGTCCCAGATATTGACGTAGTTTTCTGCCTCAGCTGTAGCGTATATACCATATTATTATTATTTCTGTGTGAGAATGAATGGGCAGAGCCTGGTCTGAGGCCAGTTAGTAATAGTTGAGTGGGTTACTGCTGAGGAGGGATAATCACAATTGTGTGATAGAAATATTACCCTAAAGTAGTCTTATTTCGCTACATTTATATTCACGATGCATCGTTATAGTAACATGGTAATATATACAGTTATTATGCATACCTGTATTTCAATGCAAATTACAATATTAAAGAAAGCAATACTTCGGGAAATAAAAATGTCTGCAGCAACCTTGAGTTTTCAAGTTGCCTGACTCTGAAGAAGTAGCAAAAACAATTAGTTTTGAAGCACTTGTGTGCAGTTAAAAGGACCTTAAAGCAAAGAAACACAAATTTGACAGCATCTCATTTGTGTTTGGAGAATATCACCATTTGAAAATTATTAGAAAATCATGAAATCACCTAGTACAGTGTCATGGGTCTGTTTCCTTGTTAGCAGCTGCAAAGCTGTTCTAGATCCCAGAATCCGGAGGTAGGCTTTTCAATCTCGCAGCCCTTTGCTCTGGCAAAAGTCACAGACTCTAAGCTCAAGAGAGAGCCCCAAATGATATGTGCATCTGCACATTATTTTGTGTCTAAATGTCATGAGAGATTCGAAGTGACTCAGTGACTTATGAGGATATTTCAGCAGGTTTCTCTAGCATGAAATTGGAGATATGATTGTTTAGGAAACAAATCATAAAAATTAACAAATAAGTATCATAAAACAAAACTCAAAAGATCAGTACAATTTGTACAACATCCCTCCCACCATCTCCAAGTGAAATATTTATATGTATATACTGCATTTTTCCTCCCAATTTTTCTTTTATCCCCCTTGAAAGGAAAGTAGGGGGTTTCCTCCCATGCTGGTTATTTTTCCCCCATCTGAATTCCTCTAATTCTTTCATATCAAAGAATTTCAAAAAAGAAAACAAAACAATAAAAATACACAAACGAGAACTTGAACAGTCAGAATTAATTTGTCTCTGACTATTGGAACATTTTCTTAGGGCAAATTGTTCATATCTATTCATGGAGATTATTCAATAAGCAAATTATCTTGCTCTTTAATTTATGAAAAAACAGATCATTCTGTTCTTATACATTTGCTTATTTCTCTTTATATTGGAAATGGAAAAGAATTCTTGTTACTCCAAGCATTTTATTATTCTTTAAGGATGTTTATTTGAATATTATTAATAGCTGTGCCTAATTTCTATCCTTTAGTCATTCAAGATGATCTTCATGGTTATGTACATATTACCTACTCTTTCCTTTCCTGATATACAAAAAATCAATATATTAATATATTTAAATTAGAAGTCCTCAGTCTTGGTAACTTGTTCTTTTATCCTCTTCATTCATTTATGTCCCACTCCCTTCCCAATTGGTGTGACATATATCTGCCAACTTTCCATCAAGCTTACATAAAGTGCTTTTGATTTGTTAAGTTGTCTGATGATTATATCTTGGAATCTCATTTCTCCTGTTACTCATATATATATATTTAAGAAGGAAGCAAAATTTCTTCTAGTAATTAGATTCTTTTCTTAACAGCTTAACCACTTTTCCTTAGTTTATTTCCATTTTTGATAATTTTATTTATCCCAGAAAACCCATGAAGACAAAAATTTTATTAAATAGACAGCTAACTTTTCATTGTCATAACTCAAGATTTTGGGTTCTGAAGAGTAGGTCTGGTATGAAGGTTAAAGTAGAGAAAAATAGATGGGTTATTAGCCTATAGAGAATAATAACCAATCCACCCATATTTTTAGAATCTCCTAGAGTTCAAGTTACAGAAAAAACTGTTGAAACTAAGTCCCAGCTCTCCTTTATCTTTGTTTTTTATATTAAAATAAAAGTTGATTTTTGTTGGGTAGATGTTGTCTTCTAGATGTAACAGTGATATATATCTTTAGAAATGTTTAGATATTGCACTATTAAATGCAAAACTTTGAGAAAATGGTCTTATCCACAAGTGCAGATTATTGAAATGAGAATCCTTTCTTTATATCTTCCCAATGCCTTCTGCCCACCACCCCTCTAAAAATCTTCAGGAGCTCCATTCTTATCATTTGTTAAATTTGGATATATCTGTTATTGCTTGAAGGTGACGATGTACTTATAAGCATTTGCCACCAACATATTCTCAATATTGCTTAATACAAGAAAATATCCCACATGTAAACTTATTGTGCCAGACTGTTTGGAATTGGGTATATTTTTGAGTTTTAGAAAGATGCATGTACAATGTATAATGGAACACCCCTTTGGGGTCTGTGACAGTTCCTTTTTGTCCAACAATCAATATATTTTTTTGCATAAAATTGTATGACTGTTCACCCTAAATTGTCTAAATGAACAATAGGAATAGACTTCTGTCAATTCCAGTTAGGTTTTGCGGCCAACTCAAAAAAGAAAAAAAAGAAAAAAAGAAGAAACACTTGGATTTATGAGCTCTGGATTTCAGAATTGCATGAAAATAATTGTAAATTTGTATCAAGTAATCCTCTCAGAGCTTTTTCTATCTCTCTCGCTCTATTGCTAGGACAGAGTGGGTGAGTGGTTTGGAGTCTGAGTTTCCTAACACAGCTATTTCAGATAATTTGCCAAAACACAATGTGTACAAGTCATGCAACACCTCAACTTTGTTTTTAAAAACTAAAAAATCCAGTTATATAAACCAAATATAACATATAATCGACTATTATGCTAAACACAGTTGTCTCAACTTGATGTCCCTGATCAGCAAGTGAAAGTCACACTGAGTGGTAACTATAGTATAGCTTCTCTCTGGCTACTCTGAAGATTTTGTTCTCATATTTTTTCAGTTTTACAAAGTTATATTTAGTTTTACATTTCTTTTTATTTATCTTGTTTAGGATTATTTGGGTTTCTTGAAATTATGAATTTATTTTTTCAAAAATTTGAGAAATCTTTACCTTTAGTCTCTTCAAATACTGCCTCTGATTCATTCTCTTTTTCCTCTCACTGTGAAGCTCTAAGTAAGCATATTTAAATATGTTATTACTGTATGTTTTTACAATTCCTTCTATTCTGTCTTTCCATTTCCACTCCTACCCTCCTGGGTTTCATTCTGGGTTGTTTGTTCAGATCCATATTCGACTTCAATTGTGTTCATTTTATTTATGTCCAATTTGCTCCTAAACAGTCAACTTAATTTTTAATATTAGTTGTATTTTTCAGTTCTATAGTGTGTAAATAGTTCTTTTCCAAATCTTTTATATAACTTTATACCATTTTCTGCCCCCAAAATTAAAGCTTAGCATATATGCCCTTACAACATTAAAGTTATATATGTATAATCTATGTCAAATAACAATTCTAATTTGCATTGGAAGTACTTGTGAGTCTGCTCTGTTGTCTACCATTTCTCTTCTCACTCATGGAATATTTCATTCTTATGTTTCTGGTAATCTTTGATTGTGTGATAATATTAAATTTAAAGGTTAATTTATAGAAATACGTTAGAGTCCTAGGCAAGTGTCACTTTCCACCAAACAGGATTTTAAATTACTCTTGCTGGCATCTCTAACAATCCAGGTAATTCAACTTTGGGACATGAGATTTTCTACCCATATGGCTCACAACCAAGCTTCAGAGTATACATTCATTGTTTACTTATTTTATACTGCTACTCTGAGGGGACATCCATAAAACCCCAGTCCAGCTTCAGAGTTACCTCACCAGGGTTACTCCTTTGGAAGACTCCAGATTTGGCCTTTGTTCTTCTAGCTTCCTCCAGTTGATAATGCCATGAGAGCAAAATAGTCTTGAATGTTGAACTCGCCTTCCTGAATTTCTGTTCTCTCCCATTTCTTGCTCTGGTATTTCTACATTGGCATTCACTGATGTCTCTCAAACATATTTTGAAGTTATTTTATCTCACTTTTTTTAGTAGCTTTAGTAAAAGGTCTGGTTGCCAAGATTGCCATTTCACAAAAATAAAATCTTGTGATGTGGCATCAACAATCAACTCTGTGAAGAACAAAAATGGATAAGAGAAATTAGAACAGGACATGCCTAGTGTAGAAAAGGAGGACGAAGAAAAAGACCTAATGAAAGATTTTGGCAATATTCAATCTTACAAATAGGAAGAAAGGGATAATAAAAGGCAAAGAGAATTTCTAGAAGATGTCAATGATTAACACTGTAAGAGTGATCAAATAGAATTAGTCCTGAGGAAAAGATAATCAAATTTTGTAATAAGGAATGCATCAGAGAGTTTAAAGTGGGTAGCTCTAAGAAGAATCCTGATTTTAGAGTTTTCCAAAGTACTAGTTAGCCAAAAAGTATATTTAGCAACATCTTTAAGAGGATGGGTAAAAGAAAAAAAAAGGAAAAAAATATTGAATCAATGTAGTACATATTTTAAAAATATTTTAATTAAATGATACTGTGGCTAAATTGTAATTAAATTTCTTCATGAATAGACCCCACTGATGATGTTTATCATATCATTCTGTTAAGGTTGGAAGAATGAGAGTATTGTATCTTCCATATTTTTCTTAATTTCATATTTAATTTCTATCAACTCGAGGATCATCTTTTGATATTGGCTTGTGAACTCATCTGAGTCAATCATTTCAGTTTGTCCAACCATGTGGACTACGATTTCAGGATTAGGGAGGCATTTTTACCTTAAATTGAACCATTTAAATGATGCCATTTTGATGGATATAGTATATCCAAGGTGTTCTCTTTTTCAGCAGAAATCAGAACTTGATTACCTTTTATTGGAATAACACTCCTATAAGGGACAATTCTAAGGCTTCGTAATCATTTTTATTTATACATAACAAAGAATATAAACCTTTCTAATTCCTTTCCAGTAGAAATTATTCATCGGTACCATTGTCTTATTGGGTGGCAAATCCTTTTCTACTGCTTGCTATCCCAGAAACTATCCCATAAAATCACTTCTGGATCTGTGTTTGGAAAGCAATGAATGAACGAAGGTCTTCTGGGGTATTTTATTTTACTATTAGTAGCTATAATAATTATGTGTTCATGTTCACTCTGATCAAGCTCATAAGGGAATTTAACAGGTGTTTAAAATGGTAAGAAATTTTAGACCAACCAATAGGTTAGGAAACTTCTCTTATTACAAGATAATATTGTACCCAATAATGCAAATGGAATTTGAACCTCTTTACCTATCCCCACTTCTGATTTAATAAAGAAAGCTGGATTACTCTATTATGATTTATTCTATTCCACATTTATTTTTATTTCCCAACACTAAATATAAGCATCTGGTTTCATCAAGACATCTGTCAATGGTCAGGTTACATTCAAATAAACTTTTACAGTGTCTTGGGATTATGGAATTGACTACTTTTCTGGGTCATAAATTCATGCCTTCTATATGTTAGATATAATGCATAGCTACAGTGACCTAAAGGATGAAGATTCAAGTTAATATTGATCCCTAGTATACTTGAATATTTTCCTGATTTGTGTGAAATAATGACAGACTTTACAAAGTTGAATGTCAAAGTTACTATTTTGAGGGTGGGAGTCTCAAAGAAGATTCATTTGGCTGATTGGGGGAAAACACAGTTGTAAATTAAAAGTCTTTTTAAAAATCCTCATACTTCAATAAATAATGCTACATGTTGATATGCTTGATGTATTTCCTTTCATGTATGTTCATCCTGCTAGTTATAGAGAACAAACAGTTGAATATGCTCTTTATATAAAGCCAGTTTGATTTTATTACCATGAAATTGGAGTGACACTGGCTGACAGTGAATTATGCTATCTACATACTGTCTGAAATAATAAAATAATTTAAGCATATGTCACTTAATAGCCCATTAACCTATAAAGTGGGCTAATATATTCAGTTACAAAGAAATCTAATTTGTAACTATTTTTCCTTGGATTTATTTATTTGCTAAAAATTGCATTACTTACAGTTAGAGTTGAAGAGTTACTATGAACATTAACCCGTTGAAAACTTTAACATATCATACAGCAAAACACCTGCTTTATTGAGCTCTCCTTTACTTAGTTATCTGAATAATGAACTTTTTCTTTTCTTTTCTTTTCTTTTCTTTCGCATGTTTGTTGGGAAAGGCATTCTCATGCAGGCAATCTTCTGACTCCCTCTTGGCTGTGTAATTATGGGTCTTGGGCTTGGAGCACATCTTTACCAAGAGATAAAGAGTCTATACAGTCTGCACTAGGCTTATCACCTCCAGTGGGAATATCTTTGCTTTAGACTCAATTAATGCTTCTTTGTTCCTAGTCAATGTCCCTCCAATGTGCTTCCAGCTTTCAGACTCCACTGGGTATCAGTGGAGTCCTACTGTGGGATCAGAGGGATGCATGTGAGCCAATGGCCCTGCATCAGCTGCTGTGTGGGGAAGAAGAGAGAGGGACCCACTAGCCATGGGGAACTGATGCACACTATTGGAGCTGATTGTGCTCTGTCTCTTCTCTATGTAAGTAAAAGTATTATAGCACCCAGTGCTTGACTGTGTTGTGTATCCCTTGGCAACTCCAATACCAAAATGCAGTGAGCAGAAGTGTTCAGACTTCTATTTCTGGTGGCTGGCGTTGTGATGATCTTTGCTATCCTCTGCAAAGTTGAATTCTTCCCCTGTCATTTGTGCAATTGACCTATAATTAGGAAAGTTATGAAGAGTGGTGTGATGAACTTTTTTACTCTACTTCATGGCTGTGCTTGAGTATATTTTTCATATGGTTCTCTTTATGAAAGAGATTGTTCCTCTTTTCTCAATAACAGATATAATTGTGCAACTGGAGTAACTCATTTATATCTCTTGTATATTTATGTCTGTTAATTATATAACAGACATCTTTTTATGTGTGTTGGTTGCTAAACAACTGAGAGTTAAATATGCAGCAAATATTCACATGCGTTTTGCTTTTCTCTTCTTTTTCATTTCAATTATACTTTGAAAGCTTTGCTGTATGTATTGGATTTCTATTACCAGCACAAAACTTACTACAACCTTAGTGTTTAAAATAACACAAATTCATTATTTCATGCCTCTTTATGTCAGAAGTCTCTGTATGTCAGAGTTAGTTTAGCTGGTTTCTCTGTTCCAGATTTCACAGAGGCAACAGCAAGGTTCAGTCCAAGATAATGATCTTGGTTGTACGACTGAGATTCCCATTTCCTTGCTGGTTGTCATCTGGAGGCTGCTGTTATCTCCAAAATGCCTCCCTCCAATCTCTGCTTCGGGGCCCCTGCATGTTAGAGCCAACAGCAACATGCCAAGTCCTTCTCACTGTTGGAATGTCTATGATTTTCACTTTTACCACATCTTTTTCTCTTCTTCTGCCTCTAGCTAGAGAAAGTTCACTCACTGCTTTTGAGGGCTCAGATGGTAAGATTGAATCCACCTCAATAAATTAGGATAACCTGCCTATCTTAAATTTCTTAACTTTAACTATATCTGCAAAGTACCTTCTATCATGTAAGATAATATTCTGACAGGTTCCAGGGATTAGGGAGGACATTACCTGACTTACTTCACTATTTTATGCATTTTTATATATTTCATTGATATGATATAAATAACATTTTAGAAATAAACCAAGAAAAATTTAATGAGGGTATGATATTTCAATAAACTAAGAACCTCAAAGTAATCTGGAAATGAGGAGACTCTGGTTAAATTTTTGAAGGCTAAAGTTTGATTTAAAGTATAATATAACTATTTTCTTTAATTTTAGAGTTAGGTATATGAAATTGTCATTTACAAACTTTAAGCATACATATTTAACAGTGTTTTATTTTTTCTTGCCTTATTTCCTAAAGTACTGAACAAAGTACATGTAGGACTACAAATTATATCATTACAATAACCTCCCTTATGTGCAGTCTTGCTTTCCACGGTTTCGGTTACCCATGGTCAAATGAAGTGCAAAAATATTAAAGGGAAAATTCCAGAGATAGACAACTCATAAGTTTTAAATTGTGCAACATTCTGAGTAGCCTGATAAAATCTTGCACTATCCTTCTCAGTCCCACCTGGGATGTGAATCATCCCTTTTCCAGCTAACCTATGCTGTATATGCTACAGCTCCCTCCCCATGTGTCATCACTATCATCTGCTCCTGAAATCAACTCTCAGTATTGTTATGGCTTGATGATCCAGGATTAATTAAGCAGATGATCCTCTTTCTGACATATCATTTGAAGATCAACAGTAGCCCAACACTATGTCACAAAGCCTACACCATACACCTGACTTCAGCTCATCACATAGGCATTTTATCATCTTTTATCATCATAAGAAGGGTGAGTACAGTAAAATATTATGAGAGAGAGAGAGAGAGAGAGAGACCACAATCACATAACTTTCTTTACAGTGTATTGTTATAATTGTACTATTTTATTTTTTATTAGCATTAATTTCATATTATTGTTGTTAATCTCTTACTGTGCCTAACTTATAAATTAAACTTTTTCATAGGTATGTATGTATAGGAAAACATAGTATATAGTATATTTAGAGTTTGGTACTGTCCATGGTTTCAGGTGTGTACTGGAGAGGTCTTGAAATGGAACCTCCTGTGGGTAAGAGGGGACTACTGTATATTACTATGACTTTGTTCTTTCTCATCTCTCTTCTTTCTGTTGGAGTTCATGAGGTAGTTCCTTTACTGAATCAAACCTAGTGCTTTCCAGAAACTTAAATCCTTTGACTCTGCAAAATACAGGCACATCTGCTAGTAAAAAAATGCCCATCCTTTTCAGGAAGCCTAGCTGTTGATATGTGGGTTTCTGTAAGCAGTCGAAAATAAGATTGAATGTGGGCCAAAGTAGTTATGAGTTTTAGGATCTTTGAATACTTAAACAGTAAAGTAAACTTACTGTTCTGTTTCTTTACTTGTAAATGTGTTTAATAGTAGCTACCTGACAGAACTTAGTGAATGTTCATGTAGATATGCCTATATATTTATAATTCCTTTCTCTGCGTTCTTTCTTCATCTCAATCTTCTATCTCATATCACTTTTTTTCCAATGAATTCATTATTCAGAAATTCTTTCAGTGCATGTTGGGTGGCAAGGAACTCTTCATGTTTTTGTTTGCCTTAAAATAATTTTATTTCATAACTTTATTCTTGAATGATACTCCCCCCACACACACACACACATACATACTGGGTATACAATTCTAGGTTTGCAGCTATTTAATTTTGGCATACTAAAGATATATTTGATTGCCCTGCGATTTCCATTACTTTTCTTCAGAGGTCACCTCTCATCTCAACTGTCAATTATTTAAAGAAAACATGACTTTTAGTTTTCCTTTGTCCTGACAACTTTAAGCATTTCTTTTTTTCTTTAGTGTTTTTAGTTTTAATATGATGTATTGAGGCTTGGATTTCTTTTTATGTATCATGCTTAGGATTCTCAGAAGGCTTCTTGAACCTAAGAAATGGTATTTTATATTACTCCTAGAAGACCTTCAGCCTTTTGCTTTTCACATATTGCCTCTACTTCTTTTCCTTTCCTTTGGAACTCTGATTATATGTACGTTAGACTTTCTCTCTCTCTCTCTCTCTCTCTCTCTCTCTTTCTCTCCCTCTCTTCTTCTGTTACTCCCTCTCTAAGTTTCCATCTACTTGTTCTTCCATTTGTGTATCTGAGTAGTTTCCTTAACAATTCACAAATCCTTTCTTCATATGTATCTAATCTGGTATTATAATGTGATATGAAACTCATCTATTTACTTTTACTTTGGGACTAGTATACGTTTTTATTACTAATTTCTGTCTTCTTAAAATATATTACTTTATAGTTTTGTTTTGTTTTCAGAATACTAAGGGGGTTCAAATGTTTAGGTTACATATATTGCCTTTGCCCCACCCAAGCTAGAGCCATCCCCGAGATCGTGTGCACCACAACCATTAGGTGTGAGTATACCCATATCCTCTGCCCTCTCCCACCTGCCCAACACCCAATGAATGTTACTAACATATATGCACATATGTGTTGATCAATTAGTACCCATTTGATGGTGAGTACATGTGGTGCTTGTTTTTCTATTCTTGTGATATTTCACTTAGTACAGTGGGATCCAGCTCCATACAGGATAATACAAGAAGTGCTAGTTCATCACTGTTTTTTGTAGTTGAGTAGTATTCCATGGTATACATATATCACATTTTATTTATCCACTCACATATTGATGGGCACTTGGGTTGTTTCCATGTCTTTACAATTGTGAACTGTGCTGCTATAATCATTCTAGTGCAGATATCTTTTTTATCGAATGTCTTTTTTCCTTTGGGTAGATGCCCAGTAATGGGATTGCTAGATCAAATTGTAGCTGCACTTCAGCTTTTTGAGGTTTCTCCATATTACTTTCCATAGAGGTTGTACTAGTTTGTAGTCCCACCAGCAGTGTATGAGTGTTCCTATCTCTCCACATCCACATCAACATTTGTTGTTTTGGAACTTTTTGATAAAAGCCATTCTCACTGGAGTTAAGTAATATCTCATTTGGTTTTGATTTGTGTTTCCCTGATGCTTAGAGATGTTGAGCTTTTTTTCATATGTTTGTTGGTCATTAGTCTGTCTTCTTTTGAAAAGTTTCTGTTCATGCCTTTTGGCCACTTTTTAATGGAGTTGTTTGATTTTTTCTTGCTGATTTTCCTGAGTTCTATATAGACTCTAGTTATCAGCCCTTTATCAGATGTTAACATGTGAATATTTTCTCTGATTCTATAAGTTATCTATTTGCTCTCATGATAGTTTCCTAAAATAAATAATTGGGACCTGATCAAATTACTTTATTGTTTTTTATTAGCTGAAAATATTTTTAAATTTATCTTTAATTTCTTTAAATATGTCAAGCAGGATTATTTTAGAATATATATCTGATAATTTCAACAGATCTATTTCTGATGCTTTGTTGTCTTATGAACTTGACTACTTCTTATGCTCTGGTTACTTATTTTTAAAAAATTGTTGTAGTGATTTATTATTGGCCTAAGATGAGAGTTACTTCCTCTAAAGAAAATTTGTGTTTGCTTTGGTCAAGCAGTTGGATGATCTACCAGACCAGATGTTTGGTCCACCTAAGTTATGTAAACTTGGCTACACATCTGAGCAAAGGTTGGCTTGTGATTGTAACTTCTTGGGGACATTTTTTTCTCACCTATGCTTAGTCCTAAGCAAGTTTCTCTTTAGTTGCCTGATATTAGAAAGGTGGAGTAGGATCATTTGGGGTTTTGGAATAATGTGGGGAAGGTTTTCTGTTAGATTCCTAACCTTGCATGTTTCCTGGATTTTCATTTATTTTCCTCTTCACCCAGGTAAGGATGTCAAAAAACAAGTCATATTTGCTAGAGCAAAGATGTATTCAGCCCAAAAGTAGTTTTTGCACTCTATGAGTTCCCATTTTCTCTTGGATTTTTGGCTCTGTAATTCTCTGGTTAGCTTTTCAGGGTTTTTAATAATTAAAAAAAAAATCTAGCATTTTTGTCTTTGTTTTTGGTAGCAGAGTTCTTTTACCCTGTGTGGTAGGCAGAATAATGGTCCCACAAATATGCCCATGTTCAAATTCACAGAACCTGTGTGTATATTATATTACACGGCAAAGAGAAATTAAGGTTGTGGATGGAATTAAGGTTGCTAATCAGCTGACCCTGAGATGTGGAGATTATCCCTGGGTGGGCCAAATGCAATCACAAGGGTGTTTATATCTGAAAGAAGGAGGCAGGAGAGTCAGAGCGAAGTGATGTGAGAAAGACTCAATGGGCTATTACTGCTTTGAAGATGGAAGAGGACCATGTGCCAAAGAATGCAGCTAGTCTCTAGAAGCTGGAAAAAGCAAAGAAACAGATTCTCTCTTAGAGCCACTTAAAAGGAACATGGCCCTGCCAACACCTTGATTTTAGAACAGTGAGACCTATTTCAGACTCTGACCTCCAGAACTGTTAAAAATTAATTTATGTTATTTTAAGCCATTAGGTTTGTGGTAATTTGTAATAGTAGCAATAGGATAATAATATACTCTGCCTTACCAGAAATAGAAACTCCCTCTTATTTTATAAAGAATGTAGTTAAATATTAAGAGAATGAAAATGACAAGAATATAATCTCCATATTTTGATTGTTCTAGGCACTTATTATTATTTAAAACATTATAATAGTGAAACAACATGATACTAAGGAAAGTAAGGGAATTTTCCATCAGATCCAATTCTTAAAAAAATTTTGTTTTTAGTATTAGTGATTGAGGTTTCCTACTTTAAGTCCTGATTGATTTGAAGCTAAAAGACAAAGTTTTCCAAATGGTAAGCAAATATGCTTACTTTTGGCAAAATGATAGAAACTGAAATTTTTCCTGGTCCCCTTACTCCAAAGTTATAGCTAAGAATGGAATGGAAATTTTTGCTAAAAATATTATCTTGACATTTTTAGCAAATAAAAACCTAAATAACCACAGCTTTGATCATTTACTACATGTGAGTTTTTGTGAGAGCTTTTACATTTGTTTAAATAATATTACTGAATCAAATTATTCTTTAAATTAAAACCAAACTTGATCTCTGTAAAGTGTGCCAAGTTACTCAGCCCTACTGCTATGTGTTTGCTCATAGCAGCTGCTAATCCTAAAAGGACTGGCACAGAGCATGTGAGGAGCTTGGGACTGCAATCCTATGACACACCATGATGAGCAAGGATTTCCTTCCAGACAATGTATGATATATTTCTTTCATTGTAAAATTTATATGAAACTTCAGGGATATAAATGTATGTACTGTTAATTTGAAAACCTGAAAAGATGGTAATGGGAGAATTAGACCTTACTTCTGCTGACCTTGGAGCCACTGGGTAGCAAATTTATGAAGTATGGGGAACAATGTCTTTTAAATAGCATACTGATCATTAACTGAGGAACCTTGGTCAAGGCAGTTAACTTCTCTTGACTTTATTTGTATTATGTCTAAAATTACAAAAAATAAATGTAATAATAACTAAAGTTCTTCCCTCTCTAACATTCTATTTTATGGAGGTGTATACAAATATACCTGCACAGACCTTCACACACATAATATTATATTCTATGTAATATAGTAATAAGTAAGGACACTTCTTCTTTAACATTCTGTATATGTCTTTTAAAATGAAATTAAATGAAAACACCTGAGTTACATTGGTGAGGTGAGATCTTATGTGGAGGCTCAGAGGAAATGGAGAAAGGTACATTTCATTATGGCTAGGGCACTGCACTTCGAACTTGGCTTAGTTTTCTTCCATCCAGAAAGTTTGTTTTATAACTCTTTTGATATAGTTTAAGATCACTACCACAGAGATCTGTCACAACTACACAAAGCTGTTAAGAAAGTACAAAGTATTTCCTCTCTGCTGACCATCTTTTATTGGTACCTACTCAAAAATTTGGAGATGTCCTCCTATGGAAAAAATGTTGGCCCTATTCATCTTGCCTGTCTGTAAAACTGCTCAGTGAGGATAATGATGGTTCTTCATTATGTGTGCCTGTAATTGTAATTAAGATGTTCCCCCAAAGGATTTTTTAGCAGGACTTGTCTTCCTATAATAAGCCATGTCTCCTTTATGCTGAGCATTTGATAAATAACCACTCTAAGGAATTATTGCTGATGAACTACTGCTTGATGTGGCTGTTTGAGCAAATGATTTCAGCCTAATGCCTGAATACCTGGGATAATCGGATGAGTAGCAAAGGTTCTTGATATTAAGAAATAGCGAGCTTTTAAGTTGTAAATTTATGCTAAATCACTGTTTGACCATCTAAAAGTCAGTGATTTTAAAGTCAAACTTCAAATGGATTGAATCTCGATTTTACCACAGGTTGACTGAATGTGTTTGGATAAATTACTTAACCATTGGGAAACTTTGTTCTTCTATCCACAAAATGTAGAAAACATTCTTGTTTCTGAGAGTTATGCAAAACCTCCTGTAAACCATAAAATATATTATATTAATTGTTATTCTGATTGTGCTATAATAATAATATCAGCAGATACATAATGATCAAAGGGCTTTTTTTAACAGAGAAGTATTTATGTTATTTCATTTTTTAAACATTTTAACCTATTATAAAGTTCTGATGAAAAGGAATTTAGAGTCATAAACCTTCTTTTTAAGAATCTTACAGTAAATGAAGGCAAGCAAATGAGTAAACAGTAAATGTGCACCATGAAAAATGTCATGATGTAGGTAGATACTAAGCAGATGCTACAGGGATACCAAAGGGAAATCCACTCTTGGTAGTTCAGAAAATTCTTCTCAAATGAAGTAAACTTGATCAAAGCATTGATGAAGAAGAATGGAAGAATGGCAGTAAAGTCAGTAGAGGGGGGACAGGGACAAATTTTTAAATATGAAAAAATATGCAAAGTTGTTACGTGTTCTCTATATTAAGAGAGCAGCCAATGCTTGGAGTGAAGAGCGCATGCATGTATGAGGAGTAAAAGGGGCCTAATTATTAAGGGATGTGCATACATGATAAGTAGAATTTACACTACTCTGAAGTTATGATGCAAACAGTAATACTTTAAATAGAGAGGTGACATGAATAGACCTGCTCTTTTGGAAGATTTTTCTGGCAGCCTGTGGGTAATGGATGGAGAGCTGAAGGGGATACAGTGAGAAAAAAGACCAGCAAGACTGGAAGCATTGGAGCTTGTGGAGAAATTCTAGGTATTTAGAAAGGAGGAATAAAATTGAGTTAGATTGAAGCACCAGGCATTAAGAATAAACAGAGGAATGCCATCAAATTTGTTTACTGATTGGTCAAAAGTAGAGGATGAAGGATTGATGAGTCTTATTTAATCTCTTAAATTTCTTGTTTGGTGAGTTCGTACTTTCAATGAAAAAGGGACCTAGGACAGGCAAAAATTTGAAGGCAGAAATCTACTGAGTTTATTCGCTGGCATGTTTCTACCAAAGTACCTGTGAGATACCTGCATCTTGGTTGCAAGTGTGCAACTCAGGAAAATGGGTCAGACCTGGAAGTGTAGATTTGCATGTCAGTTTGAAGATGGTAATTGAAACCATAGGCATCGAAGCAATCACTTTGGGGAATTTTTTGTTGTTCTTCACTTTGATGCAATTATATGATTAGGTAATTATAATGTCTCTTTCCCACAAGCTTCGTAAGAAAAGAAACCTCTAGTATACCTTAGCAATTTATTTCAAGACACCCACATTAGCTTTATAGCAAGTCAATTAAAGAATCATATTATTTTAGATTTTAAATTGATCTACCCACCTAAATAAAAGCATTCTATATCCACTGCTGCCACTGTCATTTTTAGGAAACCAGAAATTTTCAGCTTTACTTATAAGTAAATATGAATGCCCGTTTTAACTTTTTACCATGTGATATAATTGGTGATTCAAGGTTTCCTCCAAATAGATGGACTTGGCTTAAAGAAAAGTCATGTCAAACAACAATTCCACATTTTAGGGCCCCAAAGCAATCTGTCATAATGGAATACAAAGCATGTCTTTATCTATCACAGGACTGTTAAGAGGTGATTAGACTAGACAATAAGATATTGTAATATATGAATGTCCTCAGCATTACTGGTAGATTTTTCTTATTAGTGATGGGAGAATTATTTAAGTACAAACTGAAAATTACTATATTTTTATTTTGGAATCACTTCATTATCAGTTCACTTTTGAGTAATTGTAAATATAGACACTTATAAAGCTTTTTAATATTAAAAATCTCCCAAATTCAATGTGCTTTAATGCCAAATACAATGTGCTTTAATGATTGTAACTTATGCATTTGAAATGGTGAACTATTTTATACAATGAAAGAGTTCATTACCTTTGTTATGATGATTATAACTTCTTTTAATAATATTTTATATACTACATATATAAATTATGTTTCTTCAACAGCCCTTTCCAGTGTCGCAAACTTAGCATAATAAAGTAGAAATCTTAGTTTAGGGACACACTGTTCAGCCTATAAGACTTAGTACAATCTAAAATAGTAGGTGAAAACTTAAATTGTGCTAATTCTAAACATTAAAATCTAACTATTTGAAGCATTAACAATCCTTAATAGTGTCATAAATCATATTAACTTTTTAGCAAGGTAACAAAAATTGCCATATTTTGTAATGCTTTTTTTTTTACACAGTCATATTCTGTTATAAGTAAATTTGGGCCCCAGGCCAAAGAGAACTTGGAGAACTTTTAAGTTTGAGAGACTGTCTCACAGCTGGAAATCACCCCAAGGTGGATTGAACGCAGAAGAATATGTTTCCTATTATCCAGCTCTCTACCAAACTATTTCTTGTAGCTTGAAAATAATAAAGATTTTGTAAGCCCCGAGAGGTCTTTTTTGATCCATGAATGAAGTTACCCTGGATTCATATAACTAAAATCTGACTTCCTTTCAGCCATTGAAATTCGAAACCCTTCCATTTATTGGTATGAAATAAGAAAATTCCTCCAAAAAAATGTCAAAACTTGGTATTTAATGAAGTCAATGTCAGTGCATATCAAAAGCTTTGATTCCATTTAAGAAGGGTACAGTATGATGTGAAAGCAATTGTAAAGTGAGTAATGGAAGCAGGTCAATTAAAATGGAATATTAAAGGGTGCACTCAGCCTTTAAATTAGTCTTTAAATTTTTCCTTAAACAAAAGTTATACCTATTCCTTTTATCTATCAAAAAATTGATTTTATTCATATTTAAATGTTTAGATTATGAATTAACAGAAAAATAAGATAGTCAATATATTGTTGCTTTAAATTTTTTGTTACCCAGAATTTTAAAATGAAATCAATCTTTACAAAATGACTTGTTCTTCTACCTATAGTGCCATTTTACTCACGATGCATTGCATATTTTTAGTGTTTTTTTGGTACAAAAAACGAAGTATAATTCATATAATCTTCTATAAGATGTCTCTAAAACTATAGTTTTCATTAATAATGATATAGTAGAAAACCTAGAATACTTATTTAACTATGGCATCCTAGTTAAATTAGTTGCATATCTAAAGTAAAAATCAGTTCTTCATTCCAAATTCTAGATCAGATAGATAGTCAAATCATATATATAGGAATATAATTCTGAAGTCATTTTCTTCAGAATAAAATTGAGAATTATTATGAATATTTATTTAATATAGCCATGTGAGGCAAGGGAAATAGCTACAAAAGCACAAGGTTTAAACACTGGCACAATCACTCATTTTGCCAGGTGAAAAGAAATTGATGCAACATGTTGAACTTTGATCATTCGTGTTTCACCAGTGAACCCAAGCACACAGAAAATATTTTACTCAAATTGCTCACAATAAGTGCCAATCCTCATTTTTCCATATCAAGGAGAGATGGGGATATGAAGGAGTATAAAAAATCTGCAGATAATCTTTAAATCTTGTTTTAGACAATACTTTTCACTTCCTGTGCTTTTTAAAATCAGACTTCCTAGCAGGGTTGCCTTCTCCTTGCCCCTGTCTGCCCTCTTGTGGAAAGTAGCAGAATGATAAAAAGAAAATAAGAAAAAAAGACGCATGGCAGAAAATTCATGGTAAGATGATGAATAGGTTCTTAAGATAGGTGTAGCCACAAGTCACTGGATAATCACTTTTAGTAAGGCTTATTTGTATATTTCAAAATAATGCAATATTCTTAATATTAAATTTAGTTTTAACTACTAAATGTCAACTGGCTCATTCTGCTTTAAGTTTGCAGGAGGGAATCCCAGAGGAAGGGAAAAGCTGGAGGAAATTGTTATCCAATGTGCTTTCCAGGGTTTAACTAAATCATTGGCCAGAGTTGACTTTCCTCTTAAATGTTTTGTGTAACTGAAAGTGTAAAAATATATCAGATTTTGATGAGATTATTTGGGTGGTGGTGTAGGGAAGGCTTATCATTTTTCAGTTCTGTTTTTGTTTATTGACAAATTATTATTTGTTTCATCTCTATTCATGCAGGCAGCATCCTAAAAAAATAGGTTTCTGTTTCTTTGAGTTCATTGGACTATTAAAAACTTATGGCCTGGTAAAGATTCAATCAGGGACTTTTCAAATAAATAAACAGAGCCCTTTACACATAACAAATAACTAAATAAATATGATTTTTATTATAAAATAACCCAAAAACCCAAATCTTTTCATTGTAAAATCTCCCTTATATTTTCATAATAAAACTGATGCAACAAACACTACCTAACCACCATTCGGCAATAACAAAATTGAAAACTCAAAATTTGTTCAGTTTTCCTTAGACCAATAGATTTGATATTTTACCCAAAATTTCTGTCCTGATTTGGCCTTGAACTTCAATCCAACTCTTCCCTTCCACAGCTGTTTGCTGGGTGCATTCTTATTTAAATAATGGGGCTCTGTGGAGAGCACCTCAAGGGAGCTGAGTGGATAGAGAGAGCTGGAGGAGAGGAAGGGATGAAAGAGTCTTTAAAAGATGAAACAAATGTTACGAGTTTGTGTAGGTCAAGACATTTAAAGTTTGCTTTCATTTATATTGTAATGGAATTTTTCAGCTACTTTGAGCACAGACCACACTTTTTTAATAGAATAAAAAACTTGCCAGATACTGTCAAGCATTGGATAAAGGTATTGACTTGTTATTATTATCTGTAAAAGAACTGAACGTTCAACTAACATGAATATATGTTTCAGGCGTGGGACTCAAGGAGTTCATGGAAAATAGTTTTAGATATTTTGAGCTACATACCCACAGGCCTATTCTCTTTCGGGTACTTTAATGATAAGTAGGAGAGATGATCAGAAAGAGAATGGATCCTCATTATTAAGCAAACAAAAAAGTGTGTGCATGTGTGTGTGTGCATATAAAAGTATATATACACATACTTCGTTTTATCTCTCTTTTCTACCTCACGTTTTTCAAAGGCAGGGCCAACTTAATATTGCATTTTTCCATAGCTTGCATCAAGTTCCCCATGCTCCACTTACTTCTCCTTTTCAGCACCTTCATATCCCTCACATTCTTTTATGGCAGAGCACAACTCTCTCACTTTTTCTAACAAGAAACACACATTGCAGTTAAACAGCGGAGGTCATCCCCATGCTCCCGTCACAGGTCAAACAAGATCACTTACATTTTTTAGGGGGTCACTTCTTCTCACTGGGTGGGATATGACCTTTTTCCTGTTCCTAGAAAAGAAACCACCCCAGATGTTCACCACCCTTCCTTTCTCTCTCTCTCTCTCTCTCTCTCTCTCTCTCTCTCTCTCTCTCTCTCCCTCTCTCTGTTTTTCCATTCTCTTCCGTGTTTGATGCCAAACACACATACTTAGACATTCATCTTGCTAGTATTCTTCCACTATAACGATAAAAGAGTCATCTTTATTTCCACCTCATGTATTGTAAAGACAAACAAACGAACAAAACAAAAATCCTGATATTTAAAGTTTAGAGCATATACACTTGTTTTTCAGTTTGAATGTATAATTCTGAAAATGCCTTGGTACTTTCAGCGTATTATAAAGTCCTTATTAACATACATTTCTCTCTACATCTGTGCTATCATCTTAGTATCATCTGTGGGCTGTACTTTTTTCAGAACCATCTGTATTTTGAGAAATCGCTCTAAGAACCTATTTAATTCTGTTTTTCCTGTGTAGATTGTTCCTCCTGTCTTTTCCTTGACCAGTCCAGATATCCTCCACCTCTCGAGGTCCTTCCCATATTCTCATTGAATACAACCAAGTTTGCAGTCTTTGTATTGATTACAGATATATAGATAATTCTCCTGTTTTTACCTTTTATAAAAGTAGTCAATATGTGATATCTACAGAAATTATTAGTATCAATAACAGCTTTATGGCTTGAATTCTACCTCTTCTATGAAGCTCAGCTCTAGTTAATTGGTTCATTTGGCATGCATAAATGGAAAATATACTACGTGCCAGGTACTGTTGCAGGTGCTAGAGGTTCAGCAGTGAATGTCACAAAACCAAACATAAAAGGCTTCTCTTCATGGAGCTTACAGTCAAGGGAAAATAGACATACCAGTTGAAAATAGACAATATATTGAAAAATAAATGCCTGCTTTGTAACGAGTACTGAGTAGAGTGGCCCATACAATCTTCTTGACTTATGTACTTTTTATTCTCATTTCCAGAAATTTTAATTTTTAAATAACTTTTACATTTTTCCATCTCTTTTATATGCCTAAGTTTGCTCTTATTACACTCTGGAGTTGGAACAAAATAATACATTTTGAAATAAGGAAATCTGGCCAAAATATCCTACACCTTTTGTCACCATACCAACTTTATTAGGGAACATTAATACCCTATAAAAAATCCATAAGCAGCATGATTTTCAACAAAAGTCCACTGTCTAAGTTTTTTGGTTTAGAAGAACAATTCTGTAAATTAAAATCACATTTCTCTTGACAGGAAACATTTCTTTCCAAGGAAAGTTTGTTCATTTCAGAGATGAAAAATATTTGTGAAGACTGAACTAACAGCTTACCTTCAAGAGCAATTTTAAAAGTTTATCTTTAAAAAATATGATAAGTAGCAATTAATTCATTGAATCAAAGGATTAATTATTAATACTTTAATTGTGAATTATGATAAAATTATAGAGAAAACAAACTTATATGTACCCAGAAGAGTTTCATTAAATGTCATTCTGCTATTTCTACTTAAGATATTTTTAAATAAATAAAATATTACAAATAAAGTTGAGGATCTCTCTCTGTACTCTAATATCATTTCCCTTCTTTTAGCACCAGAAGTAACTTCCAGTAGGACTGCATTCTGGCTTTCGTGGGTCTTAGGCATTTTGCCTTCTTGAGCTCATTTCTTCATAATAAAAATGTTAAAAAAAATTGTATCATACAATTGTGCTGATAAAAAGATGAATGCAATCTATTTTAGATCCATTGTTATATTCAATATCATTATATTGATTTTTTTCTTCTGGCTTAAAAAATTTTAAATTAAAACAATTCCATTATCTCCTAAAAATATTGTGGGGCTCTGCACTGTGGTTCTTGTATGTTGTGGATAAGCCTGCCCTGACATCAGCCTTTATCATTGCTATCCTTTTGCTTATATTTTCATCTATAAAGATTAATTCTTAAATTACTGCCTGTATTATTTTAGATAATGTATTGAGAATTATTAATAGTTGCATAATTTTGTTTGTCCTGCTCTGACATTTTTTAAGAAAACAATGTTTGCCTTTATTTTGTGAAACTATTGAACATTAGCTTTCCGATTACTATCAATGGCAATTTAAATTTCACCTACAAATAAATAAAATCACTGAAATAATATAAACACGAGAATGGCATCTTTAAATATACAGTAGTTTATTGGAATATAAGAAGTTGTTTTTCTGTGTTCTTTAGTGGAGAATCCTCTGTGTGTGTGTGTGTGTGTGTGTGTGTGTGACTTTGAGTGAGAGAGAGGGATTGAGAGATTGATTAAATTGATTCCTTAGTGCAACTTGTAATATACAGCAAACTTACACTCAAATGTTGGCAGGTTTGGTGATTAATCCCTGGAAAAATGTGCATTTTGCCATGGAGAGAATGTCTGCTGCTGTTTGGCTTTGGAGTTCAGTGCCATAATTTCTGTCATTTTTTTTGGACAAGCAATACTACAGAATGTCATCCACACCTTTAAGATTTGCTAATTTCCTCCAGGAGTTTTGCTCTTTCTCATGCCAGTTAGTGGTAGAAAAATAGCTTCTTCCATTCATCAGATGAGGTAATCCTCTGTTACTATTCACATTTGAATGTGGTAAGAATGTTAAATTTAAATGATATCAGCAAGAATAAAAATGTTTCTTTCTTTGAAAGATTATTTCACTAAAGATTTGTTCACTCTAAGGGTTTTAAGATAACTGCAGCAAACTATTTTATTGAAACTTTTTTTAGTTTTCTTCACTTTAATAAATTAATTAGTGAACAATGGCTGTATCAGCCACTGGTTCAAGGCATTGAAGATGCCAATACCACTAAAATAAATAATTCCTACCATGTAGCTGCTTTGTCAGAGAATATGCTTTAATGTTCAACATATCCAAATCTTTAAGCTACTGAACCATTCATTAGTCCTGACTCCATGTTTGCTGGTGAAAGACACTAACCACTTTTGCTGCTATGAACTTTAGTCTAGTAGACCTATTTTCTAGCACCTAAACATGCTCATCGTTTCCCTCACTGTGCTTTTACTTTTTCCCTCTACTTCATATTTCTAAATTTATCCTTTGAGTATCTCTATGTTTAAATCCTAACTAACTTTCCAAGTGTCAACTCAAATGCTACAGATTCCTTAAAATCTGCCTCATTTCCTTTATGTTACTTCCACCTCTATTCCCCCCCCCCATTTTTCCACCCTATCAAGGTAGAAGCATTTTTTTCTCTTCTGAAATTCTATGTCTTTTTTAGTGTTTATTTAACAGTATTTATACTTTTCTTCCTTATGTAATGGTTTTACCATATCTTCTGTCTTCTTTACATGGTCATATCTGCTAAGTAAGGGGAAAGGATATATTGAATAAATACTTCGAATCTATAAATCTCTGAGTACAGCATTAGCACTTAGTGAATGCTCGTGTAAGAAATGAATATTAGTTCTTAGTACCCCTAGATTAGGTGCTGAGATAAAGAGTTGAGTAATATACTATGTATTTCTCTCCAAAAGTTCAGTGTTGACTTAGGAATATCAAGAAAAAATAAATTCTGGCAAAGCACTCTTATCAGTATTATCTTAGAGGTATAATCAAGGAACACAGAGCAGAGAGAAAAGGAACTGAATACTACAGGTAATGTAGTTTTCATTCATTGAAACAATACTGCTTATATTACATTATATTGCATTATATTATATTATATATTATTGTTCAGATGTGTTAACTGACCTCAGTGAGGTTAACTTGCTCAGGGCAGATCTTTGAATTTCAGATCTAACCTTAAATTAAAAGAAGCATGAGAAGAAGAATCTAACAGTTTGGGGTGATGATGAAAGAGTGCCTAGCAATCAATTCCAAGAGGAGGTAACTAACACTTAAGCTGAATCTTGAAAGAAGCTTAGAAATATCAAAGTAGGAGTCATAACATGTAACAAAAATGTCTTTACCCCCATAATATCCTGAAATTAAAAAAAAAAGAAATACCAAAGTATGGAGGCGTGGGGGACAATGACAAGAACAGACATGAGGTATGAAATATCATGGGGAGTTAGGGGAAATGAAAATAGTTCAATGCAAGTGATACAAAGAGTGATGAATTAGAGAGGTGGACAAGAAGAAAATCATACAGGATATTTTATGCTAAAACATTTGTATTTAAACCCAATGATGATGAATTTTAAACAGAATAGAATGGTCAGGGATACTGTATTAGATTGGAGGCAGATATGACAATTAAGAGGTTGTAAATTGAAATGAATAAGTGGCTTGACATAGAAAAACGTGGGAGGTATAACATAATTAAAGGGTAAAATTGATCGCACTTGTTTAATGATTGGAGCAGTGTGAAGGCAAATTATTAAGAAGGGAGAAAGCCAATTCAGTGGACCAGATGATAAACTAAAAAAGTATGTGTTGAACTAATTAAATGTTATTAATGCATTTAATATTACATAAATAAATTATAAGAAAAATTAACTGGTATATTTTCTGCCAATATAATGCTTATTATATATATAGTCTATGTGTAACTTAGTTTTAAACATATATTCTTCAAAGCCCAGAGGACATAAATTTTTATAGCACCCTTTATAGATTTACTGAAATATTCCATGTCAAATGTGTTTGGATATGTTATTGACTTATCTTAGAGTATTGCTTTTAGAAGGGGGTTATCTTACAAATGGACTAAAATATTTCCTTTCAAGTTGGATTCAGAAGAAATATTAAATCAATTAGAATAGCCTTCCTGGCTATTTGGATTTTGTGTTAGTTCAATATCTATTATTTATTCTTTATACAAACCTCATTCACTCATGTTTGCCTACTTTCCAGTTAACTCATTAAATGTATAGAATTCTCTTTCCATGCATGACAGTGATTTCATGGATATATTCTTAGAGTAAATACTTTCATAATTGTATGAAAACCTTTTACATCCTTGCAGGATAATGATCAACGTTGCCCAGGGAGGAGAATACACTAGATATTTTTCTTTTGATGATTTCTATGTTTTATTCTCAGTTTCATGGCCAAATGCAACACTAACTTGTCTGTGATTTACTCTGTACTAAATCAAGAAAGAGGTGAACCTTTTCTTTCAAAATCTGCATGTTTTGGCAAGCATTCATGAATCATTAGATACTGAAAATCTACCACACTGTACAGTTATGGCCTCATTTTTATAAAGATATTTGACTTGAAAAAAGTCCATTTAAAACTGTACTCTATAATGCCAATAACTACAATAGTAAAATGTTGTACCACCTAGGATTTATATGCTCTTGTCCTTTAGAAGTATTAAAAATATTTTCCATTTTCGCTGTTCTACATTCTTTATAACCCTGCGTCAGTATGACTGGTCTTTGATAATATATTCCAGTGATTTCATGCCCGTGCTATCTTTCATACTGGAAATTAAAACGTTAAAGAAGGCTAACTGGTTAAATTAGAATTTTCTTGATATCAGTTCAACATGTATTTATTGAGCAAATATTTTCCTCTGAGTATTGATTGTGTGTCTGTTTGTGTGTATGCATATGTCTGTGATTGTCTGGGAAGTATGAGAAAGAGAGGTTTGGATATCTATGATACAAGGTAGTCTGTAAACACAGTGATGTACTCAAGTTCAAAATACATTTGAGAAGCAGGAAAGGTAGAAGTTTGTTCCAGCTGAGGGATATTAGGAAGACTATGATGATATGGAAAAATCATAAAAAGAACTACAAAACAGTAGTTTTGGCTTCTTTCATGCCCAAGGAGAAATTCAAGCTCAGCTAACTTTGTAGTTGTGCGACTGTGGCAAGTTACTTGTCTTCCTGAACACTAGTTTCCTATTTTGGAAAAGAGAAATAAAAATGCCTACCCTGTGGTTTGGGGTGGAGAGTAATTCATAAATAATTAATATTTGTAAAGTATCTGTACTAGTTATTTCTCAATTATATTTTTTCTATGATATGTTTGTATTGCTGTTATTATTATGCTTATTATTATAAATTATTATTTTTACTATTGAATAAGAAGAATTAAAACAATGACCTAAAAGATGAGGAAGACTTTGCCAAAGAGATGAAAAAGGGATGGATATTTCACTTAGAAAGGATCTGCACTGGGAGCAAGGGAATGGAGATGTGGTAGTTCAAGGCTCTGGACATCAACCATGGAGTGCCTGGAAGGCATGTTATGGCCAAGCTAATGTAGGTTTGCACTATATGCCCTAATCTCTTTAGAAAAAGTAATCTCTTAAAGGTTATATCTATTATACTAGGATTAAATTCCAGCTCTGTTATACTACTAATCTAAATGGAATTTACTGGCTGCTTGTCACATAGTTTAAAAAATCTCCCTTATTTTTTTAATCTGTTCAAGATTTTGAACTTCAAAAATTTAATTTTTCATTACATTTAAAATCCATTAATGGTACCTAAACAATATTAAACTACAAACTCTTTTTTTTTTTAACATCTCTTTACTTAGACTTTCTGCTAAATTTTACTTCAGCTAATATCACTATTCCTGTGTGTTCTGAACAGTTTAAACATTACATAACATTTCAAACATACACACATGCTAGGAGTATGGAAATATTTGAAATTGAAGAGAATAAAATAAACATTTTTTTAACAATGCAAATGCATAAAATATTAGTTTAATATTCACTGGGAAAGGGGCTGAGTATGGTTAAACACACAAAAATACAGAGAATCAGGTCTAATTTTAGTATTATTTTTCACTTGTGAAACACTGATCTTTCTGTGAACACCTGTGTGTAGATTTTAACCATTGGCTTAGGGAGCCAGAGTACAAACTAAGTTGTTACAATCCTTTATAACAAGTTCCCTGGTAGTTTTTGTTTTGTTTATGTTGTTTTACAATTTTACATAAGTTAGATAAATCATAGGTTGGTGTATAGAGATATTCTAAACTTTATTAGTATTACACATATAGGTATCAGTTTGGAACAAATAATTCTTTGTCTTACTTCTATCCCCCTATCAACATTTTCACCTACCTCACCTGCTCTGTTTAAGTAGGTATCTTATGAAATCATTCAGCAACATGAGATAAATAGTGCAGCTTAATTCTAGCTTTCTCCCTTATCTTAGTCTTTCATTGAAAGAATCATCCATCTTCGGTGGGTAAAGCCTGCCCAGCCCAAGTGACATTTACTAAGCTAAGGTCACAAGAGGCCAGACCTGGAGGAAAGATAAGCTTTAAGTGAAACTGTGACTAGGTCTTACTCTTCATTGCTACTCCGTTACCATAAAACCTTGCTCATAGAATGACGATGTGATTGTTTGTTGAAATAAGAGCTAAATAAGGAAAACTCAGGCTAATCAAAAAGAAACAGGTTATGTTTCCAGGTCTGGAGAATCAGAATCATATTGACGGAAATCTTAATATTTAAATTCTTCTCTGTCTTTCTTTTCCTTATAGCTATATGGGCTTTTCTTATTCTCCCAAACTAACAAATTTCACAAGCCAAGCACAGAAAGAATCTCTACAATATTATATTATTTAAGTTCAAAATATTAAAAATCAAACTCATAATCATGTTCACAATGTCTGTCCTCAATATTTCCCATCAGTGTTAGTGCTTAACTATTTATTCAGTTCCTCCAGCAAGAAATCTCGGTAGTTGATCTTGATGTTTCCTTCCCTCTCATCATCCAAATGTATCAGCCATTAAGCCCAGTAAACCAACAATCTATGCTTCTCAATTGTGGTTGCACATTAGAATCATTTAGGAAGCTTTCAACAGTGCTGATGCCTTGATTCCACCCCTTTCAGAGATTCTGCTGTATTGGTCGAGAATACAGTCACTTATCGAGTTTTTGCAATTCCCCAGCTGATTCAAATGTTCAGCCAAGATGAAAAACCACTGATCTGAATGCTCTAGGTTAAGCCTTCCTCATCTCTTGCACAGCACATTACAGCATCCTTCTAGTTTGTACACTTTTCCCAAATCTCACGCCCCCACACACGATATCACTCTTTTAAAAAAATATTTGTCTCCTTATTTGATATGATCCAAATTCACCTTAAAGACTTTTAATGCATTTCATTCATGACCTTGAGTCTTCCTTTTCTTTTTATTTTTTTTTTGAGTTCTTACATATTTTTTTATTTTAATAGATTTAGTGGTTATAAATTTTTTTGTTGTTGTTGTTACATGGATGATTTGTATAATGGTGAAGTCAGGGCTTTTAGTGTACCCATCACCTGAACAGTAAACACTGTACCTGATAGGTAATTTTGAATCTCTCATCCCCCATCCCCCCTGTGCTTTGAGTCTCTAGTGTCCATTATATCATTTTGTGTGGCCTGTATATGCATCTTTTATCTCACACTTATAAGGGAGTACATGTGGTACTGTTTTTCCATTCCTGGGATACTTCACTTAGGCTAATAGCCCCCAATTCCATTCAAGTTGCTGCAAAAGACATTATTTCATTCTTTCTCATGTTTTTCTCATGCCTGAGTAATATTCCATGGTGTGTATCTATATACATGTTATGTGTGTATGTGTGTATATAAACACACACACACAACACATTTTCTTTATCAATTCATCAGTTGATGGGCACTTAGGTTGATTCTATATATTTGCAATTGTAAATTGTGCTACAATAAACATATGAATATAGGTGACTTTTTGATATAATGATTGCTTTTCCTTTGGGTAGATATCGAGTAGTGGGATTGCCAGATCAAATTGTAGGTCTACTTTTAGTTCTCTGAGGAGTATACATACTCTTTTCCATAGAGGTTGTACTAATTTGTATTCCCACCACCTGTGTATTAGAATTTCTCAGCATCCATGACAACATCTATTGTTTATTGACTTTTTAACAGTGGCCATGCTGATAGGGGTAAGGTGGTACCTCATTAAGGTTTTAATTTGCATTTTCCTGATGATTAGTGATGCTGAGCATTTTTTCATGTTTTTGCCCATTTTTACATATTCTTTTGAAAAACATCTGTTCATTCCTTTTGCCCGCTTTTTAATGGGGTTATTTTTTTTTTCTGATTTGCTTGCGTTCCTTGTAAGTTTCGCATATTAATATAGTTCTTTGTCAGATATACAGTTTGCAAATATTTTCTCTCATTCTTTAGGTTGTCTATTTGATGTTTATTTCTTTTGCTGTGCAGGCATTTTTTGGTTTAATTAAGTCCCATTTCTTTATTTTTGTTTTTGTTGTATTTGGTTTTGGAATCTTAGTCATAAATTCTTTGCCTAGGTGAATGTATGAAAGAGTTTTTCCTAAGTTTTTTTATAGAATTTTTATAGTTTCAGATTTTATATTTGAGCCTTTAACCCATCTTGAGTTAATTTTTGTATGTGGTGACAGATAGGGAGACTAATTTCATTCCCCTGTATGTGGGTATCCAATTTTCCCAGCATCATTTATTAAATAGGTCATCCTTTCACCAATGTATGTTTTTGTCTGCATTGTCAAAGATCAGTTGGATGTAGGTATGTGTTTTTGTTTTTTTTGTTTTTCTGGGATCTCTGATGCGTTCCATTTATTTATGTGTCTACTTTTATACCATTCCCATGCTGTTTTGGTTACGATAGCCTTGTAGTGTAATTTGAAGTTGGGTAATGTGATGCCTCCAGATTCGTTCTATTTGCTTTGGCTACTCATGTTCTTTTTTGATTCAATATGAAATTTAATATTTTTTTTTATTTTGGGAAAAATGGCATTGGTATTTTTATGGGAATTGTATTGAATCTGTAAATTACTTTGGAGATTATGAATATTTTAGCAATATTTATTCTTTCCAGCCATGAGCACGGTGTGCTTTTCCCATTTGTTTGTGTCATCTATGATTTCTTTCATCAGTGTTTTGTAGTTCTGCTTGTGGAGATCTTGCACCTTCTTGGTTAAGTACATTTCTAGGTATGTTATTTCATTTGCAGCTATTTTAAATGGTATTGAGTTCCTTCTAATCTTAACACACAATTATGTTCTTGCTTCTCACATTTTGTCTACACCAGTGAAACGGTTCATACCCATTCACAATTTCTGTGCTTCCCCTACTGTGTTTCTGAATGCTACTCTGTTTCTTCTCTAGAAATGGGCTCCTGTTTTGCCCTCATTGCTTCTCTTTAAGGTTATGTCCTTTATGAGTTCTTCCTAGGTGCTCACAGGCCTCTCACTTCCTTGGCATTTGTCACATTATGTTTTCACTATGTGTTTGTAAGTCTGTCTTTTGCACTAGGCTATGAGTTTTTTAGGGTAGGGACTCTATCTTTGTAGCCACCTCACCACCATTCAGCCCTAACATGGTTTTTATGACCCAAGGGCAATTCTATTGACATTTTTTTTTTATTGAATGAGTGAACAGGAGAAATTAAAACAAATATAAAATACTATTTCATGGCTTGTATGGAATTTGTTTCTCCATGATATCTAGGTAAACAATGAGAATATTTTTCATATTTAAAAAAATTCCATGTTAGAAAGATTGAGTCTTAATTTTAAAAGGCCTCTATACTTGTGAAGTTTGAAATGTCACAGAGCTGAAGAAAAGATATCTGCATAGTACAAATGTTCTTATGTCAGGAATATATAAGCTACTATTATAAGATTGTAAGCTTTTTTTTGCATGTAATGAATAAATGTTGTTAAAGAAAACATTCTCTTTGTCTATATTTTTCTATACTTATGTTTGTTAAAGTTTATATTTATGTAGGCATTTTTATTTTAAAAAGATACATTATAAATTCAGATACCATAAGAAATATAATGTGCATCATCTGAGGATCTTAAGCAAAATTGTAAATATCATCAGATTTGCACATATTATGATATTCTAAGTACTTAGAGGGATTACTGTAGCCCTGAAAAATTGGAAAGCTTGGGTTTTGTAGGCAAGAATGAATATAATGCACTATCAATAAGACAGGGCTAAGCTGAGGTAACCAGATTCCATTATCTGTTCTAATCGATGATTTTCTGGCTCATTTTTTTCCTTAAGAATAACCCCTTTTAGTAAGTTAAAACTATATATTTCTGGACCCCTCATCTACAGATAAATCAGAAGTTCTACTGTGAGACTTCAAAAATCTCTGTTTTTAACCATAATTAAGATGAAAGTTTGGGAAATATTGACTTAGCTATAATTTAAATATTTTAAAAAATTGTTTAGTAAACTGGAATGGGAGTATATATAATCTACCCTGTCTAAACCTTATCTATAAGTAATTTACCCTCTCTACATGCAAAATCATGATATAAACCAACTGCCAGTGCCTATTCCTCCACGTCGCCACATGTAAGCCCAGTCTCTGCTCCTTATGTTCAAGACAGACATTATTTAGAACAACAAAAAGCACACCGGATCCATTGAACTGTGGCTAACAAGAAGATAATAATGAGTGCATTAGATTATCCTCTCTCAGGTTTTAAGCAGGCTTCCAGAGATAAAATTTCATGAACTATTTTTAACCCAACAGTCCCTTAATTTAATATATCTTTGAAACATTTTCTGTGTTCCTCAGCTTCAACATCTACTAATAACCTATGAGAATAATGCTTTAAGGGACATATTTTGAAAAATTCTGGAATAATACTCTTGCATGTGATGCTAAAACAGCCAATTAAAAGTGAAAAATTAAGACAGGAGATTAATCACATAGATCTCTACCAAAGAAAATACTCAATTATTTATCACTAATTATAGTTAATTTAACTATTTTTAACATAGTTTATTTTCTCTGTTTTAACAGATCAATTAATTGAGACATTGAAAAAATTAGTCTTAAATACTAGGATTCAATATTTACCTGTTTCTTTGAATTACTCCTTAGATAACATTTTATTTTCCAGGGAACTTAGGAGAACCTAGTACCAAATATTCCATAGACACACAGATGAATAATATATATTCTTGAAGAAATATTATAAACTCATTAGAGTTCATATGTAAAATGCTTTTGTAATTAAACACTTAAATTTCTTTTTCAGAGATTTTATACTTTTGGTGAGCCAAAAAGTATATGTTACCAAAATAATGACTAAGCCAAAGTCACTGGATTAATACGGTGAACGTAGTAGTAATATATGAAAATTTTTGTCTACAAAGATATTTAATTAAACACTGTTCTGAAAACTGTACCTACTATTTTAAAAAGCAAGCTCAGAATTTTAGTCATAGAGACAGCTATTCATTTTTAATTTGATAATAAATAATAAATTCAACAATTCTACAAAGGACTGTAATTAACACTTTAAAAATGGAAAGATTTTAATGATTTAAATTGTGAATCAAGTAGATTGCTTTACATATGGAGCTACAATATTCAAGATTCAATTTTCTGTGAAGAAGAAGAAATAGCTCTGCCATTACACTTAAGATTTAACAACAATAGGGAAAGAAAATATAAAGAATGAATAAAAATGTTTCATATTGAGCCAAAAGTGTAAAGAGCAAGAACACACTTAGCAGATCTCCGACTACCAGAGTTTGGGATCAACTCCCAGGTTTAGAAATTAGATGAAACTGCTGTGTTTTTTGCCAAAACTGATAGAGGCTCTGAAAAAAAATGTTTTTAAAACACCCTATGCTTTTAATAATGGAAATATCCTTTCTTCTCTGTACATAGTTTTTCTATTTTTTTCCCCAGGACAATTTAATTCCAAAATCATTCAATGACTTATTTTAAAGGCATGTAAAAGTGGTAATAAAAATTGAGATTAAAAACCAAAATTTCGCATTGGAATCTTTATAAAGGCATAAGAAAAGTGCAGGTATATAAGATTGAAGACAGAATTCCTAGTCTCCTTTCATTTCTAAATGCTTTAGTAAATAAATATGTACATAACTGATTGGGATGCAAAAACTCTGCCTTTATTAATTCATAGAATTGTTCATTCATCTTTTCCTGCTCAATGAAAAAAACATACCAAATCAAATCCATATTTTTCATGTAGATTCACATCATAAGCCATTGTCAGGAAGAAATGCCTCTTGATAAGAAATGCATCCGCAAACACAATACTTGTGTTCACCATTAAACTTGACAGAGTAGGATTATAACTTTTATTTGTACATTTTAAGCTATAAATTAGAAAAACAATTTGAAGTCTAGAAAGGAATACATTTACAGAATGGTACTGCATTTCTATATTTTAAAACATAGGAACTTAACTAAAATTATTATTCTTATTATTTCTAAATTATTATCATTTTTAGAAAGTGACAATAAGCATTCTAGTTGAATTAATCTAGAGACTCAAGATTTCCAAAGCATCTGGAAAATAAATACGATGGGTACATAACTGTTGATTGACTTGAAATGCCAATAATGGAAAGAATTAGAATTCTGGGGAAATTTTTTTTTTACATTCAAAACACATCTGATAAGGTATTCTAAAAAACTAGATTAGCATACATAAAACTTTTTACTGTGTTAAAATGCACCTAAAATATTCACTGATGCCAATGTAGACAATTTATAAATCAGTGGAATTATTTTGAATAGTGCTAGTGCCCACATGTAAGTATTCTTAAATATTTGCATACTGATGACAAGTTCCAAGTGTATTTTGGACTAAATTGATATAACTCACTTTTAAACTGAGTCTATATACTCTAGACATTTTGTTTCTGAGTATTCTCCACCTGTTCATAAATTTACTAAAATCTATCATGACAGAAGATAGAGAAAATATTCTACCTTGTATTACATGTAGGACCAAAGTATGAATTTCTTGTGAGCCAATTAGATAACTTCAGAGTAAATGTTTTATATTCTTAAACAGGGAACATGATTTGATGAAAATATTGCCCTGTCTGCTGAGGAGGACAGTGTTGGTGGCAAAGAAAATAGGAGCAGAAGTACCATTTATAGTAATGGAGATGAAATAATGGTTACCTTGTTCCCAGTGTTTGGATAATTTATGTTAATATCTGACCATGGTTTTATGTTTCCAAAAAGCTTATATTTAAAAACAGTTATCAGCCCTTTATTGGATTATAGCACCTCTTGTATTATCCTGGATAGAGCTGGAGCCCATTCTACTAAGTGAAGTATCCCAAGAACGGAAAAACAAGCACCACATGTACTCACTATCAAATTGGTTTTAACTGATCAACACTTAAGTCCACATATAGCAATAACATTCATCGGGTGTGAGGCAGATGGGAGGGGGAGGAGGGGATGGGTACATACAGACATAATGGGTGCAGTGCACACTATCTGGGGGATGGACTCACTTGAAGCTCTGACTTGGGTGGGGCAGGGCAATATACGTAACCTAAATATTTGTTCCCCCATAATATGCTGTAACAAAAAAAGAAAAAAAATCAATACAGAAAAATAAATACAAAACAGTATTTATTAAGAAATCAGTTACTATTTTTAATTATTATTTGACAACTTCACCATGAGTAAGTATAATTCCAGACCCCTCCAAAACCAAACAAATAAGCAATAAATACAATTTCATGTCCATATGAAATTTCCTTTTTGAAATATTGAGAATATCCAGTAGATATCTTCAAAAACTCCAAAAAGATTTTGGACTCCATGTTGGTAAGCACATGGATAGAAGTGAGGGATAAGATGACAGTGAGAGATTGAAGAAAGTTTGATTTTCAAAGAAATGATCTTGAGAGCGGATGATATAAAATATTTTTAAAAATAGAGTATTATTTTATTAAAGAAATTTAAAAGACAATCTGAATACAAATCCTAATTATACATATAAGGCAACCAAGACTCCATGAGATTAGAGTGAGTTTGTTTTCTCATCATTATATCAATAATAGGCAACTTGAAAGGGAAACTAGTATGATTCTTGGTATAACATCAATGTTTCTGTTAAGAACAAAAACATTTCTTTATTATAGAAAAGCCTATATATGGCATCCATAATTGTTGTTCAATAAATGCTATGACTTTGAGATGCACAATATAGAAATTTAATTTAGAGTACAAGTTAAGAGATTGATTATATTTTAGTGCATATCATTGTCTCTGTCATGATGCAATTGTTATAAAATTACTTTGCTATATTTCTTAGAGTTGGACATATTTATAATATTGCAGAATACATTGATTTAACATTTTGGAGATCAGACTTAAAATTTTGACCTTCCAGTCTGATATAACTTTCTGCCTTGTTTGTGTAATCGTTGCTCTTTGATGTTGTCAATTTCTGTTTCTGAGCATGTGTGCACCCATTTTTATCTTCTAACTTCTCTTATTGCTTTAAATAGACAGAAGATGCGTTCCCTCTCATTGGGAATATAGTACCATAGCGAGCTACCAAGGAAAGGCAGATGCAGAAAAAAAAAGTATAACTTATTTTACAAAACTATATAATCTAATTTTTTCCTAACTAATTGTCATGAACATAAGTAAAATATTGAATGAAAGTAAGTATATATTGGTTTGGATAAAAAAGTTGCTGAGCATGTCAATGTAATAATCCAGATGTCATTTTGCCTTTAAAGATTATTATGAATTAATAAGCTCACTTGCTTCATGATATTTGAAAATGCATTGAGTTTATAGTCTATCTTTCGCTTAATAATGATTCCATCTACATTTAGACTAATGTATTTCAGTGTAGTCAATGTATCTCACTATAGTTATTCATAGTGTATTTTTCCAAGAAACAAAAGGGAAATAATTAGAAATGATAGGTTTTCTTAAGGAAGAAAATAATGAAGATTATTTCAAACACATAAAACATCTGTCAATTTTTTGCAAATGTTTTTAAGTAACTCTCAAGGGATTTCCTCTTAATGAGAAGAAACCTCTTACTTACTAAAATCCTTTGAAACAATGTAAGCACATCTAATGGTACAATTTTATACAGAGGTCAAAGCAAGTAGTTTCTTCGTTTTCTTAATGTTCTCTCTTCCATTAAGTGACAGTTATAGAAAAGGCAGCAAAAGTTATTGTCAAGTTATGTCAATGTTTTTGACAACAGATTGCCCCCTTGTTGGAATTTCTGATAGTGGCTAGTTGAGTTTGAGATTACTGATTATGGTAGACCCTTTATTTTGTTTTTATAGACCTTATGTGATGCCATCTGAATATCTTTTGTTGCACTAATATACATGGAATTTTCTGGGTTTTTTTTTTAGATCGTTAATCATAGATGAGGTAAATATATAAAAGAAGAATACAGAAACTATTTAATTTTTAATATTTATGTCAGTGAGGAGAATGATATAATAAAATTCATTAAGAAATGCTACCTACATTTTTAAAAAGTGTGTATATATTTCTTAGACTTCTCTATGATACCTTTCTGAAACTGTGAGCACCTGGGAAGATATCTGAAAATGACAAAAGTTGAGCAGAGTACAAATGGAAATGAAGGCAGCAGGGAGCCATATGACTAGAGATATGAATCACTGTCCAGAAAGAAAAGATTTTATTTAGTAAAATTTTAATATGAGAGAGTTACAAGGAAAGAATCTCCCACAATTGCCCTTTTGGAGTTAATTAAAATTACTTTTTAAGCAAGGCTAGACATAGTAATCAATATTAAACTATTTATTTGAAAATCTGCCAATTGTATTCAATACTAATTAATACTACAGAAAAAGCTTAATGATGAATTAAGCCCAGGTGCATTTTTTTCAAATCAAATTTAAAGTAACTTTTGACTGGGGTTTTCCATTAGTTCATATTTATTGCAGATACTTTAAGATAGAATGTATGCCAATTATTTCATTATACTGAAATTCTTTTTATGCCATTTTTGACAGAGTTATGGTGTGTGATTGAAAGAGTAAAAATATATCTTTGAGCTTTTCTTAAAGTATTATTTGAAAATGAGTAATTATCAGTCTTTTAAAAGGCTGTTTTTAGTTGATCATTATTTTAGATACATATATCTAATTAATGAATAGAACCCTAAAATATTTTTTGCTTCCTTTTCTTTTCTGTTATTTAAAACCACCATTTGATTATTATTTTTTTAACCTCTGATTCTGTGTTTCATACTCTCATTCCTTTCTGCAAGGAAATTACCTACATGCCAATATATCGTTTCATGATTTGATTCACAATCTGCCTATGTTTTCTTGATGTTATCCTTATCAAGGAAAATTATAAGAATTTCCAAAAGATATCTATGTTAAATCTGTTATGATCTTCTTTTTAAAAAAATGAATAAAGATTGCAGAAGTTGCACCAGTTATAGGAATTTTGTAACTTTTCAGACACCTCATACCAAACCTTAGTGGAATTAGTCTTCTTAAATAGAGACAGTGAATCAGCACAAAGTGTCATGTAGGTGATTTGATTATCTAAAAACTAAAATTTAAAAAAAGAGAGAGAGAAAGAAAAGGCAAAATTAAAAAAAAATAGTATACAGAACCTCTAACTGGAAAAATATCTTTGGTCCCACATAAACTATACCCTCTTTAAAAATTTATTTCAGATTCTGTGATTTAAAATTAAAAGCCCTAACAAAGTTAGAAACACACTGGGATGTATCTAAAGATAATCCCTTACCTTCACATTATAACCTCAAAGAGCACCTTGATACTGGGAATTTATATGAATAATATAAGCCACACTGTTATAAAATGGCAATCTGGATAGGAATGTTACAAATTTAATGAAGAATGGAAAATCATGTGTTTTTAGTTTATTATTCTGAGTTTTCTTATTATGCTAAACAGATCATTTAAAATACAGTTTTGGTTAACTACAAAGAAAGAGTCCATAAAATAAATCTGTTTGGGATATGGGACTGGGTGTGGTGCTAAATAGCAGCTTTATGTTTTAGCATAAATTATTAAAATGGTTGGTAATCTCCACTGCCAACAACAGTTGTACAAAGAAATTTTAAAAACTTAATATGAAAACATATGATTTCATTTAGATGGAGTAGCTATCGAATCCTTTCTTCCCTGTCTTTCCCTGTCTCCTATGTAGGTTTTTAATTACCATTCATATTACTATAACTTCGTGAATGGATAGCGTTTCAGGTAAATTGTGTTTATAAATAAAATGTAGCATATTTCAGAACAATTATCCTTGTTACATTGGATTTTCTTAAGAATTTATGTGCCCTAAATAAATTGTATTTATAATCATTAAAGGGGAAAAGTTTAAAAAGCATCTCCTGACTTAACTAGAAATTGATCTATTTTTTGTATTTGCATTCAAGAAAATTGAGATCAGTTAAATTTACTTATTGCCAGTGGCCCAAATGTCAGTGAAATACCAACAGTAAATATTTCATTAGTATGAGAAGAACATAGAGGAATTGATATTTCAATAAAGTAACCCCCAAATTTTATTCTATAATGAATTAAATCACTGTATAATGTCCATAACAGGTAGCCTGTTCATATCTTACTATTTGGATTATATAAAAATCTACCTGAGATAGACTTCCAGTGTTGGATACAGTGATATTTCTTAGCCATTCATTCCATGTTTTTTCATGTTTATGTAAATAATGCATTTTTAACAATTTTCATGACTTAACATCCATGTGATGCTTTGAAGCTTTTTTTATAAAAGTAAACTTTGTACTAAAAGCAAACCAAACAAAAACTATGTGAAAAAATAAGGGCAATTATTTTTATCATTTTATCTTGAAAATACAAATGTAAGATGCTCATAAAAGAAATTTTTCTTTTTGTTTAGAGCCTTACTAGAAGAACACTACAGAGTGACTATTTATTTATTTATTTAATTTCTTTGGTGCCTCCATGGGAATTTATTGAGTACAAGGCAATTAAACAGTTTATATTTTTCCAATACCATTTTAGGCTTTATCCATTTTCTTGATTCACTTTTTTTGTGAGTACAGTGATACATGAGTAACAAATTAATACTTCTAATTCTCTTTATTTCTCCATGAAACTTATTTGAATGTAAACAATTTGTAAGCTTTGGATTGTTTTCTTTTTCTGATATTTCTCTTTTTAGAGAAGTTGGTTAATGGGTACAAAAATACAATCAGATAGAAGGAATAAGTTCTAGCATTCAATAGTATAGTAGTAAAATTATAGTTAACAAAAATTTATTGTATATTTCGAGATATCTGGAAGATAAGAATCGTGTTGTTCCCAACACAAAGGAAAGATAAATGTTTGAGATGATGGATATCACAAATAACCTGATTTGATCATTACACATTATATGCATGTATCAAAATATCACATGTACCCCTAAAATATGTACAACTCAGATATATCAATTAAAATTTTAAAAATTAAAAAATAGATTAATGTACTGATATGTACTTCATCAGTTATCCATGCATTCAACAATTACTTATTGAGCATCTGGTACTTACTTGGATTGGTTCTCAATACAGGATTAAAAGAATAAACATGCTAGACATGGTACCTGCTCATGAAATTTCAAGCTTGTGATGAGAAATATTGTGAATTAAAATGTACGTGTTGTTGCAGAAGAACATAGGAGGGATGCTAGCTTGGACTGAGAGGGTCATGGGAAAACTTGCTAGAGGAAATTATATTAAAAGCTGAGAAGTGACAGAGTCTTGTCAATGAAATGGATTATAGGGATTACAAAGTAGGGTAAATTCAAAGAGGGTTTTAAGGAAAGGAAAGGAGCCTATGTATTTGTGAAGACTGAAAGGCAAGAGGATGTGGCTAGAATTGTAGGGAACTTAAAATACTTCAGTGTGCTCAGTATGCAGTGTGGAAGGGGCAATCTGGCAGGAGTTGAGGTTGGAGATGAATGCAAGTACGAAGGTTGCATGTACTGCTTTTGAAAAGACCTGACCCATTCTCATCTACAAAAAAAAGAAAAAAAAAATCCCTCCAGCAAGTCTCTCTGTATTTCCCCTTGCCAATTTTTCCATGCATTATATCTCTCCTCTCAAACAACTACAATGGCAAACGAATCTTTGCTCTTCATCCCATGAACTACTGCTCATTTATCAAATTTAATCTCACCACTCATCTGAATCTGTTATTATGAAAGGTATCAATGACCTGTACTGAATCCAATGGTTCTCAATTTATCTCTCACCAGCATTTGACATAGTGGACTCCTCCTCTTCCTGGACAAATTCTCTTCACTTGACTCTGCGTATGCCACAATCTCTTGGTTTCTTTTCTAACTCATTGGCCTCCTTTTTTCAGTCTCTGTTATTGCTGCCTTCTTTTCTTAAAATTGCTTAACTTTGTAGTACTTCAGGGCTCAGTCTACGCCTTTCTCCTCTCTCTACATTTGCTCACTTAGTAATCTTTCCCAGAGTCACAGTTTTAAATACCTAAATGTATCTTCCAAGTGGGGCCTCCTCTCTGAACTGCTGATACAATATTGATACACTTCCAGCTGGAAGTCTAATACCCATTTCAAGCATCCCATGTCCTTAACTGTGCTTGTGACAGTCATCACCATCTCACTAAAAAACAAAACAAAACCAAACCCCTGCTCACTCACAGTTTTATCTACCTTATTTGTTACTGCCCCAAACCTTGCAGTCATCCTTGAGTATTCCTTTATGTATGCCCCATATTCAATTAATCTGTAATTTATATTGGCAGTAGCTTTAAAATATAGCCAGAATCCAGCCACTTCTCACCACATGCGCTATCTCTCACTCTGATCCAAGTCGCCATTCTCTTTCACCTAGATTATTGTAATAGCCTACAAATTGGTCCCTTTTATTACTGCTTTGATCTTCTATAACCTATTTTCAACATACAAGCCAATATGAAGCTATTAAAATGTAAGTCATAGCCTGCTAGTTTGTTCAAAACACTAATGTGTTTCCATTTTACTCAAAATCTCAGTCTTACTACAGCTTATAAATCCCTTTATCGCTTTCTCTCTTTTTCTCCTATTACTTTCTCCCTGCTTATTCTGTTCCAATTCAAATGCACTCCCACCTCAGGATTTTTTCACTCTATGTTTTCTCTTCCTCAAATGTTCTTCTCCCTGAGAACCACATGACATTTGAGTCCCTTTTTAATGGGAACTATTTTGATGTATTAGTCGTTATTGTTACACAACAATATTATTTAAAAATCAACAATTTAAGATAAACACATTCATTTTTTCAAAGTTTCTGTCAGTCAAAAGTCCAGGCATGGTTTTGGCTGGTCCTCTGCAAGCCTGAAATCAAGCAGCCAGGGCTGTGGTCACATCTGAGGCTTGACTGGGGAAGAATCTATTTCCTAACTCACATGGTTGTGGCATCGCTCAGTTCTTCATGGGATTGGAGTGACAGCCTCAGATTTTGGCTGGAGTTTGCCCTCAGCTCCCTTACACATGAACCTTTCCAACATGGCACTTTCTTACTAAAAGCCACAAAAGGAAAGCCACAAAAGGCATTACAATCATAGATAATAGGATTACATCCTGCAGCCTTCACCCTACTCTACTTGATATAAACAAGGCACAGGAGCCATCCAGACTTAAAATAAGGGAATATCACTTAGGCATAATAGCAGAAGGTAGGGATCATGGAGCCCATTTCAGAGTTTCCTCATCATACCTGACCACCCTATTTAATATTGTAACCACCTTGAGTTATTAACCCTTCTCATCCTCTTCTAGTTTGTTTTCTCCACAATACTTACCAACTTCTAACATACTGTATAATTTATTTTTTCATTGTGATTATTGTGAGTGAAAGACTTTTCACCACTGCGTGGGAATCAGATCTTCAATTAAATTCCTGGCTCTCTTTTTCCTGAAAAAAAAAACTAAAAATATTGTCAGCTGTGTTGTATAAAGCACTATTGCTTATGCTAATAATGACCCTTGATTGATAAATTCCATGAGAATGGGAGGAACCATGAATGAACTATAGATTAGATACTTAATAAGGATATCATGTCATAACTATCATATCATAGTTATAAGACAACATTTAGGTAAGCTGAATGTCCTTTGCAAGGAGCACTGAAAGTTATGCCTTTGGAATTATTAAAGGCAACATTAACTCCTGTGGGGCAGATCTGTGCTGGCCAGCAGTTCTTGCACCTGCCCCATTTGGGCATTATGTCCTTACACCTGTCTGCTCCAGGGCTGCTGCAAGGATTCCACTGGGAGGAATGTCTGACACTGCCCTTCTAGCAGACTGGGTAATCCATTGAATCTGAATATTTAGTAAAGACCAAAAAGACCCCAGATAGGCTTCATAATTATTATCTGTATTTCTTTTTTGAAACATTAACTCCACAAAGGCAAGGACTTTTGACTGTTTTGTTCCCCAGTGGTGCTCGTACTACAACCTCCTCCTTTTTTGATCTAATCTAGGAATGTGGTTGTTTCCTTTCTATATTGACTCACTCTCCCCCATTTAGCTTCTTAGCTATATCATCACAGATAGAACAAACATCCTTCATTAAATTATCTTTGTTTAAATTACCCAGGATAGTTTTCATTTTCCTTGTTGGTTCCTGATTGGTATAAACCCCCAGTCTCTGATTAAGTTCAAGATCCCAAATCTCTATGAGAGAGAATTTAATTTGGTCAAGTATACACTCCTGAATTTGTGAGCTATGGACAAAGAAACAGGGCCATATAGTAAGGATGTAGCTGATGGGAGTAGCAACCTGCTATCACCCCAAAAGAGACAGCATTATGAGCTGGCTGGAGTAACTAATAGTCTAATTGCACTGTCAAATATAATATTACAATATTCAAGCAAAACAGGCCTGGATAAAAACACATAGGTATATATAAATGAAATTTGTTGGTACAGAAACAATTTTGGCATGCTAAAACATTCAGATATAAATGTGTCACTCATCTCACTAGACTTTCTCTGTTTGGCCCTAGAATATAATTTAAGGGTGAATCATTTCAGATGTTTTCAAGGGGTCATATCTAGAGTTTCTTCAACCTCAGATTTTTATCTGCAAATCGATTCAGTGATATAAACCACAGATATGTGTTTTTATTGTGTGTGTGTATGCATGCATGTGATTCAATTTCCATTTGTGCTTATTTCCTTCTGAGTCTTCTACTCACTGGAATATATTATCAAAGCATTAGACAGTCTAAATAATTCTTGGATGCTACCAGACTGTGGTTCTCCCTAGTACAAAGTAAACAGATCATTAATTTTCACAATTAACACATACTTTGCTACTTTACTATTATATGCCTTAATTTTTCATGTATATGAGTATTCTAGGATACTTTGCACAGTAGTGGGAAAACCAATAAATTACTCATTTGACAACTAACTTGATCATTATGAAAAATTAATAAATTGTGATAGTCTAAAACAGGACTTCACAGATGTTTCCCAGGAATCATCTAGTGAAGCCAAAGTTGGCCAACGAATATGAATACTGGGCTTTAGTTAATAACTTTACAAAATGTGGTAAACGAGCACAATTATATTAAATTGTCGAACGCTTCGATTACACTTACTAAAAAATTGATGATAAATTCATGAGTGGAATGCAATCGCTTGTCTACAGGTCTGGAATTAATACTGACAGATGCAACCTTGCGAAAGACTGTTTATCAAAAGATAATTTCTAAGTCAGGACTTAAAACCTTTCTTTGGACATTTTCCTAAGAGAAAATTTTATAAGTCTGAAGTTCTCAAGCTAAATTTTATAAACCGCTGAACCTATGATATTAGGTCATAATTCTTTCCTGATTTCACATCTGGGAAAAACATTTTGAGAGAAGAGAGTTTTCTACCTTTCTTCCAGACATGAGTGTGGCTCTAGGAAATTTAGGGCAATAGATAGATGTACCTTATCTCTCACATCTTACCACCTCCTTTCTGGTCCTCCTTCATATCCCTATAACTCTTTTTCTAAATATACACTTTCTTCTTACTAATCTAAGTCTTTCTCTAATACATTTTATTCAGGTCTGCCTTCAGCTGAGAATGGTTTTTCATGGAAAAGCATGTCATACTTTAGAATTACCTTTTTAAATGTCCTTTTATCCTGAATAAAAAAAATCAATTTTTCCACCACAACATACATGGGCTAGCAGAAAAACAATGACAAATTAAAGTATTGTATAGTCTAAATAACAAAATATCTTTGCATATTTCTATAGGTATTCTAGTCTTAAGGGAATCCTTATTAATTCAAGTAATCCTACCCTCAGATGTATATTATTCCTTTTTCCTCTTTCTGCACCTTTACACAAAAATAGTCTACATTCTCTGTCACCTACATCTTTACTCTTAAACCCACTGCATTTTGCTGACTTTAATGATATCCTATCATTTAATAGGATATCCATTAAATGGGATATAACATTCCCATTGCTAAATTCAGTGGCCATGATTCAGCCCTTTACATTTCTTTTCTGAAGATTTTCACACAGTTAAATACTGACTCTTCCTGGAAAAGAAAATTTCTACTCTCTTGGTTTCTGTGGAACCTAATGCTCATCCTATTTCTCTGGCCAATCTTTCATAGTCTTGTAAGTTCCTTGGTGTCTTTAAATGTTTTTCTTAGATGTTGAAAAAAATGCTCTTTAATATTCTCATTAAATTTAGCTCTCCATTGGGTATGCACATAGATGTATCCTACCTTGTTCTCAAAGACCTCAGAGTCTAATGAAAAAGTCAGAGAGTAAAACATGACATTTAAATGTAGTGTGGTTATTGTCATCATAGACACTAGATTATCTAGTTGTCCCATTACTTAAAGTTCTTTAATGATGCTGCACTTCCCTCAAGCCAAGACTCCTGAGGATAGCACAGTAACCTTCTGATGGCATCTGCCTACACATTCCTACCATTTCCCATCACTCCCCTAAATGCAACCTATGTTGTGGCCCATAGGTAACCGTGAAACAATACATGTCTTGTTTCAGCACTCTCAAGTTCAATGTGTATGACAAGTGTTATTAGTTGTTTGCAGCACTCATTCCTACTGAACCAAGTTCAGTGGCATCTCCAAAATTTCTACCTTTGGGAGCTGGAAGCAAAAATCACAAGCTACCAGTTGGCCCTACAATAGTCTTTGTGGGAATGGGAATTTTTCTAAACACAGCTATTTTCAATTGATAGAAATTTGCATTTAATTTGAAACTCCTTGCTATCCCCTTTCTTGCTAACCTTCTTTGCACTACTTCTTTGCTGTTGCTTTCCATCTCTCCATGGACTCACTCTGGTTGTTCTCTTTGCTGCTTCCTGTGTGTTCTGTGTGATCCTCATTCTAGCTTATATTTAATGGCAAGAGAAATTTTATTTGTTTAATCCTCTGAAAGAAATAAATTATTTCCAGACCAGAATCTGAACTGAAAAAGAAAAAAAAATACATATTTGTTGGACCATGGACTTTGTGACATTTCTTTATGGCGTGTTAAAACTCTCTCTGTGCCCACGACAGCTAATGATTTTCCTGTCCATGCTTACGTCAGCTGCATTTATTCTTATGATTTCTTCTGTTGGAAACATTCTTTTACTCTGCTGCTTTTTAAGAGTTTGACACTTTCTAGTTTCTAGGAAGTTTTCTTTGATCTTCCTTTCCCCATAATTAATTATCTCTCTAAGATAGGCATTCATCCTCTATCCACTTTATGTATTCTATCAGAGCAACTTTTGAGCTGTTGTTTATACCTCTGCCTCTACCACTGAACTCAATTTTGCATCTTTTATCTCCAGTGTCTTGTCTGGTTTGGCATATATGGAAATTTTATTCACTCAAGGAATGAATAATTAAATCTTTAAGTGATAATGTATAAAAAGTAAAAACATTTGGTCATGTTGGGAAAAATTATTTTATTACTTTTCAGAATACATTCCTTTCCTATATTTGTGTTAACAATATATGGCCATTGTAATGCAACTGTTTAAGTGTGTGTCTATGTATGTTGGGGGGTTATTAGAATATGGCTTTAGGGGTGAATGATAATGGGACAGTGGCTATTCATATGTATAAAAGTCACATGCTAACAAACTGTAACTATAAATCAGAGAATAGCTGTGTTTTATCATATTTAGCATTTTTAACATTTGAAATTTTAATGAATTTTAAAGAAAATTATTCAATAAAAGGATAAATAAAATGATATTCTTTTTTTAATTTTTTTTTATTTCAGCATATTACAGGGGTACAAATGTTTAGGTTACATATATTGCTTTTGCCCCATGATAATATTCTATCTAAACAATACAAATGACATTTTTACTGCTTTCTAAAATCAGGATATATATGAGAATTTTTGGCAATAGTAATTTATCTCTAGATAGGAGAGATATGAGGACAGATTACATACACTCTAGAGTAAAACAAAGTTCTAAACCTAGTCACTTATCTGCATCACCTTGAACAAGTTAACTGATCTCTCTTTGGCTCCCTTTCATCATCTTTAAAATAGAGATAACAATAGCACTTACCTCATAATTTTGTTTTGAGGAACAAACAGATAATTTATGTTAAGATTTAGCACTTTGCATATATTGTCCAATAAATATTAGTTACTGGTGTTGGAAGAATAAAAATGTAATCCAGAGTATATAATCAATTTTCTTAGTAGAACCAGTGCTATTAAATGAAAGTTCTGATAAATAAATTATTTCAAATACATATGATTCTTTCCTTAGGTCATCTTCCTAACAATAGAATCACACTGAATCAAGGCTTATGTGCCTGCTTTTAGGCTTTTGAAACACTTTGCTAAATTGCCTTCCCCAATAATTATTTCAATTTTTATTCTCACTTGTGATATATTTTCCTTATAAATTTAATAAGAAATGCATTATAAATCATATTTTAATTTGCTTTTCTTTAATTATCAGTGAATTTGCCATTTAAAAAATGTTTATTTGCTTATGAAGAAGATTGAAGCTGAATGGTCAAAATGTTCAGAAGAAAACATGAGAATCGTATCATAGAAACCAAAGGGATAGAGGTACAAAAGGGACATTGTTACCAGTGGCAGATGCTTCAGAGAGGTCACATAGGCTAAGGTGGCAAGGTGACCTGGGGACCATTGGTGACATGTTCAGGAGGGCTTTAGGGGGATGATGGGAAATAGAGTTTAATTTTGGGCTGAGGCATCAGTGGAAAGCCAGAAAGTAGGACAATGTCTATGGGATATGCTTTTTAGAAGCTTAGCTTTCAGAGGACAAAAGAATGCCAGCTAGAAGGAGAACAAAAGGGAAAGTAGAGAGAGTCTTAAACCTGCTTCAAGGTGAAATAGAAAGTGAGAAGCTCTAGATTCAAGGAAGAAAGAACGCATTTGATATGCAACCAGGTATGTAATGAAGGAGTTAGATATTAGCTCTGAAGCACAGGGGAGAAATCATCAACTGAAGACCCCCTTACCGTGGAAAGGAGAGATAAGAAAGTAAAAAATAGAAAGTATGGGATGTGTGTGTGTGTGTGTGTGTGTGTTTGTGTATGTTCAGGGAGCCTACAAGAATTTGAGAAACCTCCATTTCATAGCTTCTATCTTCTGTTAGAGAAGAATGCAGCAAAATTTTTTGAGTGAGAATAAACTTGAAGTCAATGTCAATGAACTCTAATGGAAATTTTTCTTTTAATCTATCTTATGAGGAATGTAAGAAACAGAATTTTGTCAGTAGTCATTCCCGCCAAAAGTCAAAATATAAAACATCTTTTGGGAGCTGTTTTAATTAACAGCCATTCCCAGAAACAAATTTATTCATTAGCTGAACAAATTTCTATTGAGTACCTAATGCAGCATGTTTGGTTTGGAAATGCTTATCTATTTTAACCACTCAAAGCTATTTTGTAAAACCAGTATCCTTGGAGAGCTATTGCTGGGATATGTAATCATTTTGGCATAAATCTTAATCCCTAAAAATTCAGTTTGAATTATTGCTTGATTTCTTTATCTTTAGTAAGAGAGGGTTTGTGATGAAACAGATGAGCCACTTAATCAGCTTAAAAAAAAAAAAAAGCCCCCGGTGATGTATTCTAAGAAAATGCTTCTATTTTCCACAGCAAGACACTCCTTAATCATACTGGACAGTTTCATTGTATGTGCAATAGAGGAAATGAACAATGGAAATGTTTATGTAGTGTCTGATTGTCTGGGGATGATGATCTATAAGATGCAGACTTATTATTTAATGCTTTAGGGGATTCCCTTCTCTTCCTCCATTATTCCTTTAAGCTCTGGTTTCTGTACTAATCTTAGGGAGGAAAATACAAGTATTCATGTTATTTCTGGGTTGGCAAATTAGACTTGTACTTAAGAGTTAAATAATATTCTTAACTAACTAAAAATAAGGGTGGTTAAATTATCATGAGTAATCTTTGTGACATTTTTCTCCCTTTTTAATAGAGAAAATAGTCCATAACTTTGGGCACTTAAGACATATATATGAAACCCTTCCAATTTTCAGGTTCTTGATTTTAGGTTTTGCATATTTATGGTTCACAATACCTCTTTGATAGTGATTTATTTTTACTGAGCCTCATGGGTTGCAGATTGTCTTGCCAAGTTGGGGAAGGATCAGAAGGAAGGAAGGCTGAATACCATTTTATTCCCTGTTGAGCTAATTAGGAATCTAAGTCTAATTTAGAAGGCTACAATCTCAGACTCCCTCTCAGTCAGTTAGACTAGCTCATGCTCTAATTTAAACTATCCTTAGCATTTTAAGGTCAAAGGGTAAAAACAGATATATTTGTAAGTCCTGAATCTTAGGGGGGAAAAATAAGAAAACAAAAAGATAGGTGGTGATAATATTGGCAATCTCATGGAGTAAGAGATTAGTGGCAATAGAAAACACCTTCCATTGTGGTCCAAGGAAAAGGAAATGAAAGATTTATAATGGAATGTATCATATAATATATAATAACCTGGTCTACCAGAGGACAAGAACTTCCAAGTACCTGTAATACATTCTTATCCTGATACTTCACAGACTAATCTTCATTTTTAATTTTCTAGACTCTAAGATACTTTCTTTTATAGTCTAAGAATGGAACATATTGTTATTTTTAGAATAGAATACCAATTAAACTTCGTTGTATTTTCATATCTTCAAGAATTAGTAAATACTTTATTGTATTTGATTAGGATAGGAAATAAACCCTGGTCTCATCATTAATCTATTTATATCATTAACTCTTATTTGTACAGAATGAAAAGATTCATTTTTGTGTGTTGATTTTTATTAACTTTTGTTCTAGAATATACCCTAATTAGGTGGTTGAGGGTGAGGTGGTGGTGTTTTGCAGTGCCCTTATTGCATAAACTATACAAAGTCAGGTGTGGGATAGAAATGATAAATAATGGATATAGCCCCTGTTCTAGGATGAATTACAAAAAAAAATAAGGGAGAGAATGTTCATAAACAAACAATGATATAAGCTATTCTTTTTTTATGCCTAAATAAATTTTGAACATTATCAACCTGGTTCTAAAAAACCAAGTTGGTAAACAAAAGTAAATATTAAGAATGTTTAACCCCTCTCATATTTTATGTCTGATACCCTTCCAACTATTTCTTATGTGAATTTTAGTAAATATGTCTATATATTTTATTTCCCCTTCTTTCGCGACACACATGATAACCATTTGCCTCTCATACAAGGTTTGCTAGGAGTTTTCAACAAAATGCTTTTTAGGAAGAGACAAAAGAGGAAAATTAACTTTAGCACAGAAGAGTTGAGGGATGTTTCAAAGATAAGATTTTGTTTGATTTATGACCTAAAGTATGGAGACACACAGGGGAGGAACATTCTATATAGGAGGAATATCAAAATCCCATAGGCAGGAAAGTGGAAGTTCAGGGAATGATTAGAAAATATCAAGTGTTTGCTTGGACTATAAGTGGAGGTAATAGTGGGAGACAAAACTGGATAAGTGGTTGAGGGGTAAGTAAGGGCATATTTGCTTGTTGCAACCTTAAAATTTTCCATGCTTTGAAAAAATACATAAATTATATACTTTCGGCAATGGTGTATTTCTGAGTTTCGATGACTGCTAAAACCTCCTTATTTAACTAAACCATTGTTGGCTTTTACATTACTACTTAAGATATTTAAAATCCAATTTAACCTTAATTTGCATGTTTTGGCCACTGTGTAATTTCTCGCTTTGAAACTGTCCAGCCATGATCCTGCAAATGCATCTCAGCTTAGTGTCAAATGACATTTACATTATCCATAGCTATCGGTCATGCACCAACACCAGAAAAACAGAGATTCTTACATGTCCCAAACAGAGAATAAAATAGATGGATCTGGATTGATTTAACTTTTTGCTCTATCTTGAGGGGAAAAGTCTAGCTCATAAGGTTTCTGTGTAACCAGGGTGTATGAATTTTAACCAGATACTCTTCTGGGTATCCAGATGATATAATAATAAAATAGTCTAGAGAATAACACTGTAGCTGCTTAGGAGAACAAAGAAACATTGATAAATGTTTACCACCCAACTCTAAAAAGAAACTCTGCTTGGATTTAATTTGAAGATATTCATTTTCCTGATGATTTGGATCTAGTGAATAGGATTATAAAAGCAATCCCATGAAATCTGATGGGTCTCTGCCTATTAATGTTAAAGAGATTTTTTTAAACTCTAAATCTCTATTTTGGAGATAAATACAAAATACTGGGATGGACTTTTGAAGTGGTATAAGAAATTCCTTTCAGCTACTCCCATCCACACCCTTCCCAAATCCCTACAAATAATGCTTGTTTTTTTTTACTTAAAATATGTTCTACATCTTAGATTAATGAATCTGGTAAAATACTGTAGCAGTATCTATTACTATATATACATAATGTCATTTATTTTTATAATTTAGTAAATTCTATCATGTTATTATGTTAATATAGCTAAGATAATATGATTGTCAGGTGGTATTGTTTCTGGCCATTATTTTACATATTTATTTTATATTTTATATATTTGTACTATTATGTGTTTTTTCCTGAAGTTTTTCTACCCTACAAAGGGAAGGTGGTAGTCATGTAAATATTTAGGTCCTTCTTAATACTATTTCAGTTTTATTGATTACTCAAAGAAATGCTTAGCTTCTTTTATATGATATAGTTTGTAACTCAGTGGTTCAGTGATTGATTTAACTCTCTGTCTTGGTCTCTAGAGCTAATATATGTCCAGGCTAGATATTGGATCTTTACAACCACCACTTAGCAGCTCAGCTTCATCAGTCTTTTGTATTCTTCCTCCAGTATTTATTTTTAAGACTATTGTTATTACAAATTACTATATGATAATTTGATTCCAAACATTGCAGTTAAAAAATAAATTAGATCCAATACCTGATTTTATCCCTACGACCCTATGATGTAAAATACTTGTCTCTGGACCAAATTAGGATTTTCAATCCAGTTCTCACTATCTATAAGATCCTTTTATGAACTAGATGATCTTTAAATTTCTCTTAATTTTTCTTGAGTCCAAGAGATCATATGTAGTAAGTAGAATCTTAAAATGCCCATGCCCTATGATTTTTCTGCCCTAATCTAAGAATTGTGGACTCAATAATATACCATAACCTGATTATGTGTGGCAAAGTTGTAACTAAGGTTACTGATCAACTGATTTTGAGTTACTCAGAAAAGAAGTATTTGGTTCGGCCCGCTCTTTAAGAAAACAAAGTTTTCTCTGACTGGTAATAGAGCAAGAAGTCTCAGTGGTCTCAAAGTCAAGAAGGGTAAAATGTGGCACACTTGCAAGCTGGAATTTGGAGGGCGCTATCTGACAAGGAAGGTGGGCATCCTCTGGAAGCTGGCAGCCAGCAAGAGAACAGGCATCTCAGTCTTATAATCTTAAGGAATCAAAGTCTTCTAAAGAACTAAGCTAGCTTGGAAGCTGATTCTTTTTTAGAGCCTGCAGATAAGAGGCCAGCCTGGCCTGCACCTTGATTTCAAGTTTGTTAAACCCCAAGCCAAGAACTCAGCAGAGCCTACTTGGACTTCTGACTTATAAAATTATGAAACTATAAATGGGTGGTTTTTTAGGTCATTAAATTTGCAGAATTTTGTTACACAGCAATAGAAAACCAAAATACCAAAATTTACCTCAATTTGAGAAGCTGGATTCTTTTCTTATTACATAGCAGGTGCCCTGTTTCTCCTGTACATTCTATATTCTTTCTTGTCCCCACAACCTGGACATTCATATTCCAGACTATAAATAGCTTGCTGCTCTAGGCTCCTCCTACCAGTACCCTCCCCAGTGAAGTCCCTAAAAAAAAAAAAAAATAAATGTATAGAGGACATAGGAAGAATAGGGAGCAATTTACCCATAGTTGGGATTTGGTTCTCAAAGCCTTGCTTAGCTGGAACAATATGGCACCAGAAGGAGCTTATTTCTGGTGGTAGATATGTTGATTGTGTAATTCTGTAACTGGCCAAAATATTGTTTTATCTCCATTTACCTATCTCTAGGCCAACTTCCAAACCTTAGTCCTCTTTATATTATCTCTCTGATGATAAACAAAGATGAGTCCAAAAAAAAAAAAAATCATGAAGAAGGATGGAGAAAGGGAAAAAAAGAAAAAAGAAGAAGAAAGAAAGACTAGTTTACTAAGATCTAGACCAGCACCAGCTGTCTTCTTGGAGTGGTGTTAGTGTAATAAGACAATAGTCATGAGAACAACTCTCAAGGTAGAGACAGCCTAGGTCCCCCTGCTGGCCTGAAGTCCATGAAAGTATTGAAAACGGAAACCAAATCACTTTTCTGTATCCTCACTAAACAATAATGGGACAAACGTGCTTTCGTTCCGGTCTCTATATTAAACAATACTGAGAAAAAGAAAAAGTAACATTTCTTCTAGGATATACCTTCTCCTGGTGTTAAGATTGTAAACCAAATACAATAGCTTATTTATCAAGACTAATATTTGTTTATCAAGGCTCACTTCCAATCCTAAACCATGCCCACTAATCCAAAACTATAATTTTACATGAGGTTACTCAATACCAATTAGCTCTCTGTCTTTACAGACTCACATTAACATCACCTGCCGCAGGCCATAAAACCCAGAAATATCCTCCTCTGATTTGCATCTTTGTAGATACTACTAAGGGTCTTTTGTTTCTCTTGGGTGGTGTTTCACTTTCCTGAAGTACATCTGATAAACTTAGTTTTGCATGATCAACAGGTTTTTCTGATGATTGTTTTGAGGGAACTCACAGTCAACAGATAAAAGGAAATTCTAAGGCTACAGTAAATGCCTTCATCTTTGACCTATCATGTCAGTTGTCTACCATTTTTAGGATGGAGGGAAGGGTGCAACAAAGTCAACAGAAAGGAAGCTTGTTTTCCCATGGAGGTATTAATTTCCTAAAAACTGTCTACTCTGTAACTCCCCTCATCTTCACTTGGGTGATAGATGTTACCATGTTGGCTTGATAGTAAGATCAGTCATACCAAAGTGAGCACATTGTATCTCTGGGTATTCACCTTTCCCCATGGGGACTGACATTCCCAAACAGATTATTCCTTCTTTTGGTAACATGTATTCAATATGGCAGTGAATTAAATCTCCCTGGGATTCAGATCCAGCTGATTTGATGAAAAAAAATGTGTTTGATGGACAGAGAAAGACATAGTGTAACATGTGCTTTCACTACGTACAAGTTCTGTAGCCTAAAAATATCAATTAACTCCACTGAACTAGTTTTCTCATTTGGGAGGGAAAAAAATCACATGAATGTTGTGAGAACTAAATATTTTTTAAAAAATTTAAGACATTCATTAAACCTTCTTTCATGGGTCTAAATATATTACAGGTGTTCAGAAATTGTTGGTATGTCTTTGTTTATTCCTTTCCTTTAATAATAGATCTCTGAAAGTTGCCCCGTAAATTATACATTTAACCAAGCAGCATCTGTATATATTAGAAAAAAGGAATATGAGAGATACAGTGATTTTAAAAATTATTAAAAGATGATATTTATATTATATAACATTTCTTTCAAATTGATTGTGCTTTTCAGGCTTAAGAAAGACTATATCATACCCATCTACATGATTAAGACACCATGGGTCTGCCTTTATCTCTGCACCTAAGCCCAAGTGGCAGCCTACATGAAAGAAAGAAAGAAAATCATAGAAGTGAAATTGTTATGACATAATTGACTGAGATAGAAGAACGTGTCTTAACAAAGGTTTTATCTCTCTTTTGTCAGATGAAAAATGGACACTAAGGAGACTTGTCAGATAAAATGCAGAAGCTCAATTGAATTTAAATTTCAGATAAACAACTATTTTTTTAAATATAAGTATGTCCCAATATTACATACTTATACTAATAAACATTACATACTTATGCTAAAAAACATTTATTATTTATCTGAAATTCAAATTTAACTAGCCATCCTGCATTTTTATTTGTTAAACATGGCAACCCTAACACCAAGAGAGTTGGCATACTAGGCATTTAGTGTATATTTAATAAATAGATGGACAGATGTTTATTTCATTATATTATCCCTTTAATGTAGCTTGATTGTCTGTTAAGAAAAAGCACGTTTGCCTTTTCAAAGTTTCTATTGGAAGCCACAATTTTTGGTTCATAATGAGTTAACAACAAAAGGTAAAGCAACAGATATTTTCAAGAGAAAATGTTAGTTTCAAAATGCATGGGTGAGGAAATGCACATATGGAAATTGCCTGTTCTTACATGTCCTAGCCAAAACTATAAGGTTTGCCCTTAGTGCTAAAAACAGTGAGGCTCATAAACAGTATTATTCAGTCAACATCCTGTTCAAAAAGTACACCTACATATTTTTAACATGTAGGTGTAATTTTTAAGTGTACATAATAAGAAACACCTATATAGAGTTAATTGATAGCAAGTTAAATTATTTATAAAATATCCTGATATTAACATAAATGTTGCTTTAAATCCATATTAAAACGTCAACTTAAAAAAGATAAATTATGCAGCAGGCATACTGCTTTCAAATAAAAGTACAAATTGCTATAGTGTTCTTTTAATAGATGCAGAGAACCATATTCCCCAATGGACAGTTGGACACTGAGGAGAGAATTACCTAACTTCAGTATAGATTGCTAAATACAGTGACATGGCATTATTATTGCATTGTCTTCTTCAGCATGACTTTACTATCCCTGGAGACTCTGGCCCAGGAAAATTGCTTAATATTTCATTATAGGGACTTCCAAATTGATCTATATTCAATAACAATCATCAAGACATTTTACTGTGTAAAACTGATGTATTTTATTTAGAGCAATAGAATGTAAAATTGACATTTTTTTCCTTAAGTTGTGTAATTTTTACTTTCTCCAATTCTCTGAAATACAGACCTTTGAATTTCCTTCATTCTACACAGATATAATTTTAATTTATATAATCTCTTTTGCCTTTATGTTGTAAATTATTTCTATAACATTTAAATACAGTTATTAATAAGATGAAAATTAAGGAAGAATAATTTTTTTAATTTTTTAAATGGATATATAATAGTTGTACATATTTGGGGGTACATGTGATACTTGATACCTGTATACAATGTGTAATGATCAAATCAGGGTATTTGGATGATCCATCACCCCAAACATTTGTCTTTTCATTGTGTTGAGAATATTACAATTCTTCTGTTCTAGCTATCTGTATATATACAATAAATTATTGCTAACCAGAGTTTCCCTACCATGCTATTGAATGCTCGAACTTATTCCTTCTATCTAGTTGTATTTTAGTTTCCCTGTACTCTCATATTCCACCTCCTGAAACAGACTTTAAACAGTTTTGTGTGGTCAGATTCTAAATGTAAATTATTCTATATGCAAGGAAAAAAAAAACCTGTCTCTTGATCTAACCCACATATGTTATATAAGCATTGTCACAGAAATTTAGATAAGATCTTAAATACACACTAGATCTTTGGTCCCTCCACAAATGAAGAAGACACAGGGGGAAGTACAAAGGAAAGGAAGGCTGCATCATTTTCTTGCTTTCCTTCATGTTACTTTCATCTGTTTTGGTAAAAATGTTTTTGAAAATTCTGACACAAGCCTGACCCTCCAGAGAAGGAAGAACACACAACATGGTAGACACAGTTTCTCTACCCACACTTTCTGGATCTCAGCTGCTGCTTCTGGAAGCTACTTCCTGTTGTTCTCTTGCCATTGTCTGGTGTGAATATGTGCAGACACAGAGCTTCATAGCAAAATAATCTTTCGGGAAGTTCCAAGAGTTACAAGGCGAGTTTGAGGTTGATTTCACAATGGTTATAAAAAAAAAAGTGTTCAAAGGATCTTTCATTGCCTTAATAATAAAAATCTTGTCACTTTTTATAATAGAGCTTAGATATTTTTTCTTTCTTTAGGTGGCTATTTCTTAGTTGATGAGGTTATAGGTCATGAGTGTGCTAGTGTGCTTGTCATGTCTTTCAGTTTTGTTTTCATGTAATCATAGTGTCAGGCCAACTATTTACCACTAACTAGTAACTAGACTACAATTTTTTGTTTAAACTTATGCAACTTCCACTAGGTAACAGGAGAGCAGCAACCCTAAGTCTCTTCATTTTTAAATTATATCCCCCAAATCTCTTCATCTTTAAATTATATATCCTCAACATATATCTTAGTTGTCTTGCACTTCATTGAAACTTCTAACTACGTCATCCATGGCTGGCCCCTTTAAGCTATTGAGTTACACGCTTTAGTCCTGGAACTGATTATTGTCTCTCTACATATTTCTTATATCCACGTCAAAGCTGGGATCTTGGAACAGCATTTTCACGTCTAACATCTGATACAGATAGTTCCAGACGGAGATCTTTATCTTCCTTTGTCACACTTCTTAGCAAAAGTTGTTTGGTTTTGTTCTACTGAGAGATTTGTTAATAAGCACATGATCCTTAGATGCCCTCCTCCAAAGACAAGAAAGCCCTACTTATAAACAGCATGTAAATGTAGCATTTAGCAAGATCTATTGAGTGATATCTTACTACATGAAATCTTGTTAATTATTTCTAGACAGAGTATTACTATTCAACCACATCAAACTGGTAGAAATTCACCTTTTTTTTTAAGATCTTCAGAATTATTACCTTCAGTTAAGGAATCATTCCAATGTCTTTAAATCTTTATACATGAGTAATATTTTCCAATGTGTAACTTGAAATCCTTATGCTTGTCCCTCTTGCTCAGGAAATAGAGAACAGTATGTCATTTTCCTTTATTTAATATTTCATTGTAGTGTTTCGGGGCTGTTATGAAGTTGCTCTTAAGGTTATATCCACTAATAACAATGTTTTTTAAGAACCTTCTGTAAAGCATAACAAAAAATAAGCCACCCTTGGTGAGGAATTTCTTTACAGTCTGCTGATTTATCCTTAAAAATAAAATGATGCAAATTTTGCAGTCTCAACCACAATATTGCCTTGTTTACCAATTTGTTCCATGAAAGTAATGTTTTGAATTACTTTCCAAAGTGAATTGCTTCCTTCTTCTAACCAAAGAGAGTTAAATTGACAAAAAGTCACCAGTGTGGTTTCCGGGCCTTTCAACTGCATGTCCCCAAGGGTCTATAGCTATTGGTAGCTGCTGTAATCCCAATCTCTGTATTTCTTCTTTAGGATCTGTTTTCCAAAACAATAATTTAGTCTCTAGAAAGAAAAACAACACAACAACTTATTTCTGATCATAGCTACACTAAGGGGAACCACTGCTCTCCTTTCATTGTGTTTGTGGTCTATGAATAACACTAGTTTGAAGATAATTTTTAATTACGATGCTCTGACCTAAACTTACTCACTAGTAGGTAGGTGAGGAAACCTTTAAGTTCAGTCTTCATGGTAGTTACTTACTTGACAAAACAAAGAATTGAATTTCGTTTTAGATAGAACCGAGTATTAATTCATTCTATTCCTTCAATGGACAATTATCTATTATGCATTTGCCATTCTCCAGAAATTTTGCAAAATTCTGGGGATGAAAACACAACTAAAGCAAGGTCTTTGTCTTCATTAAGTAAAGAATGGGAAAGACAAATATCTACATAAAATTTCAGTCCAGTGAGAGTCATGTTTAGATATATGCCTATATTAATATTATAGATTGAGAGAGATTATAAGAGAAATATTGGGTAAAATAGCTCAAAGAGCCTGCGTGAAAGTCTCAGAGGAGGGTTTCTTTGAGCAAGGATTTGCAGAATCCTTAGAAAGAAATGGAATCATTGAAGGCAGAGGAAATTTGTAGCAAATGGCATGATATGGTCAGAGAACTGCAAGTGTCTCAGCATAACTAAACCACAGGGTAGGTGAGAAAGATAGGAAAAGATAAAGCTGAAAAAATAGGGGTGGGGGCCAGATCTTAGAAAGTTTATGTTGTAAATCAGGTGTCTGAAGCAAGTCTTTTGCTTTTTTACTGCCTACAAACTGAGATTGGTTTTTACGTGTTTAAATAGTAGAATAAAAGTCAAAAGAAGAATAATGTTTTATGACACATGAAATATGAAATGATATAAAATTCAAATTTCAACGCACATAAACTTGGGCTGAAAAATAGCCACTCCCATTTGTTTACATTGTCTATGGCTGCCTTAGCACTCTGATGGCAGAATTGAGTAGTTGTAACAGGGACCATATGGCCAGCAGAACCTAAAATATTTGCTATCTGGTCCTTTATAGAAAAGGGTTGCTGACTCCTGCTGTAGACTAAAGACTTTAAGATGCTGTAAGAGAAAAAGAAGTCAATGGGCTTTAAAGGTGAAAGTGTCACATTAGGAGCTGTTTTATAAATTTGTTCTCTTAGATGGCATATTTTGAGACTAGTTTGTATGTAGGCAAGACCAGTCTGCTGGAGAACTAAGCCACCAGCAGATCAATGAGTCAAGGTATTTTTGTACTTTTGCTGTGATAGGAAAGTGAAGAAGCTATAAAGGAAAATATGACATAACCTTGGGACAAATAGATGTTCACACAGAATAAGGTGCTTAGAGATGGCAAGGATACAGCTAATAAATAAGTCTTTTTTTAAGAAAGGCAATAATAAACCTCAAATTGGAGGATTCAAGTTGTGATTTATTTGATAAACATTAATTTGGTGATGGTCAAAAAAAAAACAAACAAAAAAATGAGTGGATGGAAGGATTAATTTTAATCCCCTTTCTAGAGGTTGTAGTTAGTGGTAGAGCTTTAGATAATGATTTATTTAGACCTTTCCTTCTCAGATATGTTTTAAAACTTGGTCAAATCCTTACATATGTTTGATCAGAATCCTTTGAGATGTGCCTAAATACACAGTACGGCAATATATGTTGTGTGGCCTTTCATTGCTTGTTTGCTTACAAATCCATTTCCTGGCTTTTGCTTGCTTTACTCCATGTTGTAGGACTGAACCTGCAAATTGCATCACTGGCTTATAAACCCTCTGTCTTCCACCGAGTTTTGGCCACTGTGGGAAATTGGTGATTGAGAGGAAAGTAGAAGCCAGAGGATTCCCCCCTTTTCTTGGGCAGCATCTTTAGTGGTGGCTGTATCTCCTTTGAGGTTTCAGCTCCTGTTGGAAAGACTCTCCTGTGGTTCCAGTCCTTCTAAAACTTTGGCTCCCAGGCTCTGTAACCTCGTTCTACCTCTCTTAGGTCTTCCAGCCTAGGTAGCAAAGGCTTCAAGCTGTGGGTAATCTATTGCTATTATTAATCTCTAAATTAGCATCTCTGTCTCCTGTTGGCTTTTATGCTCTGCCATAACTTTGTTTTTTGTATCATCTCCTTCTTTACTCTTATTTTTTTGACAGCCTTCTTGCAGAGATAATTACAAAAGATCATTACAACATCTTTAGTTGTCATAAAATATACACAACGTAAAGTTTACCAATGTGATCATTTTTAAGTGTACAGTTTAGCATACTTCAAGTGTAAAACTCAGTGTCACTGAGTACATGTGCAATGCTACATAACCATCATGACTATTTCCAAAACTTTTCAATCACCCAAAACAAAAACTCTGTAACCATTAAGCAATAGTGACAGGGAAAGAGGGACACAGCTGCTTGCTGCCTCCCTGATGCTCCTGCTCCGGGTCCCGCTGGAGCGCTCCAGGCCCCTCCACAGGCAGCTGCTTGCGCGATCCTGATTGGATGTTAACGCTTGTTGCTGATTGGATGTTAAAGCTTGTTGCTGATTGGATGTTGAAGCTTGTTGCTGATTGGTGGGCAGATGAGAAATAAAAAATCAGTTTAGACAACTTTTGAGAGAGCTTCAGAGCAAATATAATTATATGAGAAATGTGAATTTGGGGAGAAAGATGGAAAATAGCATTTTAAAGAATATTTAAGTGCACTTATGTTTTCTGTACATCATCTCCCTTTGGCATTTTTATAAGTGTCTGTAATAAATATATAAATTACTGTTCCATTATTTTTTATTGTCATACTGATGTTACTTTGCCCATAAAATCATACTATACCTGAGCCACACAGTTGCACAGCTTTTTGACAGTTATATATGAAAAGAGGTGCAAAGGAAAGAGAAGAAATAGGTGTTGAAAATTACATTATTTCATTTCACTCTCACAGAATCCTGCAAGAAAGGCAGCATTATCCTCACAGACAGTTTAGTAATGCCTAGAAGATCTATAATCTTAATCCAGGTCTGAATGGCTCTACTAGAATTTATTTTGCAAAATGAAATATACATGTCAATTGACTAGGGTCATTCATTATGCTAAGCTGTTGAATAAACACTGACAGACACTCTCTAAATTGGCATGATGTTTAACACCTCATTTTTATTGTAAAACAAACCGACATTATGCAATATGATGTGAAATTTGCGTTATGTCAAATACAAAAGGGTACTTCAAGAGAAACTCTTGCTATGGAAAGTGCCAATTTTGACCAATGCCTTCAGAGAGGTAGAGAATGTTGAGAAGCAAGAAAGTATGCATTGATTCACTACATTGCTGGAATAGTGAGAGATAGATGTGGAAGTAGAGTTCATCAAACTATCCTATTTATAGATTTTGATTGTAAAACCAAAGGTAAAAATGTTACTAGAAGTTAAACAAGCTTCCCAAACAACAGAAGGTATCAAGATCATGTTCCTGTTCTATTGTTACCTGTTTGCCCTGCCATAACCATCAAACTGATATACTCAAGAATTACTGAGAAGTTAATGAGAGCAGTCTATATTTTGTGATGCTCTGAAACTACTCTTCTGGTGATGCTCTGAATTATAAATGAGTGAATATGGCTCATTATTACGATCCAGGACTCAGCTAAACTGGGAGAGAGACCTGAGCAGCACAGTATTGGAATAGCTAATTAAAGCACCAAGCCAAAAATGAGAGTTAAACTTTTAATGGTGTGGTGGCATAAACAGGAGTCTAACATGAGAGAACGTGGGAACTCCCCTGTTCCATTTTCCCCCATAGAATGACATGCAGGTCGAGGGTCAAGGGGATGAGCACAGACACAGGGGTCTTCTCATTGTTGAGGGAGCCCTGAACAAAAGGCTCTGGCAGTTTTATGGACCCTGGAGTGGGGACACAGCAAAGGGGAGAGGCCAGAAGTGAGAAGTACTGGGTACTTAGAGTGGGGAAAAGTGGTTTCAAGGTTTCCCTCTCTTCCTCCATAAAGAGGTTTCTGCAGAGACACCTGAAAAAAGACCTCTGCCCAGAGAGACTCAGGAATGAAGTTGTCTGGACTGGACATGTAAGTATGTCAGAAAGCATGATCCACCAGGGGAACCCAAGTCTTTTCCTGGAAATCCCTGTAGAAACTGCGATGCACTGGATGTGCACCAAGTCTGGCATGAGGAAGGGCAGCTGTCCCCCATAAGACCTGCCAGGTCAAGGATCATAATTGCCTATACTCAGGCCTGAATAACTATACAAAGTGTTTTACCCAGAAGTTGAATTCTTTCATTGTCTTTATATATAAACTTTTCAACCTTGAATTTTGCAGAGTAACAATAAGCTGATAACTGTAATGGGGGAATATGTAAGCACCTTTCTACTCTTTTTAGAAAAGCACAACTTTTGTCTTTTTTCTTCCTTTTCTGTCACAAAATTCTCAAAACTTCTGTAGCCAACCACCAATATGCTACTGCTGCTGCTGTTGCTGCTTGTCCTTCTCCTCGTCCTCCTTTTTTGTTTTCCTAGTCATTGTAGTCTTTTAATGGGGATAATAATCATTTTAGAAAATTTGGCTTACAATTGTATGTGTGCCTATGTATAGATACTTACTGTTTTGAAGTGAGGAATTAATGTAAGTTGTGTAAACTATTAATTTGAGTTTAATGAATTCAAAATGAGAAATATGGCTTATATTTAACTATTCTTAGAAGTTACAAATTAACAATTGGAGGCACAATCTTGAAGTACCATGTATCAAAAGAATATTTCTAATTCTCTTTATAGAATGGTATCTAGTATATTTTGAATTCTATACTAGCAAAGATCTCATTAGAAGAGGTGAACCTCCCACTTTGTTTAGTTTGCAAAACACACAAATGTCCTGGTTTGAATAATGAGTATTTTATATACATCTTTTATTTTTCCATAATTCTTATAAAGGAATTTCTTTCTTTTTTTTTTTTT
>VBSM01002217.1:33785120-33804386 GCA_008086735.1 Cheirogaleus medius
TTTTTTTTTTCATTTTTTATTTTTATGTCTTGGAAGGATGAGGGGAATGTGTAGATGGAGAAAAGTTTCTAGTATAAATTAGAAAGAGAGTAGTAACACAAAAACTCCACCCTGTTGGGCATAAGCCTTGATTTTATTATTTTTACATTCCAACCATTAAAATTCACCTTTCGTCTTCAATATATTATCTATACTCAGATGAACACTGCATGAAGGAATTTTGTGGATTGAATATGTGCCATGTTTGCATGTAGTATCTCTGGTTGTAAACATGATAAAATTATCAATGAAACTCCCTAATTTGATCCTGAAGTGAAGGGATGTTGTCCAATGAATCATTTGTGTTTGTAGGAGGCAACGTTGTAGCTAATAGAGCAAGAATGGGACCCAGATGTTTTCTGAAAAGTTGGTTGCACTGGAGGCAGGGAGCATTACCTAAAGTGTAGGCGGCCATATGGAAGTGAAGGTTGGAAACATCCCATTACAAGTCATATATCACTGAGCTGACAGCAAGAGTTTCAGCTTGTTTTTATTTAAATCATGAAAGCAGCTGCTCAGCTGTCTAGCTGTATTAAATTTAACCCCTTTTCCTGGCAATTGAATTCAGTAATTTATGCAATTTTGATTGGACCACTGCATAAATATCATTTGGAGAGCTTTTTACTTATTCTTGTCCCTTAAATTCACATCCAGATCCATGACTGGCTAATTTTTCTCCTGAATGAGAATGCTTACAGATAATGCACCTGGCTGAGTCTATTAAAACAAATCACAGAGGAATACTATAATTTCAGCTTTGGCAGATAATTACTATGGCAAAACATGAATAAATGCCAGATAGTTTTTTAAGTGATCATTTATATCTCTTGGTGTCTTTTACTTATTTTCCTTTAGTTATTTTGTTTTCTTCCTCTTTTTCTCTTAATGACTCGCTCTTTCGTTTTTCTGTCCTGCATGCATTTCCAGTATGTGATTCTATCTAACTCTTAATATTTTATTTTATTCTTTTGTATCCTGGTTGTTTTAGTTGACCTTTTCACAAGTATTCTCCAGCCTGTTTTATTCAATCTTTTCTTACTTCTCCTTCAATATGTCCCTTTCCCTCTTATTCTACCTTTCTTCAAGCTCCTTTCCAGCTCTATAGCTTGCAAGGTTGTTTGTAATCACCTTTCCTTGAGCTCTATTTATCTTTTAGAATGTTCTATGTCCTCTATAAAGTATTTTTGATCAATATTTGGAAAGTCTTCAGCTCATGTTTTGACCACATGTGCCTCATGCTACCTGTTAACTGAAGATGCATTTTATCACTTGCCTACCAAAGTAGAGACTTGGGCTATTACCTCTTGGAAAAGTACTGACTTTAATTTCCTGTGGAAAGAAACACTGTGAAAAGAAACACAGTTTTATCCTAAACAATAGGAGTGTTAAAAGAAAATCTTTGAACAAATTAAAATTAGCAGATTTCATTTGAGCAAAGAAGGATTCATGAATTAGACTGCACCCTGAACCAGGAGAGGTTCAGAGAGCTCCACTTGGTAATATGGGCAGGCAGTATTCATAGCCAGAGAAAGGAAATGACCACAGAAAGAGCTTGATTGGTTACAGCTTGGCATTTGCCTTGTATGGACATGGTTAATGAGTTGGCAGCTGTGATTAGCTGAGACTCAGCTGTTTGTTATAAGAATATACTCTTTGTCAGACTTGTGATTGTTTACACACTAAATTAAGTTGCAGTTTGCTACTTGGGGGTTCAAAATAGAGAGGCAGCAACGTTAGGCCAAATTTAATTTAATAAGAGAAACTGGTAAAAATAAAGGTAAGCTGGTTCTAGAAAAAAAAGATGAAGTTAAGGAAGATAATTTACATTTGTTGGGATTTTTCAGGTAATTACTCAGGTAATAATGTTATTCCCTAACCATAATCAAGAATCCTTCCCTTTTCTCTGCAAGGTGATATTTTGTTGGAGATATTTAGTCTCAGAGATGTGTTTCTTTTTAAAAAATTGATTTTATAATGATGTTTCCCTTTTAGGTTATTTTTCATGGATATGAAACTCTTCATAAAGTGACTTTAACAGTGAGTTCTATCTGTAATGATCAGGATCCATTGTTGTCACCCTAAAAATAATTGGACATTAAGGTTTGAGAATGAGTGCCTGTAGGTGCCAAAATGATTTGCTGTGGGTCAATGAGCATACTGACATTCTCCCGGACTGTTTTTTTCCAGGGCTAATAATGAAGTAAAGGTCTTATGCAGAGATAATATTTTTTCTCAAATGCCAGGTCTGCCTAAACAGAAATTCTGACTCCATATTTCCAGTCTTTAAAAATGCAACATGGCTCCATAAACTAAATCATGTGCTGGAACATCAAGGATCATTTGTCAATGTGGGACTTATAGAAACTTATGTTGCAATTAATGTTATATCTACTAGTAATATTTTCTCATTAAAAATCAACACAGAAAATCCTTCTCAGAATTGGTACCAGAAGGAAATTGCCATCTCACAGTTTAACTGACCTTTCTAAGGTCATGTGGGACATGGCCAAACTACATACAGTTCCTGTAATTCAGAAGCAAACTAGTTTTGTTACTGTGTTCATCTTCTTTGTGCATTGGTCTAATTTTAGATATGCATCTAGTTCAGTGATATTTAAAATAAAGAGTGCATTATCAGACATAATGAAGACATAACACACAGCTCAAAGCTCTGGTTTTTAAACATCCTACAGACCCAGGTTTGATTAGATTTTAGCCAATAAAATCTGATGTGAGAAAAACTGATTTTTATTAGGGCAGAGGATGAACAGGGCAGAAGCAAATAAAGCAAGGATAGACTTTGGCCACATTTACACATGTGAAATATGCAATGAGAAACCATACAACATAACAGCAGCTGACTTGTCTCCTCTATTCATTCAATAAATATCTATTTAAAAATGTACTGTGAGTCAAATAGTGGACTAGGTACTTAGATGCACAGATAAAAGGAGAATTTAAAAAAAAACTATTAAGAAAAATTCAAGTTTCACAGAATGAATAGGAGAGTGTCAATCAATCAGTTTAACCAACATTTAAATAATAAAGAATATGCTTTAAAATATTTACTCTATCTGTGCTTTGTCTTTCCTCAACATTTTATAAGCAAAGATATATTTATTTAATCATATATCCAAAATCATTAGTTTTAATTTTGAGATAATATCAGTAAATTCATAAAAGAAGCTGAATAATTTTAGCAGCTATCAAAAAAGGCCCAATTAAAGACATTAGGTTGTCTTCATCTCTGAGATTAACATATGTTTTTAAAAATGGATAATTCCAAGATTGATGTGAGTGTAATGAGATGGGCATACTTTGATACTTCTGAAAGTATTATACATTTTTACATGATTTTATAAGGGGTTTTTGGCCATATGTATTGAGAAATTTAAAATATTTTAAATTTTTGACATAATATTTCTAACCACAAAAATCATATCATTAGAAAATATGAAGATTAACTGAAGGATTGTACAGAGATTACCATCATTCCTAATTATTTATAAAAGCAAATTACTAGGAGTATATGGAATCCACTTTTAGGAGAATGGATTAAAATTGTGAGCATTTGTGTAATGAAACACTAGAAACACTACACAATCATTAAGAATCTTGTTTTTGAAGGGTATGTAATGACACAGAAAAATGTTCACTTTGTGTTAAATAAAAAATATACCAAGCTTAATGATTTTAACATGACATAATAAAAAATAAGGAAACAGAAAGAAAAAAAATAAGGAAAGTTTATTAAATCTTAGTGGTGTCTCTCCAAACCCTGGCTTCCAACCTTAAATTAGGATATTTATTTTTTTAGATAATATTCATAGTGTGTATACTTTTATCATCAGTAAAATATAAAAAATTTAAAAACCTCCCAATATTACTAGATATGTCATATGATGCAAAAATAATTTTTTAAAATATCTGTAGATAGAGATGGATCCTGTTACTCTGCAGTCCCCAACTCCCAGTCCAGGGACAGGTATGGATCTGTGGCTTGTTAGGGACCCGGTAGCAGAGCTCTGCGTTCCTCACTCCCATGGAAAAATTGTCTTCCATGAAACTTAGGAAGGTGATGGTGGGGGAGGGGTGCACAGCAGAAGATGAGCAGCAGCAGGTCAAGCTAGGGAAGCTTATCTGTATTTACAGGCGTCCCATCGTTAGCATCACCGCCTGATCTCCTCCTCCCCACCCTTCCATGGAAAAGTTATCTTCCATGAAACTGGGCCCTGGTGCCACAAAGGTTGGGGCTGCTGCTGTTACTAATACTGCCAAATTTGCTAATTGCCTTGATCTTATTCATGGCCCAAACCATTATGTCATATTTCCTCTGGACGGTCCTATAATTATGTGGAGTTAGGAAGGGAAAGTGGTGCCCAAACAGTAGAGGAGAATTTTCGAGCATGGAGAGTTCAGGGCATGTGGCGAAAAGGAAGAAATACAAGACTTTTAGAGGTTGTATTAGTCAGTTTGAGCTGCCATAACAGAATATCATAGCCAAAGTGGCTTAAACAATAGAAATTTATTTCTCACAGTTCTGGAAGCTGAGAAGTCTAAGATCAAGGTGTCAGCACATCCAGTTTCCTGTGAGGGCTCACTTCCAGTATCTTTTTCTCATGAGGCCATTACCAAGTGTCGTCTTCTCCTTGTGTCCTTCCACTTATGAGAGCAGAGAGCAAGTGGAAGCAAGCTCTCTCCTCTCTCTTCTTATAAGGACACTAATCCCATTCATGAGGTTTCCACCATCATGACCTCATTACTTTCTCCTAATACCATCACATCATCACATTGGAGGTTAGGATTTCAGTGTTTGAATTGGTAGGGGTGGGGACAAACATGCAGTCCATAACCATAACCAAGGTCAAAGATTTGGCCTGAGTTGCTAAGAAGAGTGTAGCTCTGTGAATCATTTTTACTTTTACTTCTCTTATTCTATGACTCTTTGGAAATCTTTGTATAGGGAGATGCACCATACCTCCTTAGAAAGAGCTTTTCTCTGAGTTCATTTAATTTAGATCTCTATTCATTCTAATTACTCATACAAAATAATCATAGCACATCAGCCTAGATAAATGTTATGATTCAAATGTTCACCAAAATAATATTTCAAATAGTAAAATTTCTTTTTGTGAGCCTGGGACTTCTCCAGCCATGTTTATTTAGAGCAAATATTTTTAACACATTTCCCATGAAGCTGCTGATAAAACCATTTTAGATATTTGCATATTTATAATCCCTTTTTAAGGAATCAATTGTGTATATCAAAATAATTCAAATGACATAATAGTGTTGTTCCTCTAATATTAAATGTAGTCATAATTATAGTAAATTTTAAATGGATGAGACAGATATTAATAAAGATATAGTAAAAAAATGAGCTTCAGGGAACAATTATGCATTGTCTAAACTCTAGAGAACACTTCTTCTGGAACCAGAGTCTTATTTTATGGAAGTTATTTTATAACTCTATAAATTATAGATAACTGATAGCAATGTAAAATACTTCTTATATGTAGACATGTAAATCATGTCTTGTCTAGCCTTACCCACACCCAGGAAAAAGTTTTGCTTCTCAGTGGAAATTTTTTTTAATATTCTATTAGTATGTCTGTTCTTCATAGTCTCTTTTGATTTAACAAATGTTCATTCTTATATCTACATGAGAATCATTTTTTAATGAAAATTTTATTTTTATAAGGAGAAAGTAGTTTTAAGAAAATGTAATGATATCAACTGAAACTTCAATTTACCAAAAATTGTAACTGCTGACTGTCTTATATATTCATAATGATGGCATTTCTAATAACTGTTAGTATTAATACTAAATTGAACAACAATAATGATCAAATCATAAATACCAATTACTGTAGCATTTTGTATTTTCTTCACATCTTGTAGGTCTTAGAGGAAACTGAATTTCAATATTTTCTTTAAATTGCCTTTTGGTCACTCATTCAAAATTTGCGAAGTTATTGGATTCTGATTATTATGATTTGTCTAGTCTCATAAAATCTTAAAGTGATGTTTGAATTAAATATAAAATTTAACCAAATGCAATGCGTTATTCTTGAGTATATCTAGGTCTCAAACCCCGCACACACACACACATACACACACACACCACACACTCAGACATCTGCATGTACAACTAGAGTGGGCATATTTTGAGATATTTTAGAAAAAAATTGTATATGAAAGATATATTAGATAATTACCATATCAATATTAAATTCCTTCTATGTGATGATATTTTTGTCGATACATAAGGGAAAGTCTTTGTTCTTAGCAAATGCACACATAATATATATAAAGTATATAGGTGTAAATTTTTGGCTATTTGCAACTTCAAATGTTCAGAAGTATTTGAGGGAAATAGAGAGTGAGGGAAACAGAAAGAGATAGAGAGAAGGATAGATGGGGAAAAGTGCATATGGCAAAATATAAGTATACATGAAAAATGGAAAGAGGTAAAGGTATTTATAGTACTATTCTTTCAAAAAAACAAAAACAAAAACAAAAAAAACACAGAAAAAAGAAAATGTTCATTATACAGAGATGGAAAAAATGAGAAATTTATGTAATAAGTAAAGAGGATAGGCTAATAGACATAATTGTTTCCTCCATAAAGAAGTATCGAGGTATGGTTTCTAATAACCATTTCTAATCACTAGCCAAAAAGCAAGTTGCAAAAGATGGATAACCTTGAAAAAAACAGTTCTTGCTTTAAGAGAATATTTGGTTGAATGATAAAGATCACCAAATCAATCACCAATAAGGAAATTTCTTTTTGCTGTCTTATTTTCAAAATATTCTAATCCTCTTGTTTAAGTTTGTTGTTAACCAGGTTGTGTCTGTGTTCATCTCATTTTCAAAATCAAAACTTGAGGCTGTATTTCAGATATATGTAAACTAATTAATTAAACTGATCATCAATCTCAGAATTCTATTTACCTATACCAACAAAATTATTACTTTTTTCAATTTGTTTTATTTTATTTTTGTGAGACAGAGTTTCCTTCTGTCTGCTTGGGTAGAGAGAGTGCAGTGGCGTCATCATAGCTCACTGCAACATCAAACTCCTGGGCTCAAGCAATCGTCCTGCTTCAGCCTCCCCAGTAGCTGGGACTGCAGACGCATGCCACCATACCCAGATAATTTTTCTATTTTTAGTAAAGCCAGGATGTCACTGTTGCTCAGGCTCGTCTCAAACTCCTAAGCTCAAGCAATCCTCCTACCCCTGCCTCCTAGTAGACCAAAACAATTCTATCAGATGTTTTCCAAAACAAATTGGGTTCATAAATGTTAACACTTTTCTTCCTAAAATGCATTAATAAAGTGATGAAAAAGTAGCAAAGTGGGCCAATTTGAAGCTTACATCTTGCCTTCTCCAAAGATAGTATTATATTTCAGACCAAATATCTCAAAAGAAAATTGCAGGATTAGAGATTTTCTTGCCAAACTGAATAATTAATTATACGATAATTATGTAAGTTGTCTATATATTTCGTTTTTGTAAAATTTGAGAGAATTTGAAAGTGAAGAAGATAATGCTATATAAATATTATGAATCTTTACCTTTTACATAAACAGAAATTGTTATGAAATTGTTGAAACTGCAAAATATATATCTAACAATTATCATCTAGTTCATAAAGGAAAAATTGTTTCTTTTTTTGAGTTTCTCTTAAGGGGGTGGAGAGCAAGTGGTTATTCCTTGAAGGAAGCAGATGCATAAATTTAATTTTATGGATGACATGTTTAGCATTCAATTGAACAACAGTTTTACAAAAAAAAGAGCTTCAATATGCTCTTTCTCTCCTTAAAAGGGATTCTACAACTTCCAGAATGCCTGCAAACAAAGGCAAGGTAGCGTGTCCTACTTCTTAGCAAGGAGTAAGAATATCAGAGTTGACTGCCATGAAATCAAAACTCTGTATTTGATTTTTGGGAGGAGGAAAAGGGATTATGTGTATTGTTGCCACTATTGCCCTTTGTCTCAGCAAGGGAAATACAGAATTCAAAGTGAAAAACAAGAAGGTTTTTTTTTAAAAAACATGTCATTTTTTCCCTCCATTTCTGTGATTATGATGTAGGCAAAGTTGTTATTTCATGAAAGGCATCTCCCCAGCAGCCAGCATTTTCAACCAGATTCCAAAGTTTTGATAGATGACTTACAAGAGCTCAGCTCTGGCTCAAGGAACTGACAGATGGATTTGACTTGCAAAGGGGTTGGAATAGGTTCATGGAAATCACCCTGTAACTCTGATCCTACACACATATCCTCAATATCCAGAAGCCAAATTATGGCCAAATGATTCTTCTACATTTTCTACTGGCCCACTACCAATGAGGCATACTGATTCAGAAAACAACAACATAAATATTTATACAATTTGCTTTTTTTCTCTTGTAATCTTGAGGGTATAAAACACTACCAAGTTCTTAATCCTTCTTTTGTCTTAATTTTGTTTTTTCTATTCTTTCAACTCTATTGAATGCTTTTACATTTTTTATTATTTTATGAGATTTATGAACATCATCACAGACGACATGATCGGCCTTCATATCTCTTTGAACACCTACTTTATTTTAAATTAGATTAGCTTTAGGCAACAGATATTAAAAACCACACAATAATAACATCATACATTGATATCAACCAGTTGCCTATTCTAGGCTTGATTTTATAATCAGTTCTAAAATATGAACAGTTTTAAAATGAAGTTAATTTTCTATTAAAACAATTTGTAAATCAATATTTAATGAAATATTTTTATATTAATACAGTGCATTATTATTATTGAGTCTGAATGCACAAGACAATATGTCAAGTGCTTTAGAGGGAAACAACTCATATTTGATATTTTCCTTGGCCTTAAATCTCTGTTGGGTGGACATATGAGATACACAATACCCATTATAGCAGGCAGTTTGTAGTAAATGCAATAAAAGAAATAAGGCAAAAAAAAAATTCTAGAGAATTGGAGGACATAGAGATTAGACATTTTGTAGAAGAACTGAGATCATGAAAGATTCCAGGAACAAGGTCTCATTGAGGCCTGCCTTGAAGGAAGGGTGGGATTTGCAGAAATGGGATTGGAGAAGATAATTAGAGGAAGTGAGCATGGAGCGAGCTGTGCAACAGGAAAGAGCTGTGGTGTGTTCAGGAAACATGGAATAAGCCACCTGGTTTGTCTCCTAAGATGTTAGGGGATTATCCGGAGAGCACAAAAATATTTTCTTATATATAAATTCCTTAGAGAACTCATTCACTCTCACAATGTAATCCCCTAAAATCCTTTAAATCCATCTTTTTCTCTCCCTCCCTGAGACAATTTTACTTTAGTCTGGCCACTGTCTTCATCAACTAACTGAGACAGTGTCCTAACAGGACTCTCACCCACATTGCCACCCTGCACTTTGCAGCCAGGTACAGAAGAACAAATCTAATGAAATCAATCCATGATGAGAACTTTTCAATTGTCTTACGCAAGCTTCATCTCTCTCTACTCTTTCCTTGTGCTTTTGGGGTCAGACATTTCTGAATGTCTCTTAATTCCTTTAAAAAATGATCTTTTTATTCCTCCTGGATTGCTGTCTGTGCCCCCAAAACTTTCCCCCCTTCTTATTTCAACTAGCAAATTCCTCTCCATCTCTCCTGTCTCAATTTAAATATCAGTTTATGCAATCGTTTATTCAAAAATACTTAATTGAGCAACTACTGCTCTCTGGCCTCTTAATTTTACCAAGATACTTCCCTTATCTTCCTCACTGTATTATATGCCTTTGCTACACACAGCACACAGTATTGTCATTGTGCAATGATTTGTAATATCTATTCTAATTCAAACTCCATAAGCATAAAAATGGCCTGGTGGATAATCATGACTTTATAAATAATTATTTGCTGCATAAATAGTTTAGTTATCACCTTTATGTTGATGAATATTGTATAGATAATCCGTGCATGGAGATACTCAAGACAAATTTGATCAATAAATTAATGAAGCTACAATAATTTCTCTTGCCAATCATGATTCTAACAGCTTTTCCTGACTTGAATAATCTCCTACTCAATTCATCTCAGATATTCTAAACTTTTCTTAAGACGTTCTCCCTCAAAGTCATCAACTGAGATCTACATTATTCATTCTGAGCCCTGAATAGCCCCATGGAATGACTTCTCTTTCAATTTTCTTGTTACTCCCAAATATGCTGAAAGAGAGTCAGGCCAACCTCCTCCACCACAAGGTGGTTGTGGACTCGATGAGCCATGGTGCAGTTGAGTTAGTCCTACTTCACTACCCTCCGGGTCAGATCTGGCTCTCAGGCCAGCCGGACCATCACCTCTATCCTGAAGCTTTCCTGAACTCTCACAGGTCTTGTTGAGCTTCTCTCTTTCATTTTAATTAAAAAATATTTTTAAACTATAATTTAAAAAAACCTACAAATTAAACAAATAAAAATAACCAGGATTTCACAGTAACCAAATTTAAGCAGAGTTAATATTTTTATTAAGATTTTTAAGGAAATACATTTTTATCTGAACATTTGTCCAACCCCATCCTCTTCCTCGCTGTCCAATGTAATCACTATGTGGACTAATCACTAAAAAAATCACTAAAAGGCTAACCATTAAAAGAACTGAAATATATGGCTTCCAAAATAGTAAAACAAAAATGTATAAAACATATACATATACACACTCCTTAGTCAATATAGTATATTTCTTATTCTTCTAAAAGATAATCAGTTTCCATTCATTATATAAACTTAATATGTAATAGTAGCTTTCTGCTTATAAAAATTACATAGATAATGTCATATTGTGATATTTTTACTCAACCTTGTTCTAGTAATTTATCCACATTGGGATATAAAACTTCATTTTCATTTTTATCTATATTATAGTATTTAAATGGTGGATATGTCATCATTTATATACTTGCTTTCTTTTTCTCATTGATAGATTTGTCTAATAATTCCCTTTCTACAGTTTTAGCTGTATCTCACAATTGTGATATGTAATATTTTCATTGCCATTTAGTTCCACTTAGCAATTTCCCTTGTAAATTATTCTGACCAATAAATTATTAAATATTTAATAGTAGGTTGCTTAGATACCAATATTTGGTTTTTAATAATTTGTTATTGCTTTATAGTTTTAGTCCCTTTTTATCAGAAACTGTGGTCTGTATAATATCTTTTTTGGTACAAAATGAGATTTTTTTATATCTTGATATAGGAATTTTAAAAATATAATGTGTTCTATATGTGCTTGAATACAATTAATATTTTCTAATTGTTTAGTGTATAGTTTTATATGTATTCAGTAGATGCATACATATGTGTATATGTGTGTGTGAGGGGTTAATAATGCTTAATCTATCTTACTAAAATTTTATCTTCTTAATCAATGCATTTCTCAAAGAGATATGTTAAAATCTCTGGCTATGTTAGTGGACTTCCCAATTCTTTTTAGTAATTCTATCATTTTTGTTTAGTGTGTTTTGAGATTATATCGTTTGGCACATTCAGATTCAGAATGTGTGTGTGTATATATGTATACACACATATATATATATACACACACATATATACACATGTATATATATACCTATATATACACATATATAGGTATATATGGAATTGCTTATTTTTAATATCATGTAATAATATATGATATTAAAATGGTCTATCCTTAAAGCTTTTTGCCTTAAAGTCGAATTTGTTAAATATCACTATTATTATTCTTTTCTTTAATTGTCTTGATATATATCATTATTTTTTTATTTAAACCTTTCGATGTCATTATGTGTCTGTGTGTATATACATATCACCTTATGAACATCATACGATTGGTTTGAGCAATTTAATACAGTCTGAAATTCTCAGGATCTCCTTGATTTGGCAAATAAAATTCATTTACATATAGTGCAATTCCTAACTTATTTGAAATCATTTTTAACATTTTACTTTGGAGATTTTGATTCGTCCTATGTTTCCTATGCTGCTTTTTTCCTCCCTTCTTGCCCTGTACTATATAGTACATTGACTATGGTGTGTGTGTGTGTATTTTACAAACTTTTGTTTTACTTATTTGGAAGTTATAATTTCATTTCTTTTAGTGATTAGTCTTACATTTTTAATATTTGGCAGATTTAATAATGCTTTAAATCTAACTTCTCCATCTCCAATATTATTGTCTAGTTTTAACCTCCAATTAGTTATTATTGATTTATATCATTCAATTTACTATAAATAAATCAACGTTCACTTGCTTCACCAATGCCCTCCCAATTGCCTATTGCATTGGTCTTTCTTTCTTTTTGTTTGCCTTTCATATTTCCTTCCTGATTTAATTTCATTCTTTACGTAGTATAACGCCTTCTATGGTTATTTAACAATGGTTTGCGATTAGAGAACTGATTTTCGTTCATCTGAAGATGCTTTCATTTTACCATCAATCTTAAATGACTAGATAACTGGTATTTAGCTATACGTTGACACTTGATGTTTAAAGATATTTGTTGAGCTTTTAAGATATTTAAATATTCTTATACCAAAAGTCTGATGTAGCATATTTATATTTTTTCCTCTTAAGATACCATGTCTTTTGTTTCTGGTTTCCATTACGATTTATCCTTAGTTATGTCCTTAGTCTTGTCCTGAGTCTTTTGCAGGTTCACTAACATACATCTAATTTCTTTCTCTTTCTTTTTAATATTCTTAGGATTCAAATTAGCTCCTTAGATAGGAGATTCTTGTCCCTTTTTTTTTTTCATTTCTAAAATATTATCATCCAGTATCACGTCTAATGTCACTACCTCTCTATCATAATTTTCATTTCCTCTTTCTTGAATGTCATTTAGACACGTTGTGTTTCTCACTTTAACTTCCATGTATTCAACTCTCAGAATTTTTATGATAGTTTCATAATTTGATCATTATTCTTTAATCTTATTACTATTATTTATGAGTGATGCATACAGAAATCCAATCAAAACACTTGCCTCATTCTTTGGGCATAAAAGTATAGTAATTTAATTATTATGATGTGAAAATCAAAGCTCTTGAAATTTAGTATTACTCATAACTATGTTCATTTGTGTCTATAGTTCACAAAACAAAAGAAATAAAGAAAAAGAAAGAGAGAAAGAGAGAGTGAGAGAGGAAAGAGAGGAAGAAAGAAAGAAAGAAAGAGAAAGAAGGAAAGAAAAGAAAAGAAAAGAGGAAGGGAAAGGAAGGGAAGGGAAGGAAAAAAGAAATCTTGTAAAATCATAGCAGTGGAGAAAGTATAGTTTTCTAATGCCCACTTAAAATTTACCCAGGAGAGCAGACAACCCCTTCATGGACTATAACAGAAATGGGGTTTGATCACAAAGCCATGAATTCTCTTTCTGATTGCTGTTTGGCCTGAAGGTTTGCTGGAAGCATCACAGTCCTAGTTAGACTGTTTTCCAGCTTCTAAATGCACTGGAGAATGATTGTATTATGTGTTGACCCTGATTTATGTTGAAAACCCAGAAACATTTTTTCCAGAAGAAGTGCTTTGTGTATGTGTGAGCCTTTGAGGCCTGGCCCCATCTGAGAGTTGACTGGCTCACCTCAGTGCACTGTTCATTTATTCAGATGGCTTGACTCTAAAGGAGGAATCTTTGAATAACCAGTGGTATTTCAGTGAAATATAATAAATATTCTGAAGCAGATATGGGTTGTTTAAAATGTATCACCATGATGTAATATGTCAATGCTCAATTATACGTTTGCATGCACCTTAAAAAATTCTGTCTCAAGAGAGAAACTGATTGTCATAATACTGCTTTTCAATTAAACCCACATCTTAGGCATTCTGAGTTCCAAATTCCTAAAACCCTCAAGTTAATGCGTTCCATGTTGTGGGGTTAATTTACATAAAGTTCTGGAGCTCCTGTTGCACTGTTTCAAATGTTGGTAGCTTTGATATTCTCCATAGTGCTATACACAAATATTATAAATGAATTTTCACAGAGACTAGTTTTGATTATCAGCAGGAATTAGTTTCATACAGTGATCTCTAGCCATATAGTACTAAAACATTACCCAGACCCCCTTATTTCTGAACTTCATTTTACAGTCCCTCTAAAACACATCTGTTCCACTGTATGTGTTTTGAAAATTAAATGTACTAATATCATTCTGACTGACCCAACCACCAAACTCATGTGGGAGAATTCCAACCTACTACCCAAGCTGTGTTGAGTCTTCAGGTCTCATGGGAACTTGTAACTCACTTCACCACAGCAAAGAAAAAAAAATAAAGAGAAAAAGAAAAAAGAAAAATAACACTTCTGAATACACGTGCTTTCTTTTGATAAAAGCATAAAGAAATGCAGTCAGTGATGATTCGTTTTAGTCAATATTCTTCCTTATGAAATTGTAAAGGGTCACAACAGTGTTCTCATTTCAAGAGTCTGTAAAGTTTCTCTGTATGAGTCTTGCTTCATAACAAGGGTAATCTTTGCAGTAAAAGCTCTGCAGTGGATTGTTTTATTGCAGATGATCATAATTAGGGAAAGAAAAAGATAGTATTCAAATCTAAAGTTAGCTTACTCTTCTTATAAAAAATGTATTGATATATTACATTTGTTGTGACAGAATTTGTCTTGGCTTTATTCATTTGAATGTTTGAATTAAAACTGCTGCCTGCATAGGCTCTTATAGGATCACTGCTGTCAAAAATTCAGTTAGAAACAGCAAGAGACACAAAAAGCTGTAGGCAGTTAAAGCATCATTTAAAACAAGCTTTTATGTCAAAGAAGCCAAACTAAATATTCTTCTATATATTTAGATAAAGTAGAGTGACATCATTTGTGCATTTAAGCTGCTCTTAGGATTTGTAACTTACTGGTAACTCCAAAATGTATTCCACTATCTTGTTTGATGCTCATAAAAGGAACCACATCTGTTAAACATGTACTAGAGTAATGGAGGTTCTCCATTGAACATAAAATGCAGTAAACTCTACAGATAAGCACAAACATGTTAGAGCTCATGATCTATTTCTTTTTTCTCTGTTCATTTGCCACTTACCTAAAGGTAGGATTGATTTGAATTGTGAGACGTCTACACATACACTTGCCTTTGGTTACTTTCTTCAGTCTTACACAGTGGTCCTCAAACTTGAGTGTGTGGAAGAATTACTATAAAGTGTTTGTATACATAAAACCATGTGTATTATACTGTAGGGGTTATTTAAGGGATTTCCTAGGGTAATTTTAACTCTGAACAAACTTTTGGTGCATGTGCTTACTTCAGAAGCTAACCAAGGAGGTTCCTCTTGCCCTTACTCATTCATGAGAATTATTAACACATTTCCCCAGAATCCATAAAATATACCTTTTGACATAATTATAAACACATTTGCAGCTACAAGTACACTTTCTAGAAACTCATATGTCCTAAAGTATAATTTTTCACTTATTCAATATTTTATATTGGTTACAAGTTTCCCACTGATTGTTTTTACAAATTTTTTATACCATCATAATTATTTTTAAGGAGCCTAGTAAGTTGCTCTCTCTGTGTCTCTTTCTCTTTCCCTCTCCCCCTCTTTCTACTTTCTCTCTCATTGGAGAAAGAATTAAACAAGTAAATTATGAACTAAATAAAAACTAAAAATTAAAAGTTTTCATTTTGTAACTTAACCTAGATAATACGTTAATGCCCAGACTTTATTTTTTGAACTGTAAACACAAACAAGCAAAATATTTTACCTGTGAAATTGTTGTTGTCCCTGAAACTATGCATCATTTACCAGTAAACATCAAAATCATCAATACTTGTTTTTATTTCAGTATATGCCTCTGCAAAGTTTTTTTAAAGAATCACTGCTGCTGCTTGATATATTATCTGCCATCTTTTCGGCACTATCCAGTAAGCTATTTTTCAGAGATGACCCTAGTGTATCCCAACTTTTTAAAATGTCAAGCAGAAGACTGCCAGGAAGCCAACTTATCTCCAAGGAGAAGATTGGGCATCTTGATTTCTAGGAACTGATGATTCGGAATCTATCTCTTCCATCCTTTGCCACTTTTTACACATACCCCAAATGAGTAGAGAATGCTTTTGCAAAACATTTTTTCCATGTCATGTCTTCTGTTCGATTGCATTATTGTGCTAGTGATTAGGGCAAAATGAAGAAGTATTTCTGGTATGTTCTTTTTATTACAAGTGTAATTATTTCTGGGGGCTATCCTGGGAACTTTCTATTATTTTAATATTGTGTTGAACAGAAAAGGGAACTGACATCTTGAGAAAATAAAATGATTCAGCCATTTGTGACACAAAGGACAAGAACCCCAGTTTTATAGCTCTCAGCCGGTGGTTTTTCTCAGGACACCAACTTTTATAATTTTAAAGACCTTTTTATATGTATGATTGTGGTTTTTCAAAGGTAATTAGTGAGAGTATCCATTAGGATAAACAAAGTAACTATTAGAATTTTTATTTATACTTGTTTTATTCCATCCTTTAATTAAAAAAGAAGTTTGTTTTTATATACATGTTATACCAATAACAATTGAAAAAAGAAATAAGTTAAACATAATAGAGAGAAGAACTGCTTTGACATATTTTTATTTTTTATTTTTATTTCAAAATATTAAGGGAATACAGATGTTTTAGGTTAGTTATGTGGATCACTTTTGTAATGCTCGAGTCCTGGTTAAAGTTGTGCCTGTCGCTCAAATAGTGCTCATTGTACCTGTTAGATAGGTTTTTACCCCTCCCCTTCTTCCTACCCCCTGGCTGATTTCCACTGAGTTTTACTTTCCTCTGTGCACATGTGTGCTCATCAATCGGTTAGTTCTAATTTAATAGTGAGTACATGTGGTGTTTGTTTTTCCATTCTTGAGACACTTCACTTAGAATAATGATCTCCAGTTCCATCCAGATTGTTGTAAAAGGTATTTAATTCATCTTTCTTTATGGCTGAGTAATACTTCAGTAAACATGTGGCACATTTTATTAATCCACTCATGTACTGATGGGCACTTGGGTTGATTCCACATCTTTGCAATTGTGAATTATGCTGCAATAAACATTCGAGTGCAGGTGTCTTTATATTTTCATTGAAAATGAGATGAAATTGAACAGTCACCTGGTAATATAGATTACTGAAGCTCCAATTCATTTCTTACAATGTTGAAGTAAATTCTTGCTCTAATATGTCAAATACAGAAATTTTTTTTTAAAAATATACCGCATTTGTGACCTATAAGAATGAGTGGGTTATTTAAAATTTCAGTTTTCAAATATCAAATCCAGAAAGTGGATATTTTTTAAAGCCAGAAAAATCCAACCAAATTAAAATGTAAATCAACATTCTCCCTAGATTTCTGGACCTGCAATTTATATACACAGAAGGCCTTTAGTTTTATTTTATTAACATACTTACCTGGAGATTTTAATATATGTTAAGTTTTTTAAATTATATTTTTGGATGTATGTAAATGAAAAGGAAACTATGTTATAATGCAAATGGATAATGCAACATCTGATTTTTTTTTGCCTGGGTCATGGGTAAAATGAGATAGCAATCAAATTAAGGGCACATTTTGAATTTACAATTTCATAAAGGGAGATATATTCTCATCCCTGAAATGTGGATATTTAACATCTTTCCAATACTCCATATAATTTGAACACCTTCCCAGCAGTTCATGCTACCATGTTTTCTTTAATATTCTTTGCTTTCATAATTAAAGTCATTATTATTATATTATCATCATCATTATTACTTGGAGTAGAAGAGATGTGGGGTGTTGGTACAGGCTCACACCTTTTTTATAGCTTGAAAGTTAGAAAATATGTTCTTTGAATGTTTGTAGTGTTTATGTAATCAGTACCTATGTTGCCAAAGCTCATTGAAAACAGCTGGGTTCCTGCTGCCCACGTCTCCCTTTGTTAGAAATGTTGCCAGAACAGGTAGTCAAAAATGGAAAGTAAGGGAAAATTAAGACATCTGCGGTGTCTCTCAGGAAAGCAGCTGTGGCTTCCTTAGGAAGCAGTCATTGTTTCCCATCAGCCAAGGCTCTGTATACCCTTGGGTCCAGTTCTGGCATGGCTGGCCTAGCAGTTTATGACTTAGGACTTAGGCGAGAAACCATTTGGGCAGTCCCATCTCTGGCAGGACATTGAGAGAAATCCCCCAGGCTTCAAGCCATATGTGGGCTGTTGGCCTTATATTAGCCTACTTTGGGAGGATCCCATTTACTGGGCCTCTAATCATCCATTTGACACAAATAAAAACAATACGAAAGGATCTTTTCAAAACATATCTTTCCAAGATAGACTGTCCTATTTTTAAAACCAGACATCATTATTATTTCTGTAAACATGACATTTTTATTCCCCCTAAAAATGAACTTAGTTTTAAGAGACTTTTTTTGTTTCCTAGATAGTAGACAAGTACAAAGAATTTTAACAGCCCACTAAAAATCCCAGATAAACAGTGCTGGATGGTATTCTGCATTTGTAAACACAAGCTCTTCCAGATTGAAGTTTTTGTACACCAAGTATTGAAAATTTTCATCCATGTGACATGCCTTAGACTCTTTGTTTATGTCAGAGAGATGCCAGAAGTAGGCTTTTGCTCTTGAAGATACACTGAAATCAGTGTGCTGTTGTGATATGATCAAGGGGTGGAGAGAGAGAGGCACTGCCACTCATTTAGCACAAAAAATGGTCTTTGGTAGATTAGGACTGAATGATTTTCTTGATAATTTTTGCTGAAACAGAGCTCTGATTTAAGAATATAAATGCTTTAAATTTTAATGGTCAGAAATAAAAGTTATTAGAAAGGTGTAGTACTTTGAATTTTAGATTAAATGTCATGTTTCTCTCATTACAGAGAGTTCTGTTAGGACACTTAAGGGCTATGATTAATCCAACAACATTTTATCCAAAAATCTTCAGCTTCAAAATATACTACATGAGGCAAACAATTTTGTGCTGATGCTGAGCATGCATACTCAGGAAAATTAAATAAAACTTTGTTTCTAGTTGTAGCAAGAACTTCTTTGCAAAAAGATGAGATTAAAAAAAATAAAATTTAATTAATATATTTTTAAAGTCACTCAGCTATCTAATACTTCAAAAAATAGTTCTGTCATAATTATCCGGGCATTGGGTCAGGTTATTTTGAATGATGTGTCCATCATTAATTAAAAAAACAAAAATAAA
>VBSM01002217.1:33804396-33826106 GCA_008086735.1 Cheirogaleus medius
AAACCTCAGCACGGAATCAAACTAAAGCAATGTTCATCAAGTGGTTGTTGTTTATCAATTCTGGTTTTATTCCTAACATAATAAAAACTAAAACAGATCATCCTTAAAAGGTTTTCATTGCCCTGTTTTATTTTAAATTTTCTTCTCACAACCATAAAAAGTAAAAAATGTGAGGCTCCATTATAAGTACAAGAGAAAAATTATTGGTGTAAAAAATGTTTTCTGTAAAATACACCTTCACGAATACATTTTTCCCAACAGTGTTCTGCCTAACATTTCTTCCCGCAAATGATAGTTGATCCTTTATTAATTTGACTTTATTGCAACTCTCTCTCCATGTATCTGTATTGTTCTTTCTTGTAGTTGAAAGCAAAGCTCTAAAAAGTCTTAGTTTTCTTTAAACTAAGAATTTTAATGATTAGAAAAATATAAAGTCAGGCTTGAATTTTAACAAGGCACATAATCTGGCCACCCCTTGAGTATAAAAATCATGTCTAATCAACTTTTGTTGTCTATTCATTCTCTATGGGTTTGTTATTTATGGAAAGTTGGGCATTTTTCTGTACTATCCCTTTTAACACACTTCAAACTAAAAAAAAAAAAAAAATCTAACCTGGAAAAAATTAAGAATGAGGCCTGGATATGGAGAGTATGTATATCAAAATATTTAGAAATTTCCAGGTAAATGGTATAAGTAGAAGATGCATCATTGTTTATGAGGAAAGGCAAGAATCTAAAATGGTAATTAATCAAAGGCAAGTTTTAAATCCACATTCTCAGATTGCCATACTTTTATAACAAGAGTTGGCAATATTGGAATTTTTTAAAGCCAGCTATCTATAAAAACACTTTATTCATAGCTTTCAATTCAAAGATGAAAGTTCCACAGATGCTTTTGAGAAAAGTAGCATCTATTTTCACTTTATTTTAATTATGGTTTGTACAATTTCAACCAGATGGTTTTGCGTGCACGGTAGCTAATTCATGCCAACTGTCTTAAAATACATGCTCTATATTGTAGGTAGGCTTTGCAGACCTCTAAATGATCTCTTATCTTACAACTAATGTTTATTGTTTTCAAATGTTACCAGGAGAGCTCAAATGTGATCTGGAAGAACAATAAGATAATCTTTAGGAGTATTGTTGAAAAGCATATACACTCTCAGGCAGTTTAGACTTTTAGAAGTGAATAAATTATTGTACATAATAAGAGATAGCTAATTCTGTGGCACTGGAGAAATGGTTGACATGAAAGATTCTTCGTTTGCTGTATAAATTAAGCTAGTATTTTTTGTTATTCTAAGTGTTCTTTGCTCTCATTAAATAGTGAAATATCTGATATTCCAGTTTTCAGAGATCAGTAGAAACATTTTAAAACTTTGTTCTAATGTTTATTTTGTGTTTATCTTTTAAAAATTCGATTGTAATACACCTGGTATATTATCTTATTTAAAAATTAATATCAGTAGATATTTAATGATCAAGGAAATATGTATTATTTTCAAATAAGGCAATGTTATCACATGGTCATTCACATAACCTTTCTTTTTATATTGTCTGTCCTCAGCTAAGAACTTTAAAATATATTTATAAACAAATATAAAAAATAATGTTTGATTTAAAATTAAATACTAATAAATCCTTACAAGACCTCATATTAAACATGCCATGCTTATATTCTCTCTTGACCAAAGTATAGAAATAAATACAAAGAAAGACTATAAGACTTCCAAGTAATAGGTGCTGTGTCTGGAAATTATTTCTCTAGGACTCTTTTTCTGCATATGAGTAAATATTTTGGTCATATATAGAATATACTAGAAGCAAAATCTATAATTCTCAATTACTTTCTAAATTGACATTTGTCAAACTGGGTTCTTGCAAAATTCTAGAAAAAATCTATCATTATGAAATATCTTTCAATGTTTTCTTTTCAGAATGACCTTCAGTACATTTGGCTCTAATTTCCACTCTACTTCTGTTTGTGCTCAATTGTCCTCTTGCATTAATGGAAATAGAGATATTTTGTAGCTATTCCAGTTTGATCTCTGTTTGGGTTATTATCTGTACAGCAGACAATGGTAATCTCTAAAAAACCAAAACATTATGTTAAAAAGTATATTAAACAAAGGATTGGTTTTATTTTTCTTTAAATAATTTAGTCAGAAATACTGCATATTAATGTGTTTCCCTTAAAACAAATTCTTGCCGTTGTGGTTGTTACAGCTTTTTAAAAAATAACTAGTTAACTGGCATTTTATAAAATCCATTGATGTCAGAGAAATAATTTTTAGGTGACAATATTTAGGGCCAGTGTATTATTTGTTAATGATACAAAATAGGTACATCCATTCCAGTGAAATTTTAGGAAATGGATACAGAAACCTAAATTTGGTCTAAAACTTACACAATTGACTAAATGGTAATAATTTTTAAATTTTTCTGTAAAGTTATTAATTCTGAAATCTTCACAAAATGCTATTTCATATTTATCCTATTTAAAATGATTCAAATTACTTCCTTGGCAAGGTAGAATAAGTGACTTTAATTATCAACAAAATGACTTAGTTGGTTTAATATATTCATTCAACTAGTGATTCAGGGATGTATACATAATTACTCTGCCGCTGCTAATAGGCATAAAATTAAATGAGATATATCTCAGTCACCATTTTCTATATAAATGTTTGTGAGAATAGATACATGTTGGAGATTCAAGATAAATTTTAGCTATTTCGAGGTATTATTTCTCTTGTAACTAATGAATCAAGTACTTTAAAACTTTCATTTTACTTGAAAGTTTGTCTAAAGGTTAAATGGTTTAAGAATCCTTCTTATTTTATCACTTCCATAAAGGCTGTATAATGTTGCTAGCTAGTTGTAATTGGAAACATTCCACGACTCAAGGGGATATTTGTTTTTTTCTTTTTTTATGAGGTCATTTATTAATAAATACAGTAGAGAGATTAAAACCAGCATAGACAGATAGATATGTCTTTAGGTGTAAGACAAATTTACTGGGTTTGTTTGCAATATGAAGCTTTGCAATTTGAGGATAAGCCACATGCACACAAATACCTCTTCTGATATTATTCTCTTACCTTTTCTATTAGATTCTTAATTTGCTCATCATCAGAGCCATTTTGAATAAGGCCTCTTAAAACACAGACATAAAGCTAAGTGGAGTGGCACGTGCCTATAGTCCCAACTACTTGAGAAGCTGAGTCAGGAGGATCCCTTGAGCCCAGGAGTTTGAGTCCAGCTTGAGCAACATAGCAAGACCCCGTCTCTTATAAAACAAAGCAAAATAAACAAAAGAGCATAGACATAACTGAGAGGAGCCGCAGAATAACACACTGGTTCCCAATAGTATTTTAATATGGATTAGTGACTCGGATTAGCCTCCTGCCAATCGATGAACTTTTTGGAAAGGGGTGGAAGAAACATGGAGAGCATCTGTATAGGCCAAAGTTCATGCATCAGAGTTGAGGTTCCTGGGAAGTCAAGAAAATAGCCTGAAGACAAGGGCCACTAATGATGTGTTAGTGCAAGGAGGGCTTAACACTAAGAATGAACTTCCTCTGTTCCATATTTTGAATCCAGCTGTTAAAATTATAGGACTAGCCCAGACTTGGGATAAAATAAGTTGTGCATTGAGTTTGTACATGTCCGGAAACATCGTATTTGTAGATTAGAGAAGAATATTGCAAGAAAAAAAAAAAAGCTACAGTTTCCAATTGTTTTTCCATGAGCCTAAGGAGGAATTCTCCTAGCTTCATTTAACAAGACAAGTGTGAAGTGTGTTAATGAACTATTATCTAAAATGATACATTTAATCTAATCATTGGAAACCTAAAATGAAGAGCTTAATATAAAAGTCAAGAGAACAGTTAAAGAAAGGAAAATTTCAAATGGAATGACAGCAATACTCAAGTGGTTATGTTGAGTCTATGTTAAACAACTTTTTAGCTTAAAATCACATATGCAATATATATTTAAATCTGTTGCATAATATATATAAACACATATATTCAAAAATATAAAAGCAAATCTGTTTTCTTCTATTAAATATTTTCTAATGGAATGGTGAATGTCTCAGAGTCATAGATATTTTTAGAAGGACATATTCATTTTATTTAATTTCTCTAATCCTTTGCCAATCTGGATTTCATTATATATAAAAACTCCAATCTTTATGCTTAAAATATTGATTGTGAAAAGGTCTCAGAAACCTAGCAGTTACTGACTCAAAAAAATAACCAGCCAAATCCAGGTGATGACTATAAAAAAGGAAATGAATTCACTATGGATATTCATATTCTTTGAACTAACTTCCCAGGCTGTGCAGTTAGATTTTTAAGGGATACTAAGTAAATGTAAAACATCATCCCAGCTCTGAAATTTAGTAGTTTTGTGATTCCTTGGTAAACCACATAAATCCTGAGTTCCCACTGTCTCTTCACCAGACTGGATACCAATACTCCAAAGTTTGTCCTAAGAATGAGACATCATAATCTAAGCACCGAGGACAATGCCTGGCCTAACCAAAGGCCTCCACTGCACATTATTGTGTCTGATTCTGATCCCTGTGCTACAGCAGTTGTACATCTGTTGGGAGGGATAATACAATAGATAGGAGCCTGAAACACAGAAACAAACAAAAGAAAACTGCAAACCACAACACTGAACTTTGGCACAAATTTAAAAGATTTTTAGATAGTTGGAAAATGGAAAACCTTTGTGATTTAAGTTAGGGAGAGTCCTAGAGAAGAGAGGACTTGAATTAGTTTCAAAGGTGAAAAGATTTACTTGTGAAGTGGTGGATTAACAACAGAAGCATAAACTAGAATAGTAATCTTTCCACTCTCTTTTTAGGTCAAAATTTTAATATCACCGAGAATCAAGATGAAAGTATAGATAGTCTAGGGGAATGGAGAATAGGAAAATGGGGAATTAGGACATAGTCACAAAAATTTATGTATAATTTTTTGAAGTTTCACTGAATTAGTTCTCCTCAGCCTTCCCCCAGAGAGATAATCCTTGTGAACATAAAGACCAAATTCAAAACCAATAAAAACTTCTAATGCCAAATATATTCTAGATCTCAGTACCTTGCACAATGCAGTGCATCTATTAGGTGCTTGCAGAATATTCTGGGCCTGAATTAAATTATGCACTCTGATATTATAGATTTTTCATCTCTGTCCCACTTGAAAAGTTGTCTTATTAGCTATCCCTTTGTCGGCATCACCCCATCTTCATAGACAGATGCAATTCATTGCACAAGTCTAGGAGCTTTCACAACGACTCCCCCAGTCATGGTATTATTTGACCTGGCACCACCAGGAGAAATCCCATGAGGTCATTTTTCTTGAATTACAGTCAAAAGAAACAAAATCAAAACCAGCTTTTAAATATATTGCATTTGACTTCTGAGGCAATTCCAAAATGTTAATATTATTCTTGACTTCTGCTTCAATATAACTGCTGATTTTATTTTTAGTATTTTTTTTTTTCATATTGTGGGTGTTATAGGCTGAAAGGAATGCATGAATTTGAAGAAAACTATCAGATTGGTTAATATGAAAGATAATGATTCTCTAGAAACATCCAGAAGGTTCATATGAAACTGGATAATCCATTCATAAATCTAAACATCAGTGTTTGGGAGGGCTTCTTTTTTGGTGGTTGTTGGTGTTTTTTTCCTTATTCAGCTTTAATAGCAAAATCAACACAGTTCAGGACACTTTCTGTGAATTAATGGCCAGTCTCAGTTAACGGTTGTGGCTTCATGGCAGTCTGCCACCCCAGAATGCTCCCATGCTTTCATCTTGTTACTTAAATGTGCTCCTTTGTATATTTTAATGGATCTTCCAGGAATAGTGATCTTCTTCCTGGGGAGAGACAACTGGTCATATTTTAATAGTTTGGAGAGGAAGTTTGCACAATAAGAAAAAAAATTGGGAAGTTCTCATGCAGCTATTCTAATAACTCAGGTTATTTGGGCATCATTCTCTTTGTCATCATTCTTATAATCACCTACCTAAAATGGAGCTCAGGAAAGCAACCCCGTAGCTTAATTACTAGTGCATAGGTAAGAGCAAGGGGAAGGGTGTGTTTAGGGGAAACTTGCTGGTTCAAGACCATGACCAATGCCTAAATTGAACAAACTCAGTGCACTCTTGAAGCTGCTTAATATGATTTAGTTATGTCTTCAACCTTAAAGAGAATTTTGCAGTTACATTTTTATACCTGATAAGATCAAAAGACTGAGAAGGTAAATCAACGGCAGTGTTTAGAATTTAATTCATGTTGGGTGAAGTTCATATCAGGCTAGATCATATACCTGTAGACGAATGATTCTTTAACAATGTTATTATTTCTACTATTCCAAAAGCTTCTTAAACTATATAAGCAATGAGATCATTTGATATAGTGCATACAACATGTGGTATCCCTGAATGTCAGAGGAAAGTTCTATTTCACTGAATAGCTAATTTATCTAGCCCCATCCCTTGAAATTACCCAGAGTTGTGAATATAAGAAAAAAGCCACAGAAACAAAACTTTTTATGCCCACTCCTGTCTTCATATTATATGTTTTAAGTTAAGTTGGCTAAATTCTATCAGTGAACAACTTCTAGATTAAATGTACATAATTTAACTGCTTGAAATGTTTATATTCATTTTTTCTTAGGAAGATATTTTAACTCAGTTGAACAAAAGTATTAATTCACTTTTAATTGTTCTTTTGTCTTTATGTTTTGTTCCTTCAGGTATTTTTTTCCATTTGCATTGCTTTCTGGGGAGTTAGAAGCATGAAACAACTTATTTCTGGCCCTTGGAAATAGTCTAAGTTTGTACACAACTCTCTTGTTTTAATTAGTTGTCCATAAGCCAAATATATTGTTAGTATACATGGAAATATAATTATCTTATGTAATGTTTATATGAATTATTTCTTTAATGAAAGGTAAATATACTTATTTACTCTTGTTTGCCTTTAACATTTATTTCTTATTATAATTAAAGTCAGTTTCTGTCACTTTCCTTTATTGCTACAGTTGAAAAACAAACGATTTCAAATATAACGATGATATATTTCCTGGTAGCATCTAAGACAATAAGAAGATGAAGGAAGAAAACTTAAAAACACTAAAAAAGATTGAATATTGCCTTTTAATTGATTTAACAATGTTTCTTTTGATGTTTGCCAAAATTGTGCCTAGATAAATATCTGCAGTAATAAAAATCTGTTACATTGGTTGTCTGCCTCGCACCACTTTTACCTTTGCATGCCACGTAACCTAAGGAGCTACATTACAGAAAAAGACATCACTGAAATGAAAATAAACAGAATATGTCATAACTAGTTTGTTCAGCAGGTTGATTTGTGATATATATGTCTAATATAATTGGTCAATTAATTTGGCAGATTGAGGAGTATGCAATAATTCTGTGTTATTTAAAATTGTCATAATGATGTTAATAAAACTCTCTAAATAATTATGTGTACATTATTCATTGGGATGTAAAATTCTGCCCAGTGTTTCATTAGGAGGAAACTGACAGGTATAAGCGGGATAAAATCCAAAAGAGAACTGGAAAAAGTTGAAAAAAAAAAGTATTCTTCCCTACCTCCAATATTTCTTACATTTCAAGCTACAATTTAAATAATCAAAGTTAAAAGTACTAAAAAAAAATTAACGCTGTTCTTCAGTGAGCCTTGCCTATATTCACCATTGAGTTCAAGAGACTGATCTGGCGGTTAACTTCATTTTGTATTTTATTTAAGCATTGAACAGAGAAAAACACGGATCTATTAAAAGATTAAGACTGCAGGTGTCTTGTGGACTCATAGACAGGTGTTCATGTGGACTCAATCCTCATGATGCAGGATTGAAGCACATATGTTTTTCAATCTGAAACAGCACAGGAAGATTACATTTTGCATAATGGAAAAATTAACAAATTATATCTTAAGTGTCAGAAGTGGGTCTGGCTTTCCTTCATTCATCATTTTATACTTCTTACTTTAACACAGACATAGACCAAATACTTAAGCTCATAACAAATATTAAATCCTACTTCTGTCCCTTACCAACAATTCTTGCCGGACTTTGCATGTATAGAATCATGTTACAGCAGGGAGCCCTCTGCTGACTTGAAATTACTAAACTTAAAGCATAAAAATTCTCAAGACCCAGATTCTACATTTAAAAAATTTTTCAATGTCTAGGTCACATCATATAGTAATGGCAAAGGAAGAGACATTTTATAGATCTTTAAATATGTTTTTAGTACATCAAAAGAGTTTAATGGTTTCCCAAGAGTGATGCATGAATATGTATATATGCTTTAATATATGTGAATTTATAGGAGTGGCCTAAAAATGAGTTTAATAATGGAAATAAATAATTCAAAAAATAATAAAAGATCTTTTTACGGTGGAGTTCAGTTTTCTTTGAGTAAACTTCAATTTATTCATTCTCTCTTTTCTCTCTTGGCTTCCCTCACTACGATTGTAAATGGTTTTCTATCAGAAATACAGATATTTTCAAGCTACAAATTTCCAACCCATGGAAGGTAGAAGTAATTTCCAGATAGGTACTGTTCCTAGGGTCTCTATGCAATAAGCAGGGCACCTTTTACTTCACCTTCAACCCTGCCAATTTTCCAGTCCAGTTTTCTCTTGCAGAACACTAATACTTGATGACAGATCATATAGCTATCTTTAATGTTGTAAATTGATCTTGAGTGATGCCATGTAATTTGTGCTTACTGAAAGGACGTTCTCGTGCTCTCTCTCTCTCTCTCTCTCTCTCTCAGGAAAGCACTAAAATTAGGGTTGTTCAATTATCCATTCCTTCTAATGGAGAGATGCACACTGATTTTGCAAGTAAAATTACGAATATATTTAGTTTTCCTAATCTACCATAAGAAAGACTAGAGAGAGGTGAGGAGCATTTTTTATTGAATAGTATTCTATTAGCATTATTTAATTTAGCCTCTAAAATCATGTGTATTAGTGCTGTAACACCAGTTTACAGAAGAAAATTCTGAGTCTGAGAGTGTTTAAATAACTCTGAGAGTCCCATGAAGCATAATATTAATATATCGCCAAAAAGAAATATATTTAAACTCTCTGAAGTTCTACATCAAAGTCCATGATGTTTCTCCATTCCATGATGCCAGATATCCAAGGAAAGTCTTTAGAAGTGTAGGCCCATGAGTTTAAGTTCAGATTATTTTCTATTTACTTTGATGCTCCAACATACAAAATAAAGTTCCCAGGATAATTATTTTAGTTGTAGGAATAGTCTACAAGGTGAATGAATACATAACTTCTAAACCTTTTAAGAGTGATTATGCCCTAGGTTTATTTATAGGATTGCCATATATATTATAGAAACCTATAATTGTACATGACTTGTCAAGTTTCTCTAGAATTGCCCACCACTTTCGCTCTGTTGTGTCATTTACTTCACCCTCACTTCATCCCTTCCAATCATTTTTGTTAAACTTAATCTAATCATCTCAGGCCCATGATACTCAGTAATATGTGCATTCCTAATTGTGTATCAAATGTCCAATTAATCACTAAAGTATACGAATCCTTGTTATGTTTAACATTAACAGCTTACATTATTGTTTATAAGAGTTTCTCAAATTTCACTTTACTAGTAATACATAATCCATTCATTCAGTGTAGAATCTGCAATAGACCAATTGAATGGAATTCTTTAATGTATGGTATACATTGTGGTGTACAGTAATGGGGTGCATTAGGGATAGCAATAGTAATTAGACAATAAACTCCCATTTTAATACTCTCTCTCTATTTTCTCATGTTCATAGACCCCAGAATCCTAAGAAAAGATACAAAAACTAGCTTGGCTTTTAGAAACTTAAAACATTTTGATGTTATGATTCTCAGCAACTCCATGGAAGCAGGCTGGGCTCTATCTTAAGCCTGCTTCAGTGAAAGGAAATAAACAGACAACGTTCTACTGATTATTAGAGTATTTTTTTTTTCAAATCTCATGGTAGTTCTGCCACACTTTCTTCTCAACATCAAAACAACTTACACTCTTTCCTCCCCAAGACACAATTAGAAAAATTTAGCCAAGTAAGCAAGCATTGATGGTTTCCTCTAGGAGATTGTGTCTTCTTTTTGAAATTCCACAGATCTAACATCATTTAAGTAATAATTTCCAACCATTACAGGTACCCCAGTATTCAGGAATTACAATAAGTTTATTCCTTGGGTGTGTACTTTCTTTGTTTTAGCAGTAAGAACCTCAAAATTATAATCTGTCCAGAGTTACATTACAGACCAGGAAGAAGCAGTCTTTGTCTTTATGTATCATGATTACCTGTGGATCTTTTTAAAAATGGAAATGCCTGCTTGGAACAATGAATTTAGTAAGATTGAGGTGGTGCCAGAGAAGCTGTACTTTTCAAAGCTCTGCCAATGATAAAGTACAGAGGCTATAACCAATCTAGAGTGAGAGATTAGCTTTTTCTAGGCCCTCCTCTCAAGTTTCAGAAATATGTAGGAAAAATGCACAGTGTGAGGGAATATTGTTTTGACAGCAAAGATTTTAACTAAGAGAAAGAGGTGACACTGATTAAATAAGCATGGTCAGATATGCAACCAAAAGATGCTGTTTCACATGAGAATATTTTGCATAAATTTTTAAAGAAACTGAGCCTGAAAGCTTAAAAACTACGTAAGCACCAGCAAGATGGAATGGATGGACATGGAGCAGGCAAGGGAGATGCAGTCAAAAAATCTTGTCACCATAGGTCCTGTTTGTGTTTTATTTTTCATTTTTAATAAAGGATTATTATTAGTAGTATTAAATATACTGAATGAGGTTTGGTAGGCGTTTATTTTGTACTGCCAGCTTCTGCCAGGTTCTCTTGTAGTAGTGTAAGAAAAGCACACACAGCAAAGAGAGCTCTCCCTTTAGCACAAAGTTAAATGTAAAAGATGTCCCTATATAATGGTTTCTATCTTACCTTCACCCTATCCAGACAAATGCGGCTAGCACATCCCTTTCAGAGACAGTACACAGCATGCATTTTAACTCTCTGGTAAAATGATGTTCGCCAAGACAATCGGTGTCTAAGGGCAGCTAATTCCTTCTAGACAGGAGGCGTTGGGGATCATCTAACAATGGCACCTGGCTGCCACATGTCACACCAGGAAGCCTTGCCTTGGTCTATGAGATAGGCTGCAAGATACATAAAATCATCAGGCTGCCACTTTGCATCACTGAGCCCCTCCAAATCAACAACTACATATTTAGAAAATTAAGTATTGAATTGTTTTCCAAGAAAATGTGTGCTAAATATGTAACTTTCATAAAATGTTCATCAATTTATATTATTCACAGAGTGGGGGGAAAGTTAGTGATATCACTGATTGCACAAAAACCAGAAGAAATAAATGTGCTGAAGAAGCATCAGTATCTATTTCCAAAGCCTGTACTCACTGCAAGGAAACGGTGCTCGCAGGGGAGGATTTAACACATGCAGCCGCAGAAGGTGTATGCATGCACTTTCTGAGATTTAACTTTATTTAGATTAAAAGACTCTTCTTAGTTTATTTCACTTATTTAACTATTACATTTTTTCTTGTACACACAAAATGAAGCAATAGCTGTTCATGTGTTGACCCCTTAGCTGAAAGACTTTGCAATCAGCTAAAAGATACCAGTTTTATCTCTGTGCCATCCAATTCTCCAAATGGAATATCTGCTAAGAGCAAGCATAGGTCAATATTTTCATCCAATTCATGGAACTGAAGCAATTTTTAACAGCCTATCCTATCAAATGTGAAACATCTCATACTTCTGTGTCAATTGAAAAGTATAATATTGGAGATAAAATTATTTTTATTTTGTGGTGATATGATGAATAGACATTTTGGTGGAGTAGTGCAGGTAAAATCAGTGCTCTTTCTAAATTAAGAAACAGACTGCAGAGAAAATGATTGAAATTGTGTTAGGCATAAAATTAATAAGAGTATTCAAAGAGGAATATTGTCAAAATTTTAAATAATATTGTATGTAAACAGAATCACAAATTATAAATTCATTTGCTGTGAAAATAATGTTAAATACAAAAGTATACATCAACATGACAGTAGGATTTGCTGCCAGACATCAAACAGATTTTAGAAATGTGTGAGCCTTTGAAGAGCAATTTTGTAAACCAAATCTACATTCTCCAACAGTATTAAAATTTATGGTAGATTCTGCTAAATTTGCTTGCATTCTGTTCAAGACAGTTGGAAATCCTTAGACAAATATCAATAAATAGTGACAAAACTGTAATTCCCAAAGCTGTTAGTGAATTTCACTTACTGCAAACAAAGCTTGCACATAGGAAGATATTGAAATGTTTCCCTGTGAATGTAGGAAAGCACTGAGTAAATTAAGCAATAAAAATTCAATCCTCATATGAGATTTAATTTTAACATCCTATAATTAAGCTTGAGAATATTTTATTTGTGCAGACTAAAAAATATATATCGATGACGGTCTTATTTTTAAAGGGATAAATTTATATTATACACCAAAAAAGGAACAAAATCAGAAAAGCCTGCAATTTCACAGCATTTATATATGGTGAAATAATAAAAAAGTAATAAATAAAGATAATTTGCTTGATGAATTTTGTTTTATAAAAATTTTGAAGAAAGTTTTTCTGAATATGAGTAAAAATATAAGATTGATGATAATTGTTGGATTTGATCATTTACAGCTTTCAATAAGAAACAGAACAGAAAATATCATCCACTTGCTGTATTTTTCTAAGCTTCATAGGCACTAAAGATTATTAGGTACCTATAAAGAGAGTATTTTCACAATTAGAAGTGTTGTACAGAGAAGAGTCCATTGTAAATGCCAACATTTTCAGATGGTATTAACCATAAGATGAAACTTTGAAGAAGAATACAGATAGTTTTATGGAAAAATTCAAAATAGTTAGATCATACTGAAAACAACATTATCAGAAAAATACCACTGACATGATATCACAGACAGAAGTAACTAAGAAACTGATTAAAGTATTGAATATGTATCAATAACAATTATTCTATTTTTTTAATTTTTAATATTATAGAATCCAATAATCAATAGCCTAAGGAAAAACTGAAACTTTTTCAGTCTCGGATTTGGCTGAACCCCAAGACAACAGTTGCTAATTAACCCTAAATTCCAAAGTGGGACTGTAGAAAACCATGAGGGATATACATTGTCTAAAATTAATGCTAAGACCTTGGATTCCTCACATGAAAGCTGAAGAAAATTTATTGGTTTAGAAGATTAGGATGGGAGAGAGAATTATCGTAGAAGGTCTGGTGATGTGAAGTTCCATCCGGCCCTCCCTCTCTAGTGAGAGAGTGGATGACTCTTCCTTCCTCCTCCCTCAACTCTGGTAATTGGGGCTTCAGAGAGTCCAATAAAGAGTCTATTCATCCACTGAAATTTGTGTCTTGCCTCAGTGAACTTCTGTTTGACCTGTACCTTCTAGCCAAGTGGCCAATGGCCACATTTGGGAAGTAACCTCATTCATGGCAATGAGTGTCATTTGCAAGTTTCTAAAAGGGGATAGTGAATCTGAGAACTGGCATAAAACACCTGGAGAGATAAAATGTCAGTTGAGAGCCGCTGGAGATGTACAGCTAAGATGCTGGTGTGAGATGGGAGCCAGAGGCAGCAGGTGGGGAGGAATTAATCCTTTTCAAGAATTCACCTAAGAAATCCTGATGAGTAATGAGCTTTAAACACCACCAGGACAAGGGGGGACAGTCTGAAATCAGCAGTAGCCAGGAAAGCCCATTCTTCTCCTCCCCTCCACTTCCACCTTGACTAATCCCTGGACTTCAGGAGAGATAGAAGATGGGACAGAGTAAACCTAAACCAAGAAACCAACTCCCAATACACAATATACTCTCTCTCTCTCTCTCTCTCTCTCTCACACACACACACACACTCTCGCACACACACATTAAGTGCACCCTTCCTACCTAAAGCAGGGCAATTGGGGAAGCGATGGTGCTGGAGAGGAAGAAACTCTAACGAAATTTGCTTTTCAAACACAGACGTTTTGGCATATTAATTTCTGAACTGAGAATACTTTTATTACTAATGTGATTAAAGGAGTTTTATAATCAAAGGGTAATCAGGTAAAATATAGATGCCGCCCAAGATGTCATCCAAGCACAAATAAATGGCTCTACGGAGGGGGTAGAGGAGAAATGGAGGAAATGAAAACGGTTGTTTTCTTTTGTTATTTATGAGTCCTGTTTTTTCAGCATCCTGATCCCATATTCCAATGTGCAAACAAGAAAGACTATCTCTTAATGAAATTATTTGAAAATTACAGGACGCAGTGTTTAAGCTTTAAGTAGAATAAAACAGAGAATAATTTTCAAAGTGAAGCACTTATAATAACTTGTTTTAAAAACAATAAAGCTTAAGCACAATTACATAAAATTTTCTAACATAGAATAGCTACCTTGAGACTTCTGGAAGATTGCATCATAAAATTCATTCATTTATTTATTTATTTATTTACTTTTTTAAATTAAAAAGAAAATCCCTTTACAAAACCACTTCCATGGCTAGCAGTGTGGGAAAGGTGAATAGGTCTAACTTAATTTTCTTTCCTATTTCAACACTTTTGAAAGGCACAAAAGGAAATAAGACCAATCCAGATATTCATTCTTTCTCTCCAATTTTTCCTTTTCCCATCTGAGCCGAGCTTGGAAGTGTACGGATACATTAGGGAGTGTTTCCACTGTGTGGGAGAAACATCTGCAGAGCGCGCCCTGGACCACCGCAAGGGGAGAGAGTAGGAAGCATATGGGGGTGGAGGCGGCAGACAATAAAAGAAAAACTGGAAGCTGGTTAGTCCCAAACATCCAACTGAATTGCCTAACCTTCTGTTTACCTTTTGTGTTATATAAGAAGTCAAAGAGCCTTAACATTTATATTAAAATAAATATTTTAAGTGATGGTAAAATAGAAAGCGTGCTCTTAGAAATTTTTTCCTTCTGTGACTCTACGACATGTTCTGCTTTGCACATCACCCTCTAAAGAGCCTAAGCTGAGTAGTTTTCATGGTTTTCTTTCTACTCCTTCTGGCAGCCATTTATTAAGGTGGCCATGCGAAAGATAAGGAGCTACAGGCCTCCTCTCAACCCAGAGGGAAGCAAACAGAGATGAATTCTGAGTAAACTCACTGTAAAACATCAGGAGCCGAAAGGGGTCTGAAAATGCAAATGATTATCATTAGGAAGTAATATGCGACAACTGAAGAAATATTTGAAAGAATAATGTGGTCTAGCAAAACAATCCTGCAATCTGCATTCAATCAAAACTGACCAGAAATGCTTGCAATGGTCCTTTGTATTGTTGGAAGCCAAATGCTTTCTGGAACTCATGAAGAAAACTGTATAAAGTGTCTTATTTCCAACAGAATATTAGTAACGCAAAAAAAAACTAACCTTAGAGTTGACTTTTCCAATAAAGGGGGGATTCCCCAACTGCAATGGCGAAGGTATTAAGAGTGACAAGAATATTTACACACCTGTGAAAGGTTCACAGATGAGCTTTATGGGTGAGTTTGTTTTAGTCTACAGCAGTTGTAACTAGACATCCTGCCCACCAAATAGCTTATGTATGAGGACAATTAAAATTCAGAATACAGGGTTTTGAAAATCATATGGGGAAGAACTATACTTAGAAGACTGGACAGAAAGAAAGCATAATTGGTGGAAGCTGCTTAGTTAATTTTTATTCTAGGCCAATCTATTATAGTAAGTCTTTTAAATGCAGTGTTATTGAAAATCTATCACCTTTATTCTTCTAGAAAACAAAACACATATTCTTTATATTAAATAGATTGTGGTCTATACTACTCACCTTTCATTCGGCGCCTTAGTAAGCCAGGCTTTTGGACTCCAATCTTAAAATAGAATGTTCTAAGGCTGGCTGTGATTAAGTTTCAGACAAATCATCTGCCTTCACTCCTTACAGTTCACACCTGGCTTCCATGAGCATGGCTGCCTCCTTGGGATGCTGACTGGCAGTCAGAAGACAGGAGCCCCGCAGTCTGCTATGAAAGAGCTACTTATCCTGGGGCCGTAGATCATATAGGACCAAAGTGCATGGTTTAAGAGATGTCAAGCATGTTCAGGAATCCTAAGCCTCACTCATTTACCTACCAGAAATAGAAATATGTTCATAAATATAATTTTCAATAAAATACCATAAAGTTAGAACCTAACTGAGACCTAATGTATTTACTGTCAAAACCAGGCAGGCAAGCAGAAAGAGCAGTAAAACAATTACCTTAGATTTTCTAATTCAAGTGTATCATACCTTTTAGTTTATATTTATTTTTCTGGAAGAGAACCTGAAGAAATTAGTTAAAATCAATATTTAACCAAAATGGAGCATAGAAGAATGACAGTAATAATATGATGTCCTCCTCTTTGGAAGCATTTTTAAAAATAATAAAGTAGGCTGTATTATAATATAAATATAAAAGAAATAACTTTTATGAACTTTAGCTTTATATAAACATTTTTCTTTATATTCTGAAAGAATAAAAAGAATAGATTTTTAGTTTATTATCAATGCCAGCATTACATGTAGAAAATGTACTTGTGCAATAAAACAATTATAGCTCTCATGATTCCCTTAAATAACTTTCCTTCCTTCCTTTTCTCCTTTCCTTCCTTCCTTCCTTCCTTCCTTCCTTCCTTCCTTCCTTCCTTCCTTCCCTCCTTCCTTCTCTCCTTTCCTTCCTTTCCTTTCTTCCTTCCATTCCTTTTTTACCTTTTTTTCCAAAGAGAGATGCCATTTTAAAGTTTAAAAATTCAAATTCAAATGGGCTTGTTTTTGAGAATTTGTTTTGAGACTTTTGATACAGATTAAGTATACAATATTTGTCAAAATATTCAGATTGGTAAAACTACAGAGATTAAATTAAAGGCTGCTTCCCCAGGAGATGTTGTTTTTAACAATTTATTAAAACATGCTGAGTTTTTCTGCCTAATTAAAATGTGCTTAACAATGACAATCACTTTATATAAAATTGTGCTTGCAAAGGGGCAGTTATCTAATTTTATGAGTTTAATAAAATGAAATTATAAAAATCCTTATGTTGTTTTTGTTTAGCCACTCATGGCATTAAAATAATTTGTTTTACATAAGTTTTTTTTAATACATGTAGAACTACTTGATGATGAAAGGCCTAATTTTCTTGAATCTAACTGCAATTTGGCCTTAAATAGCTGATAGAGACTACAGATTACTAATTCTCATGTGCATTAACTCAATGATCTCTCACAATAACTCTCATAAGTAGTTATTATCTCCATTTTATAGTTGAGGAAACTGAACATTAGAGAGGGTAAGCAATTTTCTAAAAGTCAAATGGTAGTTAAATGTAAGATTCTTTAGGAGAACCAGAAGTGTTTGGATGTAGAATCTGACATATTACTGAACTGAAAGCCAAGAATAATGTCTAGGCAAAACGAACAAACAAAAAAGAGAGGTATATTTAAGCAAGGATGCAGTTAATCAAATAGCCTGTTTTTTCAAAAAACAAAGTGATTCACATAGAGTACAAAATTAACATTTTTATATTGTAAATTGAAATATCAGAGTATTGTCACAGGTAATAAAAAATGAGTACTTGTAAACATCAAATAGTTGGTCTGTTGTTCTCTTTAACCTGCAGAGTGGATGGTGCATGGTGAGTGTTAGTTAAAACCCATTTACTTGGATCTTCTTCCAACTGTGTCAGTTTTGGAAATGAGAAAATTTTATTTTCTCTAAAGGCAAGAAGGAGCCAGAAAAATATATATAAAGAAGATGGAACAGAAATATAAAGGCAGTACCTTCCTCAATTGCTAATATATGCCATCATGATAAAAAATTAAAAAGTATATTTCAACAAATGAAGTACATTTTCCAATACATTTTCAATAATTTTTTATTGTGGTAGTATATACATAACATAAAATTTACCATTTTGATCATTTTTAAGTGCACAGTTCTGTGGCATTAAGTACATTCATATTGTTATGTAACCATTGCCACCATCCATCTGCAGGACTTTTCCATCTTCCTAAACTGAAATTCTGTACCCATTAAACATTAACTCCCCCATCTTCCCCTTCCCCCAACCCCAGGAAACCACCATTCTACTTTATTCTTTATGAATTTGACTGCTTTATATGTCTCATAGAAGTTGAACCATACAATATTTGTCCTTTTTGAACTGGCTTATTTCACTTAGCATATTTTCAAGATACATTAATGTTGTAGCATGTGTCAAATTTCCTTCCTTTCTAAGGCTGAATAATATTCCATTATATGTATATACCACATTTTGCTTATCCTTCCATTGGTCAGTGGACACTTGGGTGCTTCCACATTTTGGCTCTTGTGAATAGTGCTGCCATGAATATGAGTGCACACTACATGCTTTTATCTATAACAATGATTATAAGTTTTATCTACAACACTCTTAGAAGGCTTGGGAATCCCTGTGTTCTACATTATCCACTGTTAATGGAGTTAGAAAGTTTCTTGTTTGTTTTCTCAGGAGCTGTGCATACTAAAAATAAATAAAATAAATCAAAACAAAACCACTGCCATCAAAAAATAGATTTCTAAAACTTCTACAATTTTCTATTATAGTGAATGGTAAAATTAAGGAAAGACCACAGGAGAGTTCCAATTCTAGATAATATATTGGCCCTACAAGCTTATCTCCTCTCCCTCCTAAAAACTTACTGCATTGAAAGCAATGGAATAAAAGGTATGTATCTATCACAAAGTGTAGAATAGGAAGGAAATGGTTAGAATGATAGAAGCTGTTTGGGGGTTAGAAAGCTAATTTATAGATGAGTAGTGACTGGTCAAGTGGTTCTGTATGGGACCTAGCAGAGAGTTTGAATAGTAGGGGCTTTAGCTCCGAGGAATTAAGTTTGTCCCTAAAGAATCACAGTAGATAGAAACAGAAAGTAGGAAGAAAATGTGGGCATTAAAATAACAATCTATTGAAATTTTATGTCAAAGAACACTCCCTACACTTAGCATGAAATGTTAATATCCAGGCAATACCTTCTAGAGAGGGAATGTGAGAATTCTCTAATGAACTTTGAACAATCCAGGAGTTGGTACCTACTATGGTTTGAACATCCCCTCTAGAAATCATGTCAAAATAGAATGACCAGTGTAACAGATTAAGAAGTGGGACATTTAAGAAGTGATTAGGTCATGGAGCATGTGCACTCAAGAATGGATTATTGCTCTTATTGCAAAATTGGGTTAGTTATTTTGGGAGTAGTTTTCTCATAAAATGATAAGTGGATAAGTTTAGCCAAATTTTCTGTCTCCCTCATTCAAGCGTCCTTCCACACTTCCGTCTGCTGCCTTTTATCATGGAATGACCCTGGTCAGATGCCAATGCCATGCTCTTGGATTTCCTAGCCTCCAGAAAACAAATTTCTTTTTTTTATAAATTACCCAGTCAGTGGTATTCTGTTATAGCAGCATAAAATGAAATAAAACAGAAAACTTGGTACCAAGAAATAGAGCTGTTTCTATAACAAATGCCGGAAAATGTGGAAGCAGCTTTGAAAATGGGTAATGAATAGAGGCAGGAAAAATTATGAGAGGGAGGCTAGAAAAGGCTTAGTTTGCTGTGAATAAAGCATTAAGGTGATTATGGTGAAGGCTCAGAAAAAGAGGCGATCTATAGGGAAAGTCTGATTCTTCTTAGTAATTATTTACGTCTTCATGACAAAAATGTTCATGGACATATGGACAGTAAAGCACATTCTTATGAAGTCGTAGACAGAAAAAAGGAATAAGGTATTGGAGATGGGAATAAATAGCATCCTTAATATAAAGTAGTAAGAACCTTAGCAAAATTGTTTCCATGTCCTAGAACTTTATGGAATGCAGAACTTAAGAGTGATGAACTAGGACACCTGGTGGAAAAATATCGAAGCAGCAAAGCATTTAGGCTGCTGCATGGCTACTTTTAACCATATACAGTGAGATATTAGAGCAAACACAAACAGGATACTGGACTTGTTTTTGATGTTTCCATTACAGAAAAAGGAAATGTAAATAATAAATGTATGAGTTTTTTTCATTATGCTTTTGATAAATTAGGCATGTATAAATACCGAAGTATTTATACTTCGAAAAGTAGAAAAAGGTAAATTTTGACTAGTGCAATGATAATAATAATAAAAGTAGTATTTATACTTCTGAAAAGTAGAAAAAGGTAAATTTCGACTAGTGCAATGATAATAATTAAAGAAAGTGGCAAGCATGTTATAAATTTTATCAACCATTCTTCCCAATGCCATTATACTGTTACTCTGTGTATATGAAGACATCATTGCTTCTTTGTGATTTTGGTCCAGAAATTCCATGCATCAGTAATGGATCTTCTCTGTGAACTAAATAGCATGTTAAAATTTATTAAGATTCAATGAATACTGATAATGAGTGATTAAATACAAATTTCAGAATAAATGACCTTCCCATTTTTAACAGAATTCTAAATTCTGTTTTTCCAGCATTGAATTCTATATTTTATTGATGAGCTAATTTGGAAACTCTGATAACTAATGTTTATTCAAAATATGATATGTGTATCATATTTGGATATCTTATATAAGATAAATTAAAGTTCTATGATAGTGAAAAGAGAATAAATGACAAGGACCAGTCATGTTTTCATCATTTAAAGATATATTGTGTTTCAAAGATTAAAATGCCATGTAAAAATATGTAAACTGATTTTCAAACATAAAATCATGTGTTAAATTAAGATCAAGAAATGGAAATAAAAGAGGAGATATTAGACCTTATTCAAATAGGAGAGAAAGAGAATAAAATCCACACACACACAAACACAAAAGGAAATAGGTGTTATCTGGAAAACATTCAGATGTTCCTCTATTATTTTCTTTGATTTAAGCACCATAATCCCTACCTAATTCACTAATTACATGAATTCCCCTCCCCTCCAAAAATCATAACCAGTGTGTGATTTAAAACTACTCTCCATGGTTGGACTGCTTGCACGAGCTACAGCAATCCTGAGTCCATGAACCTGGAAAGAAGGGAAAAGAATCCTCCCATTTGTACTGCAAGATAGCTAAATTAAACCACTAGCTCTTTTCTTTCTTGATACTGACATCTATTGGAAAACAGAGGAATATGTTTGTATGTTTGCTTTCTGAAGGCAAATGAAAACTAATTAATTAAATTTAAAATCTTATTTTAAATAAAAAATTGTGAATGTATAATAAATCAACTATTTTAATGACATCATTATCCAATTGCTTGAAAACAAATTTATATGGGTTTTTAATCTTATAAAGCTTTTTAATGTCAGTAGTTGTTATTGCAAATATAATTATATATCCTCTAGAACTCATGCACTCTAGTAATGTACTCTTGATTCAGACTAACAAGTGAACATTAAGTAGTGAAAGAGAAGAATAAAATTTGGTTTACATTCAAGTTTTACCTAGAAAGCTTTGTGAAGATTGCTCTTCTACCATTTGTATTGATAATACATAAAGAAAAGAATTTTCAACAAATGCGGGCGAGGATGTGGAGAGATAGGAACACTCTTACACTGCTGGTG
>VBSM01002217.1:33826206-33853739 GCA_008086735.1 Cheirogaleus medius
AAAAAAAAGAAAAAGAATTTTCTAAAATACTTAAATTGATTCAAACTGGCAATGTCCTTTTTAAAAATATATATATTAGGTATATTAGCAATATTTTACCAAATCTATTTGCCCTGGGGCAAAATGTGTAAGCCCAGTAAAGCATGCAGGCTTTCTCTGTAACTACTACCCAAATTTATCTTTAAAACAAGTAGATGTGGAAGTACTAGGCCTCCATAGGGTGTTTTGTGTTTAAAAGAACTTTAAGACATTTCTATGGAAATATGGAGCACACAGCTCCATGGAAGGTCTCCTATTTGGTAGAACAGCCTGTAAAGTGTACATTTACTCTACACTGAGCTGGGTTGAAGAGTTTACCAGAGTCCATCTTTACTCTGAGCTTTTACCAATATAAGAAAATAAAGTACTCAATGGAGAAAAGTATTCTTAAAATTTAACTTCTTTGTTTTCTTGGTTAAAAATTAGACATTTAAAATTACAAAAGCAAGATACAATTGTATTACACATGCAAATAGTATACATAGAATAAAAGTGGCCTGAGATACTTGACTGTGCCCTTTCCTTCTCACCTTGCCTGTCTCTCCCCACCACCCATTCTGGATTCTGAATAAGCATAATTCTCGCTTTAGCCTCTGGAGGACAAGAGAAGCTCAGCTTGCTGAGCTGTCAAAATCCATTCCTACTATACCACACGGAGACTTGGGTTTGAGGAACTCTCCTGGGTCCCTCCCACCAGAACATTCGAAGGAGAATGTGTTTAACCACCAATAAGCAATTAACACTAAAGTCTTAGAGTTGTAGCCTGTCAACAATTGTTGCTCTTTACTGCAACTAAGTCAAATGTCAGGTTTTCTTTAAGCCTTGATGTTTTAGTCAATTCTGTCATAATCATCAAATCTACTTTACCCTGCTGAGGTCTACAAAATGAATGCTTCAATCCCACTTGTGGTCCTCTCTGTGGGACTGGAAATAACTAAGTATCATCTTCAACTTGAGTTGGGAAGGGCTCTTGTAGAAACCTGAATCAGAAAGGTTTAACTTATGCACCTGTACTCACTGAGACTGACTTATTGAGGTTCATTTGGTGGCTGGGGGCATATCCTCTATGTCACTATCACTCCTTACCTCTATCTGGAATGTTGACAATATTGTACCCAAAGGGAAGACATAGACCACTTTTTCCTCCTTATTCCTGAGGCTGGGGTATTAGGCAAAGAATATTAGGTAAAACTAAGGTAATATGAATACAGTATGAACTTTAGTTAATAATAACAATAACATCAATATAAGTGCATCACGCTACATAATACACTTTGCATTGGGTACATGGGGATGCTTTGTACTACCTTTGCAACTTTCTGTAAATTTAAAACTAATTAAAATTTAAAAAATAAAAATAAACATGCATATTATGCCTCTGTTAATAGAAAATACATGTACACATGTATGCATGTATATTTGTAGCAAGACATGTAGAACAACATGATAATATTCTAAACTTGATTGTCCCTTGATGGCGGATTTTTTTTCCTTTTTGTTTATCTGTATTTTTCTATATTAACCATTTATTGCTTTTGTAATAATGAAAATATAAAATCACTTTTCTGTCCCATTTTATGTAGCTCCTTTCTATTACAAGCTACAGAAATCTCACATAATAAAGAAATGCATTTTCTAACAAAATAAGAGATCCAGAGATAAGGCAAGTTCTCCTTATGCATGAGTCAGAGCTCTGGGAAGAACATCTCACTCTCTTTTCAGCTCTGTGTCCTCAGCACGCCCTCTTTGTCCTCAGGTGTGCACCCTTGTGCTCACAAGATCGACACCAACATTAATTACATGGCAACATGCTTTCTTGATCATATCCAGTGGAATAGGGAAAAAACATCTCCTACAACCTTGTAAAAAATATTTGAGTCAATTCAGGTTACTGTGTCCACCCCCAACTAGTAACAGTTGCCAAATGTTCCCTGGCTTAAGCCAAAATTTATGAACCAGTCACTGTTAGAGAGGTTGAGAACGATGGGTTAGACGTAATCAGGATTCACCTGGAACTGGAAATGGAGTCAATTTTCCCTGCTACATGGGCTTCCTGGAGAGGAAGGAAACAGTCTGTTACAGACCTGCTATAAGTCTGCAGATGGGGCATACCTGGCCATATTATCAACCCCACTGGTTCAAGCAAAATGGAAGAATAGACATCAATTACACACAAATTACCTGTGATTAGGACCTTCAATCTTAGTTCTGTCCAGTTGAGAAATTTGAACTAATGATGTCACCAGCAATCAATAAATCCACATCCATGGAGAGATAATTGGTATAAGGAGAATCCAGAAGCATAACTTGGACTGATGTCTCCCATTAAAAATGGAAACATCACAGGTGGGCAAAATGAGCTCACCTCTTAACCCATTGGCCTTACCTTTCAACCTAGCACAGGTGTTAGGAAAAGATGGCAGCCTGTGGGCAGCCTGCTGCCTGTTTTATTACAGCCAAAGAGGTAAGAATGGGCTTCAGCATTTTAAATGCTTGGAAAACAGTCAAAGAAGAGTAAATTTTGTGACATGTGAAAAATATTTAGAATTCAAATTTCACTGTCCATAAATAAAGTTCCATGGGCCAGAAACACAATCATTTGTTTGCATATTGTCTATGGCTGCTTTTGTACTACACATTGGCAGCATTGAGTCATTGTGACAAAGACCATCTGGCCTGCAAAGCCAAGAGTATTTGCTGGCCAGCCCTTTATAGGAACAATTTGCTGACCCTAGACCTAAAGTCAATCAGGGACTACGCTACTGCCCTCAGTGGGGAGATCATCAGTCTCTCCAGCCACATGTCTACCTTCTTGAGAGCCCCCAAACCTCATATCAGCCCCTGCCCCTTGGTTTATCCTCCTGGGAATCCCAGCAGCCAAATGGAATTTGCCCCAGAACAACTCTCTCAGAAAGCTCTGAACTAGGTCAAAACAGCGTCATAATTAATCCAACTCCAAGGCTGAAAATGATCTCCTGTTCAATTGTCCATTCTAAAGGACGTCCAACTATGTTGTTGCATAGAGCTCATCAGAAATTCTGCAATGGTAGTGTCATTATAGACACAGCCGTCCACTCACAGCATTCAGGAATCTGCAATGAAGGCATCTCCACTGCCAGATTTATTTTAGGTGCCTTTGTTTCACATCCTGCATTACTGAACGCATCTTAATGTCTCCTGTTGTTTTTGAGTCATGTGTTTTCAACATCCCAAAAGCGAATTGAGTGTGGGCTCCATCTAGTGACTATCTTGTATTTTCAGCCCTGAGTCTTACTTAGGAACTGTTTCTACTGTCTGTTGTTATGAAAATACTTAGGCTTAAAAATAGCCTGCCTCCTAAGGGAAGATTCTGTCTCTTACGTAATTGCCCAGTGCATGGCCAAATGAAGCCTACGTAATAGGGATGACATTCAAGCCTGTGGACATTCAAGCTCTTGAATCCAAGGTTAGGCTCACCACAATTCCTTTCCTGGCTCTGCATTCATGATTATATTTGGAGCGGCACATACTGGCTAACCAGGTGGTACACTAAAATTTTGGCTTAGGACCTCATTAATGCTTTTAAAACAGGAAACGTTGATCTAACCATCAATGTATAAAGGCCTATAAATGCTCCCTTTGTATTTTCATTGCTTTTTCTGATCCTTTACTTCTGTTCCACCAGCTTGTTAGGGCTCAAGACCTGCCAGCATATGCTGATGATCTCCTCCCCTGCAGTAGGTAAGCTGGGCATAGTTTAAAGTCAAAATCAAATAGCATATGTGCCCTGAGGCTGCCTGTGCTGCCTAATGACCTGTACCTTCACTGAGGCCAGTGCAGCTGGTATTAACTGGCCACACCCTGTGCAGTCAGAATCTGCAATAAATGTCTGCTTGGCTAACAGGCCATTTAGGGCCTATGGGTTTGTATATTTGATAGAATCAGCTCTGACCCTGTGTGTTCACTGAGGGCTGGTATTTCCATCAAGACAGCCCATAGCCTGTAGATAAGATCACTGTGTGCTGCCATGAATGATGAGTTGTACATCTCATATTTATTAAGATTTAGAACTGTTTCTCCAGGACACAGCATATAAAATTCCACTTTCTTTTCTGGAACATCTTCCAAAAATGTAGGATTTGGAATTTTAAATGTTTATTGCCATACAGTTAAAGAACACACATGTTGATGATGCCTGAGCACTGATAATGGATGGTAGATTTAAATGTCTTGCTTGAGTTGACCTTAGAGAAGCTTCTGAAGTTTTTGGAAAGCTTTCAGAATAGTGATCTCAGCCGAGCAATCTTAGGTAGATGTGAACTTTTGGTTTGCAATCTGATCTAAGAACCTAGTGAATGGTTGAAATGTGTTGTAATTGTTAAAGAAAAAAAATGCTCTGTGCTATTTTTTTCTTTCCTTTCAGTGTTTGGAGGTTGTAATTGCCTCCTAAGTACACAAAGTTGAAAGCATGTGGTCTGCTTTAAATCTTTTCTTCAAGCACAGGCAGCTTGTGTAAAGCAGTGTGATGCAGTCACCCAGTTTTTTGGTTGCACTCTACTCGTTAGTTTCTCCTGCAGAAGAAGAATAAAAGAGGAATTATAAAGTACTGATTGCTACCAATTTTTATAATTTTGTGGTGCTATTTAGAAGCACCTATGGGTTTCTGTCAAATTAAGACATTTACTAAGAACTAATAGACAAAATGTTGAATGTCAATTTAAATTATCCAAATTTCCCAATGTGAAAAAAAAATAGAATCTCTCTCCTTTCTCTTCCCTTTAACTCCTCACTGGACATTTCAGCGAATGACTAAGATCCCCCTTCAAACTCAACATTTCTCAAACTGAGCTCCAGACCCCTCTCCTGCGCTGACTATCTTGCTCCATCCAAAGACTTCTCTATCTCAGTTGTCAGAAATGCCAAACCTACCTGCTCAAGCCGAAAGATTGGATTATCCTGAACTCCTCTCCTTCTTGCTCTCCCCACATTAAATCTATCAAGAAGTCATATTGGCACTACACTTACAATATATGGATAATGTGACCACATATCATCTCCACAGCTTCCATGTTGACCCAGCCATCACCCTTTCTCACTGGATGGCTGCAGTATCCTATTACGGAGTTTCTCTGCTTTCCCCCACTCTTTCCCCTTAAAACCTCTTCTTACTTAATACAGCAACCAAAGCGAGCGGTTTTTTTAAACATAAGTTGTATCATGTTCATACTCTGTTTTAAACCTATAAACAGTGAGTGCCCTATTTCAAAGAAAGTAAAGCCCAAGTTCTTACAATAACCAGGGGGCTCTGAATGATGGTTGCCCCCTTCCTCCCTGACCTCCTCTTCTACTACTCTCCCCCTGACTCCTGCCCTGCCCACACTGGGATCTTTTCTGCCCCTTGAACATACCACAAACCCTCCTGCCTTAGGGTTTGCACTCATTGTTCCTGCTGCCAGGGGTGGGCTTCACTCCCACATCAGTGCGGGTAACTCCTCACTGATCTCGAAGGTTTGCCCCAGCATCCTTCTGCTGATTTCCTTAATAGAGAAACCTTCTCTCTCCTTCTTCCCTAGCACCACTGGTGCTCCTTATCTGGCTCTACTTCATCTATTATTCCTATCACATTCCTAGCATCTATTTCATAGACTTATTTATCATGTGTATTGCTTAGTATTTGTCACCCCCTATAATATACAGAAGGCCTAGGATCTGTGTCTGTTTCATTCACTGATGTATCTTAAAGACCTCGATCAGTGCCCAGCATATGGTAGGTACACAACTGTTGAATGAATGAATGAATGAATGATATAAATTAGTTTTCATGTGAATTTATATACACATATACACATACACATATCTATGAATTATCAAAGATAGGCTTAAAATTATCTTGTATGATTGCATCAGAAATTCTTTAATTCCTTCCTATGGAGCATGAACATGATTGTACTTTTCACTATTTTAATCTTTGATGACCAATAGCATATATACATAATTTTGTATTTGCCCATTTACAGAAAAAGTACCTTGGGTATTTTTAAAATGTCTCAATCTTGTGTCATATCCCATTTTAAGAAATTGAATTATATGGCATATTGATTTAAGTAACATAATATAAAAGAATACTTCTACACTAAGAGTAGGAAAAATTTCCGAATCTGCTACTATGTAATTCTGTATACTTAAAATCCTCAAGCTTATTTTTCCCTACTTATAGAATGATGTGCTCCCTTTTTCTCATCTATGTTATTTGTTTGAAAGAGTTAAAGATAACATAGAGGCAGTTACGTTGAGAACTATAAGATCTTATTCAAGTGTAGTTTTACCACGTTAAGTTACCCTCAAACTTTACGACTTGTTACCCTTCAAACTCTTCTCCAGCTGAGTTTGAGATAACTGAGAAGCAGGTAGTGATTACCTTTTATTATTTCTAAGCATGCCATCCTAAATTGACACAGAAAACCTGTGATGAGATTTGATCATACAGAAGCCCAGCTTGAGTTGTAAACTTATGCAAATTATTTGAGGTGTTTATTGAGTGAACCTATTTAGAGTTGGCCTTCTGAGGCAGACAATTATCTTCAAAGGCTTGTTCATCTGTTCATCCATCATATTAGGAAGGATGCCAGACACAGGGGAAGTATATTGCTTAGAGTTCTCCAGAGAAAGAGAACAAATAGGGCCAATAGGGTGTGTGTGTGTGTGTGTGTGTGTGTGTAGCAAGAAAGTTATGACAAGGAATTTTGAGGGCTGGCAAGTCTACAATCTGCTAGATAGACTGAAAAGCTGCATAAATATCAATATAGTGAGAAGGCTTCTTCGGCTAGCACTGGGGGTGCCTGTGGTCTTTAGCAGAACCTTGAGATATGGCTCAGCTCCATACTCGACATAGCGCGAGAGTGATAGTCTAGCATTTGCCAAGGATTGTGCTTGGTAAACAAGAATGAAGCAGCATCTCTAGCTTCCTATGCACCACAGACAGGAAAAGCAAAAGTTTATGCATGTCATGGCAGAGAAATACATAGGATCTTAGAAGCCTGGAGGAATAATGTAGGTGCAGGGACCAGAAGAAGTAACTACACAATAGGAAGGACCTTTACTCCTAGAAGCAAGCGGATGGATAGCAGTGGGGATTAGAATTCACCCCAAAAAGAACAGGTAAGAAATAATGAATTTCCATTCAGTACCAACCACCTATAGAGATCTGGTGCAAAATATCTACTGATCTTATTTTCCATTTTACTGGAGGGAATTTGGTGAAACTTGGATCACTTGTCCACTCCTGGCTCAGCCAACCCTGGCAGCAATGATACAGTCAAATCTAAACACTGCTTCTAGGTTTGAGATTTGGGGGATAGGAGATATAAATCTTAAGGAAATGATTGTGGTGAAGTTGGGAACTATGTCAAAACTTGTCTTCTACAGATAATAAAAAGCAACCTCTTTAAGAGAAGTAAAGAGACATTCTATTTGGTTTTATTACTTTTGAATTTTAAAATCTTTGACAGTAAAAATAACTTTCCTGTAATTCAAAATGCTCACAAAATAAACATTTAAGTTGTACTTATCACATAATCAGCAACTTGCACCACGCTTTTTACTTTATTTCACTGACTTCATTTAGGTTTTGATCTTTCATTTCAGAAACATCTTAGGAAATAATGGTGAGGTTGAGTTGAAAGATCAAAGTATGTCTGATTTGGATATTAGGAAATCTTTATTGTTATTTCCCCCAAGAATCAGGAAAATATCTAGGTGAACTCTATCTCTAACATTTCAGGTTTCTATGAAAAAATTTCCCAGCTCTAGATATAATAGATTAATAGACAGCAAAATTTGGTATCCAAAACACTAAATAAAGGCTTATTAATCCTAAAAAAGAATGTATCAGATAGTACATAGTAGTAATTTTACTATTTCTGCCACCCTTATAAGGCATATAACCATGTCCTAAGAGAAAAGTTGGCCTCTAGATTTGATATACTAGGATGGTTTTTAAAGGATATAATCTAGCAAACCATCAACAATTAAGTTTCTTAACATCTACAAAGTTATTTTCATTGTCACACCAGAATAACCAACTAAATGATACTTGGACATATATTTCTTTTTCCTCTATAGCTTTCTTTTTTATGAATTCTGAACACCCTATAGAGAAAATCTAATTTATAGTATAGTTTGAAATAATTTTTTCCTGAGATTTCACAAATTAACAAAGTAATAGAATGAATGGCACCATGAAAAACCTGAAGTTGGAGTAAGTGGAAAATCTATAAAAGTATTTTCCTGTTCCACTGTGTAGCCTGGCGATATTTTCTACCTATCAGGACAGACGGACAGCATTATTTCTCAGATTGCTGTTGGTATCGGTATTATCTGTGCTGTGCCCAATCCTTTAAAGCTATTTTGCTTACTATCTTGTTCCTGTTTTCTCCAAGAAAGATATAGATAGGCTCTTTTTTAAATGTACATACTAGCTGAGGATGAGCCTGGGGAGAATGTAATAACCCTCTGTTCTTTCAAGTCCTGGACTCATGCCCTGGGAGCATACAGTGAGAAGAAACAGAAGAAGTGAAATCTCAGTAGAAGAATTAAAAACAAAGCAATCAATCTCTACACTGTCTCTTAGTCCTTCTTTAGATATTAATTTTTTTTTCAGAGTAAAACCTTTAGATATTGTGGAAAGTTTGTTTCAACCAAAGTCTGCAAACTTTTTCTCATCATAGACAAATTTATCCATTTCCAATCCTCACAAATAAACAGAATATATATATATATATATTTTAATCTATCTCAAGATTGTTTTCTTTCATTATGTGCAAAAAGTCATTATTGAGAGATATCTACTTTTATGTTAACATACTGGGTGCTGCTGGGAATCAAATACAAAGAAAATATAATCAAGAAACCTTCTAATAAGAGGGCGAGAGATATACACATATTAGTTGCTTAAGAGAAACCTCACCCCAACCCCCAAAATAGCAACATGCAATTCAATCTGAATGTTTGCCGTTGCTCATTTTGTATTTATTTTTAGGGCCAAATAAAATTTACTTATAGTTTTGATTTTTATCTTTATTGTTTCTTGAGGAGTCCACATCGATTAAAACACTGTCCCAAGTCCTGGGATGTATTATACAATTTATTTCCCTCCAGGAGAAACATTAAAATTTAATTCAGAGACAGGAAACAAATAAAAGCAAATAAATTATGTGCCAGAGGTTTGTAATCACAGCAATCTGCACAATTCTACTTTATGAATGGACCTAGTCTGTTATAAGTTCCCTTTGCTTTTTGGACTTTAATTCTCAGAGGGGTTCACAAGACGGTTTCACTGGTATGGAACTATTCCCTTAACACAAATACTGTTGTGATTCTACCAGAAGGCCGAGGCATGGGAAAGAAACAAAACTAGAGAAATCAAATGTGTTATGAGGTAGAACATCATGAGGTTGCTATTTTGAGGGATATGTTGTTGTTGTTGACATTATATGTCAACAAACGTTGTTGTTGACATTATATGTTGTTATTACAGTTTTTAAACATTGCTTTCCCCACAATTGTGCTCCTCACAAATGTGATGGTTGTTTTTCCTCCTTTCTCTTTTGAAATGTGATCATGGAGCTTTCCTGAGGTCCTGATATACCCATACCCTGTAGCAGTGCTTCTCAAATTTGCCTGCTGAGAACAATTGCCAAGGGAGTTTTATTAAAATGCATATCCCTGGGCTCCAATCCAAACCTAGTGACAGGGCCAACTTCTTCATCAGCCACTGTAGGTACTGCTGTGCTTAGGGTTCATGGTACTTTCAGGAATCTGAGAAAATGAATTAATTTCTTTTAAAATCAGCAGAAAAAAATTATAATCCATCTTGGATTATATTTGTCTTTATACCAACACAGTCGTAAAAGATAATATTTAATATTTATTTATGGATTAAGGAGACCACTAAAGACAATAGAGCCTAGGTCACATAAAAATAAAAACATGATTCTGCCTAGTAACCAGTATATTCAGGACAAGAGGCCCAAATCTCCATTTTAACCAGTACTCAAAAGAAAGTTTTTGAAACATTGTTCTGGAGCAGTATTTTAAAACTGTATCCTTTCTAGGTTCAGTGAGGTTTCATTCAGTGAGACAAAATCATTGTGAGTATTATGAAAGAAGGGATTTATTAGAGGAGTTAGACCTTACACGATGATAGGAGGCACCGAGAAATAGGTTGGGAAACTAGATTTGGATGATCCAAGAAGTCACCAGCCAGCTCTCCTGAGTATAGGCCTGGATGGAGGGGAGCTAGCTGGCACAGGAGTCTGGGAAGGCAGGCTTGTCCATCTTAGGGAGTAGGACAGGCGAGCTGACGGTGACCTGAAAGAAGTCTCTGCAAGGCAATTAGCTCTGCATCTGCAGGGGTGGGAGCATAGGGTCCTGGGTCGCTATTTGTCACCAGGACCAGCAGGCTGGCAGGAGGAAAGTGGGACACTGAGAAGGAAACAGCAAGGCAAACTTGAATGCACCTGCAGATGCCTCTGATGACCTCTGAGAGCAATGACTGCCTCTTCACTCTGCCTTCCAAATCTCCTACAAATTTCTCATTTGCTGATACTAACCTGCAGGCATATAGGGAAAGAATTCTGGGAAGTATGTAATAGTTCCAGTTTAGCCAAGTGGACAGTACAAATACCTGCATCTCTGACTCTCAGATGCTAGATAATTTTCACTTGCATGACATATCCTGCTCTCTGTGGGCTGACCAGGATCGTGGTACTTCCAGTGGCTCCAGCCTTTTTTGTCCTACACTGTCACTTACTGGCTGTGTGATCTGAGGGAGATTATCTAACCTTTCTGAGCCTCATTTTTCTTCCTTATATGAAAATGGAGTCAAAGTACGCACTTCAAAGGATTACTGATTACTCAATGAGATAAATAAGATAGGGTGTCCTTGCCAAACTGTCAGGTACATGGTAAATGTTTGTAACTAATGCTATTATTAATAAAGTAGACCACAATATGAATGAGTAATTGTGATACAAGTATAGAAGTAGTTCTAAATCTGCTCAAACTCTAGTGCTATTTGCTGACTTAAGAATTTAATAGCCAGAGAAATGAACCAGACTACCTAAAAGGAACAATAATTCGATGGCTAACCTCATAGCAGCAACTTTGAAAGCCAATAGGACATAGGGAAATAATATTTTCAATGTGCTGAGAGAAAATAACTGTAAATGTAGAACTCTATGTCCACAAAACTGTCTTTCAAGGACAAGGACAAAATACTTTTCATCCATAAGAGGTTTACTGTTAACAAATATACCTTAGCAGAAATTCTAAAATATGTATTTTAGGTGGAAGGAAAATAATCACAGCAAGAAAGACCAAAATGTAAAAAGGAATAATAAGCAAAGATGTGAAATGTTAACTAAGTCTAAATAAATGTTAATTTTATTGAAAATAAAATTAATTCTATTAGTAATCGATTCCTTCTGATACATTTTACCAACAAACAAGACTCACCAGGGTTCTGGGACTCTTTTGAGAGTCTTTGCTGTAGCAAACATATAAAATTTAACTGTTTTACCTTAGTTGGGGTATCTCCATTTCCATGATTGGAAAAGATTCCAAAATTGACACCAAAATTTTAGGCTATGGCAAGCATAATCTATAGTGAATAAAAGTCAAAGTAATAATGCTTAGTCTAGTACAAGTCTAGTCTTTAAATCAACAAATGACTTCAGGTTTCGATATTCTTTTAACAATTACAATTTTTCAGGGACTTGATTTTTAGAGCTTATAGCAGTCTAACTACAGCCAAGGCTACTAGGTTTCTTTTAGTATATATTTTCCCCTCTCTGATGGAGACAGAGTTCCTTATTTTTTACTAGGCACATAGCCACCTAGAATAGAGCTTACGTTTTCCAGTCTGCTTGGTAGCTAGCTAGTTCTGGCCAGTGAAATCCATTAAAACATAATGGGTGCAATTTGCAGGATGTGTCTCTAAAGGGAAGGAGTGTGCTGTTGACTGCCCCTCCCCACTTTTCCAAGATTGAATGTGGTAGTGAGACACCTTGGACCCTGAGAAGGAGGCACTCAGGGGATGGCCAAGCAATAAAGAGGAAAAAGCCTGGGCCTCAGACGCTGCAGAGCACTTTACTTTTGTTTAAGCCATTGGTTTTTTGTTGTTGTTATTGATTTGTTTTTTTTGTTTGTTTGTTTTACTACCTTTTAACATCTAGCTAGACCTATAACCCAAAAAATAGAGTGGCTCTAAAAAATACTCATGTAAATTTATAGGCATACTGAAATTCATTATTGTAAACATTGCTTTAAATCTCTACATCTCACTGAAAAAGGCATTGATTATTTCTTATGCTGTCAATACTTTACTGATTTTCAAAAGCTACTCTATATTTTAGAAGACAATGCCATGGTCATGAATGCCCTAGAGAAATCTGTGAAGATTATCTTATGATAATATTGGGTTGGTGCAAAAGTAATTGCGGTTATAGCATTATTGACATTTGCCCTTTGATATTTGGAATACATTCTTAAATAAATGTGGTTATGTTATATAACATTTTAATGTGCATTTCTCACTTCATTTTTTTTGCTAATAACTTATTACTTACTTTTTATTTTATATTTATTTTAAACTATGGAAATGATGTTAGACAAAAAGCAAATTTGAATAATTTTCTTATTCAAGTTCAAAATGGGTCACAAAGCAGCAGAGACAGCTAATAGCATCAACAACACATTTGGTCCAGGAACTGCTAAAGAAAATACAGTGAAGTGGGGGTTTAAGAAGTTTTACAAAGGAGACAAGAGCCTTGAAGATGAGTAGTGCAGTGGCTGGCCATCAGAAGTTGACAATGACCAATTGAGAGCAATCATCTAAGCTGATCCTCTTACAACCACATGAGAAGTTGCCAAGTTGCTGAAAAACTCAATGTTGACCATTCTATGGTCGTTTGGCATTGGAGGCAAATTGGAAAGGTGACAAAGCTTGATTAGTGGATGCCTCATGAGCTGACTGAAAAATCAAAAAATAAAATATATCATTATTTTGAAGTGTCATCTTCTCTTCTTGTACACAAGAACAGCAAATTGTTTCTCTGTTGGGTTACGACGTGTGGCAAAAAGTGAATTTTTGTACCATAATCGGTGATGACCAGCTCAGTGGTTGGATGGAGAAGAAGCTCCAAAGCAATTCCCAAAACCAAACTTGCACCAAAAACAGATCATAGTCACTGTTTGGTGGTCTGCCGCCCACCTGATCCACTACAGCTTTCTGAATCCCAGAGAAACCATTACATCTAAGAAGTATGCTCAGCAAATCAATGAGATGCACCAAAAATTGCAACGCCTGCAGCTGGCATTGGTCAACAGAAAGTGCCTGATTCTTCTTCACAACCCTGACTGCACATTGCAGAACCAGAGCTTGGAAAGTTGTATGAATTGGGCTATGAAATTTTGCCTCATCCACCATAATCACCTGACCTCTCACCAACTGACTACCACTTCTTCAAGCTTCTCAATAACTTTTTGCAGGGAAAATGCTCCCACAACCAGCAGGATGCAGAAAATGCTTTCAAAGAGTTTGTCGAATCCTGAAGCCCAGATTTTTTACACTACAGGAATAAACAAACATATTTCTCATTGGCAAAAATGTGTTGATTGTGATGATTTCTATTTTAATGAATAAAGATGTGTTTGAGCCTAGTTATAATGATTTAAAATTCATGGATCTGAAACTGCAATTATTTTTGCACCAACCCAATACTTTCATCTGCAAAGCACTTCTCCTCCAGAAAGAAAGTGTGTATTTTTAAAATTAAATTTTTGTGCCATGTCCAAATCTACAGGTAATTTTAAGTAATAGCAAGAATAATAGAGAATGGCTTTAGTGGCTTTAGTTTTAATAAAACTGTAATTGAGACTCAGGAGCCAATACAACTAACATATATAATCGTTTCATTTTAACAAAGAGACCCTTGACAAAAAATAGCTGACTGCTTCCTTTGTCTAGACGAAATCACTTTGTAGACTGTACAGAGGTAAGCCCAGAAATTGATTAAATTATACAATATTTAAGCCTAGTTTTTTTGCAACACTAAATAATTCTATCACATCTTTCTTTCTTTTAGAAATGCATTTAGGATTACAATATTTGAGCCACATGTTAAGCCTAGTGTTTCATATATAAATTATTTACATTTTTTCTTCTTGTGAAAAATTCATATCTAAGTAAGTTAAATTTATAATAAGAAAATATTAACTTTATGGATGTAAAGAATCAGTTTCCAAAAATCTGATAATATATATTTTTATAATATTAACTTAACAAGAGTAAATGCTTGTATTTCAAAAATCATAAAAGTGTATTGGAATTAACTATGCAGTTATATTAACCATGCTAAATCAGGCTTTTGTTAGTTATGTTTGGAGTGCAGGACTGGAGGTGTGTTTTGTTAGATTTTAGTATTATAAAGTATATTGATAAATCAACTCTTTATTCCAAGAATAAAAAAATTTCAGTAACTTAATTTCCACAAGTAAAATGTAGTTGCACACAAATTTTAATAAGAAACTACCTTCTTCATTGTTAACATATATTTTTCCTTTGAAATCATTATTAATGAACACCATTTTAGAGCATGCTGTCTCTAACATTTGAAGATGAAGTCAAAGATTTCCAATTTCCTCTACATGGGAAGAAAGTAGATATAGGTCATAGCATTTGATGTATATAGTGTAATTGTGGAATAATGATTAAATTTCTTTGTTACAGAATATCCTCAAGAACCAATGGGTAATAATTCTCATATCTTCTATTGTGAATGTGAAGGAGACTGATATTAAGTATATGGGAACATGTGAAAGGCAAGAAATAGTTTACACTAAAATATAATAAAAATAAAATTTAGTTTTTCTTTAAAAAACTAGAGTTTAATGGATTAAAAATATGAAAAATATAGAAAAGATAGTTATCCATAATATTACTATCTAGAGATTATCATCACTAATATTTTGATATATTTCTATTTTGTTTATTTTTAATACCGTGTTTCCCTGAAAATAAGACAGGGTCTCATATTTATTTTTCCTCAAGAACACACCCTAGGGCTTATTTTCAGGGGAGGTGTTATTTTTTTTAAGTATGGTACAATAATCTACATTTATTCAAATATAGTTAAGTCGTCTTCTTCTGGAACATCATCATAACTCTCCAAACCCCAAATTCCATCCTGAATTTCTTGAGACTCTATATCCTTTAGAACCATTGGCCCCAATGTCTCATGTTGAGCAATAGAGCTCTCATGGGGCAGATGAGAAGGGCTGCTCCTCTTCTTTACCGCTCTGAGACGAAATGCATGGGTTGTGCAGATACGCTGCGTAGCCACGCCCATCACTAGGTCTTATTTTCGGGGTAGGGTTTATATTGCACAAATGCTTAGAAATCCTGCTAGGGCTTATTTTATGGGTAGGTCTTATTTTCAGGGAAACATGATATATAAGCTTACAAATTTACATATCCATATATTAATAGACAATTTTATATTGTGTCCATACTATAATAGACTGCACATATTTATATATTTTAAATGTGCTTTTTAATAACTTTGTACTATTTTATTTCCTAAGATTTTCCTTCTTCATTTTCTTTCCTAATCCTTCTTCATTTTTTGAGGCATTCAGTAAGCAATTACCTTTTGAAATGCCATTAATAGGAAGCAAGTGGAAAAATGACAAATGAGACATAATTTATTGATTCATTTTTCTTACCTCATCTTTCTGAAGCATAGGGCATAGGCACATGATATTTTGATCCTATTTAATGAAAATAATGTTAGGCCACTTGTTCTGTCTCCATTGGAAATCAGACATAGATATAATTCCACATACCAGTGCGTATACAGAACATCTTGGCACTTAAATTATGATATGATTTCAGCTTTGTAGCCTGCCCTAAAAGAGCAAAGAAAATCAATTGTAATTGAGGAAGTACCACTAAAAGTAGTTATAATGTACTTTGGAAGCACTTATTATTCCTCACTAAAAATATGCCTGCATATATATAAGTACCACTCCCACACACACGCACCCCTGAGAATGCTAGGGATTTGTGAAAATCATACATTTTTGGGTTTACTTTTCTTGTTTGCATTTTCTTATGTACTTATTGGTAACAGGTAAAGAACCTTTTGAGGAACTTTATTATTTTAAAATCTTTAGTTTCTATTTTGTAAAGAAGATTTGTGAAAAGTACTCTATCTTTTAAGTAATTAACACAGTTGTTTCTTATAAATCAAAGATATATTATACAATACTATTGAGAAAGTTAAACATATGCATGTTCCTTTGAATTATCATATAAAATACTTGACTAAGTATTATTATATGTGACATAGTCATTTGCCTAATAACGCCAATTTTAGCCCATTTCTAGACTTCAAAAAAAGCATACATTGCCTTTCTGGGTCTGACAAAAGTTTATGCACTTGAAAGGGAAATTTTTGTAAATATATTCAAATTTAATACTGATACTTATGTTTTTACATAGGCTAAGTAATAAAAATTTAAAATAGTTCAATAGGGTAATTAATATAGCAAATACATATATTATCAGAATTTACTTATACAGTAAAGTTTCCTAAAGCAATGTATAATTTACAATGCATGCTACTTATCAATTTTTTAAATAGAAGGTTCTGGCTTTCTAATTCTTACGTTATCTACCCAATTTGAGCAAAATGATAAGTACTGGGGTAGAGTTCTCCAAGATGATTAAAGTCATTCTTAAAATCTTACCATCACTCCTTACATTCTAAGAAAATGTGAAGTTTTAATGAGCAAGCTGTTCTATAGTGTTAGAAACTCTAACTGCATATGTTTTACACATTTTTTGAAGAAAAAAAATATGTAGTGCCAATTCTTTCTGTATGCCCTGCTTGACTGAGTGGAAATATGTTTTTAAAATACTTCTGAATATACACATGGTACCAAAGACCAAATACTTATATAATGTAAATATTTACTCATTGACTAAAATGAGTTCTACTTTGAAAACACTTCTTAGTTTATTATAGACTGCATGTTCAGTTAGATCTCAGCACAGAAGGGGTCATGCCATGTTTCCAGTAAAGGGGAGGAATGTGACAAGAGCCAGGTACAAAACCTAGCCATTCTGTGGGACAGACTCACTGAACAGCGCACATCACATATGGGTTTAGGGCAATAGCAGTAAGTTGGTGCAATAAACTTACGGAGCCTGAGTTTAGAGGATTCTGTGCAGTGGCCAGGCTGTGATTAACAGTTGGACTTAGCAAAGTCTGTCAACAAAAGAAACAGTGAGATTTCCACTCATCAATTTCAAGTTCAGTAGCAGGAGGACTACAAATCCTCGAAAAACCTGTCTGAAGAAATGTAGACATTTAATGCTAATTGGGATTACTAGATTGATAGCTTATGTCAATTACTAAAAGAGGAACTAGGGAACATAAAATAAATCAGGAACCTAATCAATGACCAAAGGCAATATAATTTATAGTTAGACAGTTGGGATAAAGACTTAGAATCAGTTTTAATTTAGTGAATTAAGATAGCAAAGTGGCTATTTCTTATATACTTGAGTTTGTGGATTGGGATCCATATGCTCTAACTTATAATTATTAGCACATATGTGTGAGTAAAGTCTTAGAGATTAGGAATAATATAAGCTGTAGACCTTGATACTGAAACCTACTATTTGGCTCCAGAGCTGAATGATTATCTCATGGATTAGGCAATTTGAGGATTAGCATAAGGCTAAGACCATAGACAAAGACACACAGTTCAATCTTTTGGGATGAAGAGAAATGCTGACAGAAGTGACCTTTCTTAATAGCTTTTTAACATGTTTAAATCACTCTGTTATCTTGAGAGTGAGAGGCCTAGCTTAATTCTATGCATTTACCAAAAAAAAATTGACAAAAATATAAATCGAATATTTAAAGATGATTTTGTATTTTAGTTATCAATATATATTTAGTTAGCACAATTTAAATTAACCCACGGAATGTAACCACCATTCGTACTTTGGGGTACTTAAAGGTGTTTGGCTTTGAGCGGCTTTAGTGAAACGAGACAAATCCAGATCTTGCATAACACATAGCTTTATTGTATTACTGAATTAATCAGAAGTTGGTGACATCTCCAGGGAGACAAAAACAAAAATAACAAAAAGATAAGAAAGGAGGTTGAAACAAAAATTGGAATCTGCCCTACAAACACTCCCAAAGTGTTGGCTTCTTCTTAGGGCGAATGCCGTCAGTTCTGGGCTCAGGTAACAGGACCCTGAGCTGTTTGCAAGATGGAAATCCTTAGACACTGAAACTAAGGCCAGAACCCTAAAAAACAGATAAATTGATTTAAGTTGATGATTCCCTTGATTCTTGGAAGGAGGATATACATATTTACTCTAGAAGGACACTGAGTAAAGTCAACTAAATATAAGTCTATAGTCAAAGAGCACCAAACACACAGAGACAAATGACCATGAAAGAGGGTCAGCAAGAAACAAGTACTAGCTTAAGAGCCCTAAGGACTTCAGACATTGGAATCATCATATATAAAATATAAAATATAAACATATACGAAATATTTAGATAAAAACATAACATCATAAAAAAGGAAAAATTAACAAGAAACTATTCAACACCATCAGGAAACTTGAAAGAACCAAAATCAACTTTAAGAAAGAAAAATATAATTATGGAAATAATAACTTTAAAAAAGTTTCAATGTGTAGGTTGAAGTGTAGATTAGACAACACTGAAGACAGAACTGGTAAACTAGAAAAAGATCTGAAAACATTACTAACAATATGGCACAAAAAAGCAACAGGATTTAAAAAATAAAAGCAAGATTAAGATATTTTGAGAATAGAAGGTCTGGTATATGTCTAATTAGAGTCTTATAAGGACAGAATAAATGAAACTAAAGAGAAGAAATGTTTCAAGAGATGACCATTGAATATATTCTATTATTGCTGAAATTAAAATAACTCAGTAGTTAAAACTACAGTAGAGAAACACAAAAGGGAAAAAAATAAAAGGTGATGTTAAATAATGCCAGAGGTGAAAGATAAATCTCCTCCAAGAAATGTCAATTTGACTGAAAGTTGTTTGCCAATAGCAGTAATAGATGCTATAGAAATTAGAATAATATTTTAAAAGTGCTAAGAGAAAATAAGTATAAATCTGGTTTTGTATAGTTAACCAAATTAATTTTTAATCATTATTGTTTTAATTCTTTGGAATTCAGTTTCAATGACAGAATGAATCTCTCTCCACATTTTATGGCATATTTTTATGTGATATTATATTTTTATAATTCATAATATATTTTATTTCACATATAACTAATATGTTATTTATATTTTTATTATGCAATACAAGTCTCCTTTCTTCTTGTTTATTTTTACTTCATTTTAGCCTGAATCCCTATTTTTATTCCATTGCCTACCATTCCCTACCATGATAAATTTCTGACATATTTAATGTACACGTTGTATTTAAATATATTTTGATAAAATGTTGACTAATGACAAGAATGTGAATCAAGGTCAATTCTTATACAGTGTAGTAATATATTGGAAATAAATTTGGCACAATCTTATAAGAGTAAAACAAATGATCCAGTAATTCTCTTTCTAATATGCACTGACTTCCTGTCCCTAAACAATTCTAATATATGACCAGTAGGAGAAAAGAATATTTGTACCATTACTATCAAGAATAAAAAATCGGAGATAATTCAAAAGCTAATTTTCAGAAGACTAAACATTTTTCAGCAGTGAAACTCTTATAGACATTGGCCTAGGGAAAGAATTTATGCAGAAGACGCCAAAGGCATCCCCAGCAACAACAAAAATAAATAAATGGGACCTAATCAAATTCAAAAGCTTCTGCACAGCCAAAAAAACTATCACGAGAGCAAACAGACAACCTACAGAATGGGAGAAAATATTCACATGCTACACATCCGGTAAAGGGCTGATAACTAGAATCTATATAGAACTCAGGAAAATCATCAAGAAAAAAAATCAAATAACCCTATCAAAAAGTGGGCAAAAGATATGAACAGAAACCTTTCAAAAGAAGAGAGACTAATGATCAACAAACATATAAAAAAATGCTCAACATCTTTAATCCTCAGGGAAATGCAAATCAAAACCACAATGAGATATCCCTTAACTCCAGTGAGAATGGCTATTACCAAAAAGTCCCAAAACAATAAATGTAGGCATGGATGTGGAGAGATAGGAACACTCATACACTGCTGGTGGGACTGCAAACTAGTACAACCTCTGTGGAAAGTAATATGGAGATGCCTCAAGGAGCTACAAGTAGAACTACCACATGATCCAGCAATCCCATTACTGGGCATCTACCCAAAGGAAAAAAGACATTCTATAAAAAAAAGACATCTGCACTAGAATGTTTATAGCAGCACAATTCACAATTGCAAAGATGTGGAAACAATCCAAGTGCCCATCAATATGTGAGTGGATAAATAAAATGTGATATATGTATACCATGGAGTTCTATTCAGTCACAAAAACCAATGGTGATCTATCATCTCTTGTATTATCCTATGTAGACCTGGAGTCCATTCTACTAAGTGAAGTATTCCAAGAATGGGAAAACAAGCACCATATGTACTCACCATGAAATTGGCATTAACTGACCAACACTTAGGTGCACATATAGTAGTAACATTCATCAGGTGTCAGGCAGATGGCGGGGGGAGGAGGAGATGGGTATATACACACCTAACGGGTGTGGTGCGCACCATCTGGGGGATGGACAGGCTTGAAGCTCTGACTTGGGTGGGGCAAAGGCAAAATATGTAACCTAAACATTTGTACTCTGTAATATGCTGAAATAAAAAAAAAAATTTCAGCAGTGAAAATGAATGAACAGTAGGTACACATATCAAGGTGGATGAAATTTAGAAACAACTGTGAGTGGATAAAACAAGTCAAAGATGACCACATACACCATAACAACATTTTAGACAACTTTCAAAACAAAGTTAAAAGTACATGTTGCCTGGAGTTACTTATTTAATGTGATAAAAATAATAAGAACATGGCAAGTGAATGATAAATATAAAATTCCGGAAAGTGGTTCCTTGGGTGGGAGTAAGCAGGGGAGGAGATAAGAAGACATAGATAGAAACAAAGGTGTTGGAAATGTTCTAGATCTTAATTTGGGTGTTTAGTTCAGAGGGGATATTTATTTTGTTATTAAGTTTCACACATTACACATGTGATATGTGTAATATATATGTGTGCATATAATATTTATCATATGTCAACTATTACCTAATAACATTTTTAAGAATTAAATTAAAAAGTCAATTTACCATTTTTGAGAATTTTACTTATAGACTCAGGCCTTGCCCTACATTTATTTTATTACATATGAGCTCCATGGGCATTTTCTCTTCATTCAGTAAGATTTAATTTTCTGTTGATCAGCTTTATTACGGTTAATTGATATTTTACCATCTCAGGCTGTATATTATTTGATAAAGGTAAGTACTGAAACACTGATATTTAGGTAATGGTTTGTTCTGCTTGTCCCTGTTTAATTGATTCTTGGTTGACAGTGTTGTAATGTATGGCCCAGAAAACCCTGTTGTTTTAAATGCTTTCAGGTTAACTTATGCAGTTTTGCATAGAATATATTTCTCACATACGTAATTGAAGTTTGATTTTATAGCACTAAGCTTAATGAATACTGATTCAACAGTTCATTGCCTCAGAATATATATAATACTTGGAATACCATGATTATGATTTAGCCTGACCAACTGGTACAGTGGAATCTAATTACCTGCTGTGATTTTACTCTGCCTAACTCATCCAGGAGGGAAAACAGTCATCAGAACTTATACAAATGTACCTTGTCATTACTATCTAACTTCACTTTCCCAAAGTTTTTCTGAACATATGACAATAAAACAGAGTGCCCCATCTCCAGGACTTTCTAGAGGAACAGGTTCAGAATAAGTAACAATTATGCAAGATAAAGGTTCCAATAATAGATGTACTAAAGTAAAGAGAAATGTCATCCAAGGGAGAAAGGCAATTCTAACTTGCTTGGGGGCTGCTGGCAAGGTAGTGAATGGAAGAACTTAAGAGCGGAGTCATATTTGAAGTGGGCATACAGTATCCTTTAGTGGTTAGAGACAACAAAGGACTTAGCTGGCCCAGCTACAACTTGAGCAAAGGGCAGAAGAGTGTCAGGGACTCAGAAGTGATGAGGAGACTGCAGTTCTCAGAAAGCAGTGAAGCAACTAGAGCAATTTTCAAGTTAAATTCTTCTACATTGTTTCACTGCCTCTTACCTCCTTGCCCTCTCTCTCCTCCTCAACGCTATTATATCGCTCTTTAAAAAACACTTTCAATCATTTCACTTCCAAGCTTAAAAATATTCACTGACATCCCCTTACCCCTAGCAAAATTTATTCTGGAGCTTGAATGAACCCAAGGACCTTCTCAATATAATCATAATAGTTCTTATGCACCATCATTCCTTCCAATCTCCTACTGTAAAATTCTTATCAGAAAATGAATCCATCCACTTTCATCAATTTGTATGCTGATGTGCATTTGATTTCACGAACCCACTTCAACCAACCCTACATCACACCATTTGCCACCTGTTTTAAGATACCTGTCAAGTTCTGCGTCCTCTAAAATGTTTCCCAAATCTGTGAGGTATGATTTCTTCTTCAAAATTCTCTACAATACAGAAAGTATAACACTAAACTATTAACAATGTGAATAATAAAAATCAGAGAATTATGGAAAGGGAAAAATCACAAATAAAAATAAAAGAGACATCTTCATGGCTGAAGAACATAAGTTGTCAAATCAAAAGTGAGTTTCCCAGTAAAATGTATAACAAATAATTGCTTCAGTTGATATCATTTTGAAATTTCTGAACAGTATGGATGAAAACAATTTTCAAATTTTTCTAGAGATACAAATCACTGACAAATGGGCAAGAATTATCAGAAACTACACGCACTTTAACACTATGGAAGAAGGCTTTCAAATTCTAAGAGAAAATCATTTTCAACATAGGATTCTATATCCAGAACATTAACAAGCAAGTGTGGAATGTGGATAAATAAACCATTCTCAGCCATTCAAAGCCAAGAAGAGCATACATTCCAGGGAATCTTCTGTTGACGTTTTATGATATAATTTGGCAAACCAAGGAATTAAACCAAGGAAGGGGAAGTCAAGGAACCTAGAAAACAGACTCTAAAGTAGAATTTCAAGGCAGGTAACCTACTGTGGGACATCTTTGTGACAGATCTAGAAGATAAGCCATCCCATCCCAGACGGAGAATTCTGAAGGGAGAAAGTTTGACAAGAGATAAATAGTAGAATAAAGTAAAGGAAATAGGAATTCCTAAACACACACACACAACAACAATAAAGATGGTCCTACTGGAAATTCATTGCTTTCACATGAAGCACATAAAATATGGAATACTGTCAAACAATTTAGGAATTATAAGAAGATACATAGTTTGCCCTTCATGCAGGGAGCTTACCTGTTCAAGTGGTCCAGAGATTGTGATTTTGGACCCAAATGAAAAGGCATGTAAACTTAGCACACTACCACACAATGGAATCTTAGTAATAATGTAAGTGCTCATTTTTTATTACAAAATGTAGAGTCAACTAATGCTAAAGTAATGATGACTCAACTGCAGAAGTGAATGTGGGTGTATATACTTTGATTATATAAATGGAAGGGTGCAGCTGACAGAACTTTTGAGATAAAAACCAGGGAGGAAAGGTATGAGAGAGGGTAGGGGAGCTTGTACCCTTATTTGACAATGTGAGACATCAAGATATGCTGTTAAATGCTGAAGGGAAAAAATAGTTGTTTCATTATGTGATCTAAAGATAAAATCTAAAGTAAAATATGAAAATTTAAAATGATAATAGATGTAATAAGTATTTGAAGAAGGAGGGTGGGAAGAAGGGGAAATAAAAGCAAAACAGAGAAGTCTTCTCCTTTATATGGGAAAATGAATACATACTGAATAAAGCTGAAATACTAAGGAATAGAGAAATATGCATATTACCTACAGTTATGTAGGCAAACACCAGAAGAAATTAAAACAGAAAAATTGTACTCATCATTTAATGGGAGTTAAGTGATCAATACTTATGTGCACATGTGGAAATAACATTGATTGGAAATCAAGCAAATGGGAGAGGGCAGGAGGGGATGGGTAAATTCACTCCTAAAGGGTACAATGCACACTGTCTGGGGGATGAGCACACTTATAACTTTGACTCAAGTGATACAAAAGCAATTTATTCAACCTAAGTGTTTTTACCCCCATATTCTGAAATTTAAAAAAAACACAGAAAAATTTAAAAGGGGCCTCTGATGAGTAGGACTTTGATATCAAAAGTATTTGCTTTTTATCCTGAGTTCTTTATTATTGATTTGCTACTATGTGAATGCACACTGATAAAACTATAAAATTTTTAGAAGCATTATATATTATTTAAATATGCAATTTTAAATAAATAAAACATGTTTCTGAACATGCAAAACACATTCATAAGCTCAAAATATATGGCTATTTCATTTACCATGGCAAATGTTACAGTCAGGAAGAAAAAAATCACCAGTGTTGATATGAAAGGTGATGTTCTACAAATTTAGGGGGGGCGTGAGGACCTTTAACAGAGAGGCAGGTCAAAGAGTCTGTTCAGCTTTAATAACTTTCTGGGTTCCATTTGCGTAGTGAGTCTTCACTACCATGCTAAAAATTCTCTTAACTACCATATTGGTATAAAATACTGTAGGCAAATGTATATACAAACACATATGCACAAAAAAATTAGTATAAGCAAATTTTGATTAGCTACAATATTGCTCTCCATTTATTTGGATAATTGAAAATTCACTCACATACAGGTAATGTTTTCCTGGAAAAGGAGGATTGGAATTTAGTTGTTTAATCACTATAATCTTGAAATAAGGAGAGTTACCATGGAGTGATACATTCACTGAAAACACGCGAACTTCATTTATGTGTAAACTAAAAGTTTCCATTGTTGATTTTAGTTAGATTTAGTTTGCTAGTCACAATACCACTGGCCTCTCAATTGTGAATGTGTGTAGCATTTTACAGAATATGTTTTCTGACTGCTCCCCAATTTCACTATCAAACTAGAGTCCCCTCCTCCTTTTTCAAAAATCCCAGCTCCTTTGACTCATAAACCTCTGGAATTTATCACTTACTTTTTTTTTTTTTTAATTGCTGCCACTGACTGGTGACCTGTTTTTTATCCTTTATGTACTGATGAATTTAGCCCCTAGCTAATTGTCTTCTCTTTCCATTCTGTGTCCTCCCTGTTGTCTCCCCTCCCTGCTTCCTTGTATTCCAAGGTCCTTATGATAACTACTTCACTGGAGGCAATTTCAGCACCCTTGCCCTCTCTTCCTCTATTGTGTTCCCCAGTACCTTGTTGAAATCAATTATCCACTCTCACTTTGTCTTGACCTGTGTAGCCGAATGTTGCTGCATATGCTCACGCAGTAAGAATAGCTACTGTGCTTCTGAAGTTATGCCCTCGATTCCTAACCGGGCTTATGGCACTGCTTGTCAATCGTTTCCTAACATGCTTTCTCTCCCACTCTCCTGAACGATTTTTCACCTTTACTCTCCACTCCCTAAATCTTTTAAAAAAGCTAAATAACTCATTTGTCAGATTTTATAGACAAAAAGAAATAAGTTGCACGGGAGCACCCAATTCCCCAATAAATGTGATAACTTACCATACCTGTTCCCACATTCTTGTTTTTCTCAGTTTTACTGGTGAAATGGCCCTATCAAAGTTTAACCACTGTACCTGCGTTCCCCTTTCGAATTCGCTCTTGCCTTCCTAAAGACAGACCCTGCAATTGTGAGCTTTTTCTCCTAAATTGTTAGTATGTCTTTGAATCAGATCATTCTTACTGACAGACAAATAAGCTGTAATAACCCTCTGTTGTGAAGCAAAACCAAAGGAGGAAAAAAACTTTCCTTGATCTCACATCTTCTGTGTTATTTCTCTATTTCTTTGCTTTTCCTCTTTAAAAATTCAGTACAGTCACTATCTCCGTTGTCTTGTTTCACATTCTATTTTCAGTCCATCCCAATTGAGCTCCAGGTCACAATCACTTTTCTGAAATTGCTTTCATTAATGTCACCAGTTACCTCTATGTTGTCAAATCCACTTCTTCATTCTTGGCTTGCCTGACCTGGCAGCAATTTTGTGATAAATAAAAATTCTCTTTTAACACTTTATTTTCTCAATTCTGTTCCAATCACATTCCTCATTTTGTTCTCCTCCCTCCCAGACTGTCCCTTCTAGCCTCAGTCACTGGCTGTTTCTCCTCTACTTGGCTTATAAATGGGGTGTTTACTGTCTCTCTCCCCTGACTAGAATACTGGTTTTTTAGAAAGGAGTGACCTGAGTGTTTTATTCTGTGCTCTACGCCCAAAGCCTAAAATATTGTCTGGCAAGTACTAAGCACTACTTACTCATTAAATGAATATCAGTTTGTCTAGTTTTGAAAGGTAGCACAGGTTGCAGCTGCAATGCTGGGTGCTTATAAGCTATGTGGGCTTGATAAAGGCTCTCTAAGGGCTAGCAAAGTACAACACAAAATGGCGTAAGTTAGGAGCGCAGGATGGTTCTGAAGGCCTCCAGGTCTGTGCTAGAATATCTTCCCTTGTCTCATCTTCCAGGCCTCAGCTCAATATCATCCCCTCCAAGACACTCGCATTGACAATTGTATCTAAAGGAGACCTGCAACCCCAGAATACTCTGTTCTAGTGTCAGCACTTACCATAAACTGGCATTATTTCCCTGCTTTTGGCTTCCTACTCTATCAGCTCCTTAAAAACTGAATTCCAACTCTTTGAGTAGTGCCTAAAATACAAAAGTATTTCATTTAAATATTAATAAATAGTTGTTGAATGAATTCATGAGTGCCAATATAGAAACTATTTGCCTTTTACTCCCCCAATCCGAGCAAACACCAAGGTTGCCTGCCTGTAATTTAGATTCGATGTCCTGCAGGATAATAAATCCAGTGCTGCATGGTATCTTCCATGTGGCTCTTCAAATCTATTCTTTACCCTTCTCTATTCCTCTCTACCTCGGTAGGCTGGCATGTATGAATGCATCTACAAGTCTTCTTATTCTTTGCTTTCTGATAAGATTTGGCCAATTGTGAGCCCAGCAAGAGATTAGAGGCAGAGAGAGAGGAGTGAGTTCAGGATTTTTTATTTTTCTAGATCCTTCTTCATGGTGTTGCTTTGGGCTAGCTAGCTGCATTTCCTCAACTCAAGGTTAAAGTTCTCACAGAAGCCTTTTACCCAACTCTCTCATTTTCAGTTCCAGGAATCACTCTTATCCCCCCACCTTTTTTTTTTTT
>VBSM01002217.1:33853749-33870154 GCA_008086735.1 Cheirogaleus medius
TTTTTTTTTTAGAGCGCTATTACTAGTTCACGGTATTGCCTTATCCTCTCTGTTTTCTCCAAATCTTGCCCCTACATTTGTAAGTTGTCCCTTTATTAAACCATTCTCCAATTATGCTATTCTGAGTATACCATCTACATTTGGCTGGAACACTGACAAATGCAGGATGGAAACAACAGTTTGCCAAGTAGTCAATGACTTACTGTAATCTTGGTCTGCTCCTCTTGCTATAGCTTAGCTAGAAATGATATCAGCTTATCTTCAGGTGTCCACAACATTATTTCTCTGTCACTAACAAGAGTCAACTCATTTATCTGTACCATGTTTGGGCGAAGAAAGGGAGGGAGAAAAAGCATTGAGGTGTATAAATTGTAGATATACTGCCTGTAAGTTAATGTAACTCAACCCAGTACTAGAGCCCAAGACATGACTAGTCTTACACCCTGTTACCCTTTAAGTTGCAGAGCTTAACTTCACTCTGCAAATAATTCATCAGTTTTCTGCCCTTCCTAAAACACTGTTTTATTCACCTGTGATAAAAACTCCATTTGCTAATGGAAATATTGTTTAAGCCAAGACTCTTAGGAAGCTGTGGAAAGAAACTTCTCCTTCTAATGAGTAGCCTCCTCTTTTACTTAAGTGGTTTCGTCCATCCATAAAAATATTACAAGCAAAGAAAGATTCAAAACAGAATGGTATAACTATTGGCTTTGAGAAGCTCAACAGTTTTTGAAGCTTAATAAATTATTTTACAGTTTACAATTATTTTACATAAGCCAAGGTTCTATGTTCAAGGAAGTTAATTATTTTAAAAAATACAACAGATGGGATAGTCAAGATAAGAATGAAAATCATTGCCCACTTATTGCTTATTCCTGAGAAATACATGTATATATACATATTACACAAACATATGCCAGATGCCATATCATTGACATTAAAGAGATGTCATCATCATTTTAACACTGTGTTTTCTCACTTCTTTATTTCTTTAAGCAATATTTAAAACAAATACAAAATGTCCTTCACTATAAAACCTATAGCCATGTGTATTAATTTTTACAATTATATAGATTACATGACTGGAATATTAATATCCCAATGTTTCCCTGTTTTTAATTAATCCTTCCTTTGTCCACTCCCTGTGTTATAGTATTCTTGGCCACACCTTATAACAATTACAGAAGCTTTTTTTTCATATTAAAACAATTTTTTAAATTATTTCCAGTGCTAATCTTTCTTGGGGAGGGTTGAGTAGCAAGTGAGGAATGGAGAAAGATGTTGAAAATGTGATATCAGCAAATGTTAAAATGTTACATTGCTTTAGAAGATTATGTCTAGTTCCAGGAGAGAAAAACAAAGCAGCAACAATAATAAAAATTGAATTTGACTATTCTCAGAAAGAAAATAAAGGTAGAGTATCTGTGAGTTTAAAAGCAATCTCATTTTTAAGCATGAAAAAAGAAAAAGCAAATAAATATTAAGAGTTTCTGAGATGTAATTATCATAATAAATTTGAAACCATTGCCCTAAACAAACCTAAGTGGTCAGAGACAACATTTAAATATATTTTACACTAATTAAAATAACACCATATTTCTAGTTTTATTCATACATCCAATAAACTAACATATAAAAATTGCAAAGTGGGAGGAATTGTATGTAGCATTTTACGATTTCCTATTTCTAGAACATATGTCCTAGACCCTCAACTCTTATACAATACAGGCTTTCAAATTTTTTCTTTAAATTAAACCTTTGGGATTACTCAAGCATGGCTGATACACTTAGATTATATCAGGTATTCAATACACACTATGTGCCTTTGATTTATCTGACAAGCGACAACAAGGCTGTATTGAGTTAAGCACAGACACTATCGCTAAATGAACATTTGCAGGACCTGCCTGTGGTTATTGTCATACTTGGACACAACCCTTGTTCAATATCCTGTCTGGAGACAGCCTCCACCAGATGCTTCCAAAGAAGGGCAAAACCACCCATAATGCAATTGGATGGATATACAATTCTAAACCCTCAGGGGAAAACACTTCATCCTGGCCCCAGGTGGTAGGCCACTAATATTCTGTTTATATTCCTATGAGGACTGGTATCTTTATACCAGAAAATATACCGTTCAGTGAATTTTTTGTAGTACGACTTTACCTTTCAAACACTGATAATGTTTCTATGATTATAAGTCATCACGATGAGAAATACCAAATTGGCCAGAATGGGTTGCTTTTTCCCATTTTTCACAATTTATTTCAATGTGTTGTGAAGCCAGGTGCGGTGGTGTACACCTGTAGTCCCCGCTACTACTCAAGAGGCTGAAGCAGGAGGACACTTGAGCCCAGAAGTTCAAGACCAGCCTGGCAACATAGCAAGACCCCATCTCTTTAAAAAAGGTGATATGAAATATATAGTATCATCTTCCCATATTTTACTCATTTCTGATATCTGATACACACACACACACTCTCTCTCTCTCTGAAATAATTTGATAAACTATGTAATAGAAACAAAATGAATCTATATGCTAATGGAGAAGCTGGATATACAACTGAACAATGGCCAGGCAATATATAAAAAACAGAACTCTGACCCACATCTCTGTAGCAACAAGCTTGGGGAGCCAAGCAACAACCTCTGCTGCAACCAGTCTAGAAAGTCAAACCACACCTTTGTAGCAATCATCCCTTGATAATAGACTTGGCCCAAAGACTTCCAACTTCCCCATCCTGTCCCAATCCCCTGCTTTAAACTCAGGATCAATCCCCAACCAATTATGCTTTCCAAACTAATCACATAGGATGCCACACTTCTAGTTAGCCCACCTCCACCTTCCCCATTCCAACAACTTCCATTAGAGAAGATCTGAAACCCTTACTTTTTTACTATAAAGCTCTTGACAACCCTGACTACCTTTGAGTATATGCCAAATGTAAATGACAGTGGCTGATTCCCCAGCTACAGCAAGCTCTAAATAAACAGCCTCTGTTTATGCTCATTTGGGTAGTGTTTGTCTATCTCCACTGCATGTTAATGCTCTTAAAACGTGTGCATGAAATTTTAAAATTTAGATAGAAACTGGTTTTAAGGTACACTTTAAACTATTTATAGTGGTTATTTCTGAGACATGGATTAGATGCTATGGGTAACTTTTTTTCCTTTTTTTTCTACATATATACATATGCACACATATTTATACTTATATATTTTTAGTTTATACATATTTTTACTTGAGTATCACTTTAAACTGATTCTAAAATTTTTTTTAAAAAAATAAGGAATAAGCTTTGTTTCAATTAGAAAACTAAACTCTATTTCCTTGACAAAGCTAAGACAAATTATGCATTCAAAGGAATTATCACAAAATTTCTAAGAGGCAAATAGAAAAACAATAATTTTACAGACACTAATAAATTACTAATAACAAAATATTTTAATAAAGTAGTTTATCTAGAATATCTTCCTTTGTACTGGTGACTTTAGAAACCTGAATTGTTTGTTCAATTTTTTTCTTTCCTTTCTCCTTAGAAATTTCCCCTAGCAATATGGAGACGTGACCACAGCTGCTTCACTTCTGCCTGCCCAGGGCACCAAGCATGTCTATTAGCACACATGCTGGAGTTGCCACCACCTGTTTTCTCCTTGAAGATCTTCCAGGGAAGGAAGCTCTACTAACCAGAAGCAAACTAATTGCACAGCAGTGTCAATATTCAAGGCTAGCAAGACAGGAGTGTTGCTCTAAAAAAAAGGAGGAGGAGAAAGTAAGCTTGAACCCTCGTGGTTGTGTCTCCAAACTACAAGCAATGGTCTAGAACCAGGGGAATTATATGAATATGGATGGCAGGAATGGAAGAGAGTGGTGGTTGGAAGGAGGAGGCATGTCACCAAGGGAGAATGCAGCCAATAGGAAAATATTGTAAATTCCTGAAGAACTGAAAAATAGAAATTATATGGATTCTAACTGACTACTCACTACATTTCTAAGACTGAAAAAGTAAAATAATTAGGAGCTAAATTTCCAATTACTGAGTATCAGATTTAGAATATTTTGACTTTAAAAAAATGTTTAAATAAAAATACTGAACCAAATTATAGATAATAAAAAACTATTCTTAGGAATAATTCTAGATTAAACTTTCAATTTTATTTTACCAATTATTTTATAGGTAATTTGAATTTTTTTTCTGTAGACTAACATAAGTGAATTATTATCACCCAATCATTACAAGACGAAGACTTAGTTTCCAGTTACTAATTTGGAATATTTACCCTCAGTATCTTCTATTGTGTGAGATTTAATGTTTTCTCTCAATTTGAAATGATCTTGGAGAAACTTTAGCATATACAAGAGATGTTTTCTGAAGACTTATTTACATATTACTCATAGCAATTTCCAAGGTTGAGAAAATGTTTGTCATTTCAACACAAAGTGCCACAACAGTGTCATATTATGAAAAGGAAATCTTGGCAAGAATGAATCTTACAATCATATATTTATGTGCTTGTTTTTCATTTTGAGATTTGCTTACTTGAATCTTATTTTTATATGGTATCTAGCAAAAGTACATATTCTTTATTTCACATGATTACAAGCAACAACAGATAATAGTAAGAGGCTATTACAAGACTTCAGTAGATTTTATACTCCCATTTAGCCAATAGGCATGTTCTAGGAATCATATAAATTTGGATGTCATTACATTTCTTACATATTTATTTAACTTCACAGTGTACACTCCATTTTACAAACATCTCTTCATATCATCATTGGCTTTATATGGAGAACAGTCACAAAGAGTTTAAGTATTTTTTTATGAAATTATACAGTTCATAGGTGGTAATGTCTAAATCAGAACCGAAGTTTTCTAATTTCAATCTGAGAGTGATTTTTATTATGCTATTTGTGTCTCATCAGAATGGGGCTTCTGTGTGCCTGGTTTCCAGTTCACTCTTGGCATAGAATAAACATCACCGAATGCCAGAAGCTATTAGTAGTTATAAGCAATCCTAGCATTTGAATAAGTTTTGTTGCTAATTATTAAATAATATACTATGAAATAACCATTAAATACTAGGTGCTGTATTTGATGACATATAGATATTCTCTTTAATGCTTACAAAAATTTTAAAAGGTAGGTGATATTAGCTCCATTTTTAGATAAGAAAATTGAGATTTAGAGATATTAAATAATTTGTCTGAGGTCACACAGCTGATAGAGTTAGGATTTATAACTATGTCTTTAGTTTTATACCTCTTCCAGGATCTGTTCTTTTTGAAATAGAACATCTCTTTATTTTATGTGATTCTATTGTTAATTCTTCTTTCTTGACCCTTCAGAGACCTACCAGATGGTTAGGTTATTTAACCTGCCTGCTTCTCTAAGCAGCTTGTTGCATATACTAACTCTGGAAGAGAAATACAGAACACCTGGTAAACATAAACATTATTGCAGAATTTTTTTAGAGATAGAAGCTTGCCAAAGGAAGATATTAATAACACTTAAATCATTCTAGAGATGAGACTAAAGCATAAGGTAAAAAGTTGGAAGAGATCTGTAAGAGTCTATTTAGGGCCCACTTTTATTATTGTATGGTTTGTTATATCAAAATCAATTACAACTTAGCAATAAGTTACAGGGCTCTTAGTAGTGGTCTGAATAGAAATCTACTTCCACTGCATTTCTAGCTACAACCTGCAGACCAGAAACCACTCACTGCCTGCCTCCCCCATTGGTCATTCTGTGAGTAGGACATAGAAGGAGAGAAGAGGGAAGGCACAATGCCAGCCCCTGTGCTTTGAAGACAAACTCATACCTTCTGACTACTTGTCCAACTTCCCAACTGGAGAATAAGCTATTAAATATGTTTTCAAAGATATGCAAAGTGAAGAATATTGTTTTTTATAGTTCATAAAACACATAAGAGCTTGTATATGTAGACATATCTTGATCTTGGATATGTTGAAAAGTACTCCCAGTAGGTGGCTCCCAGCTAAATTGTCATTTCTTTTCTGAAGCCATTCCATTCCAAAAAATACAGTTTTAACCTTCCTACTTTTTTGCATTTTCATACTATTTCATAACTTTATTATAAAGTTTATCAAAATCTATTGTCATGACTGATTTCTCTACTGCTGTCTATCCTCAGTGATGAGACTGTGTTCTCCTTGGCAGCAGCTCCCCTATATCCTGTTCTCTTTCATGACTTAAGTGCTGCCAAGACTTCAGGCTTTGTAGGAGGCACTATTCTCAGCAACACTTGCTAATTTTCTGAATCCAGTTACAAGTAATCCTAGCATGCATTTGCATAGCATCCTGAGAAGTAGTTAATTGATATTATCCCTGAGTCCAATATAAAAGCCTATAAATACTCCTTGTTGTTAAAAATGTCTATCTTTAGCTATATAAAAGAAATCATTTGAACACTAAAGAGATGGAGAGGAGGACAACACCATCTCTGGCTTCCTTCCAAAGATGTGAAGATCATGCAAATGTGTCAGCAAATTTAACATTTTAGAAGCAGGAGAAGCTTTATCTAATTCAAGTTCAGTGACCTGGAATGAAAATGTAGTTAATTGCTCCAATTTGTACCTAGGATATTCATATATTCTGGATTATTTTGGGCCCAAAACAACAAAATATGGACTGCCAGAAAATTCTATTGTCATGATAATTGACAATCGAAGTCGACTATGGAAAAAATCTGGCTGTCCATATTGGATCATACAAAAAGAACGTTACCAAGGAGACACCATGGCTACCACAGAGATAAGTGGCTCAGGTGAAGGACAGAGTAGGGGAAAAGCTGGCCAGCCACCAGCAAACAAAGAGCAATGCTGTTAGCTGCTTTTCTTGTTGGTTGGTTGGTTGATTTGGGCTTTTATTTTGTTCTGCCTGCCTGTTAGTGCAGGCACAAGATTTATTGTGTGAAACAGTGGCAGTATAGTCACTGCCTTTTCACCATTTATGCCATCCCTCATCACAAATGTAGTGAAAACCAGGAGCTTTTAAAAACACTTGACTTATGCTATAAGTTGTCAATTCGAAACACTGTAAGAATATTTGAGATTGGCAATGATGCAGATTTCATAGAAAAGCTACAAAAAGTTATCCAATTGAGAAACCTGTCTTAGCAAAGGGTACATCTGCTTTACTGGATTAAATTACCTGGTTTTATTTATTGCTGCTCCTCACAATTTTTATGTGATCTAAATGAACTCATCAGTAGTTTATTTAAAATCTGGATCAATAAAGTTACTTCTCCAGTTCTGTAATATCTAAGATTATTATTTGATTTTCTATTGAAGCTTAACGACCAGGCTTAATCTTATGCTATTATTATTGACTTATTTTATGTTCATGTTTCCACCTAGTAGTCAGAAGAGTTTAGACAAAAGTCCTAAAGATTTATTTAAGGACAAGAGTAGCAATTTATGCATTATATGCCCCATTGTCTGTGATGAAGGTCAAATACAGTAACCTGTTAGAAAACATTATAAATTTTGATTATGTGAATATAAGTAGTCATTCATTCATTCATTTGTTCATTTCTTCATACACAAATATTTCTGAGGGCCTTCTCTATGTTTAGTACAGTTCTAGACATTTGGTATACATAGAAAAATAATTTCCCAGACCTCACGTGGTTTATAGTCTAGTGTAGAAAACAAAGATGAAATATAACTAATGACTAAATTGTATACCATGTTAGAATGTCAGACAGTCTACAGATAATCAAGAATAAAGCATGAAAAGTGAGATGGGTGTGTGTGTGTGAAATGTCGAAGTCTAAACTGTAAATAAGGATAGAGATCAATGACCATGTGAGTTTCTTGCTAAGACTTGCCAGAGGTGAAGGAGTTGGTTATGTGAATATTGGGGCTAGAGAACAGGAAGAGAAAAAAAGTAAGTGTAGGTCCCTAGACAAGAGAACAACCAGAATGTTCTGAAAATAGTAAGGAGGCCAGTGTTGTTACAGAAAACACAGCATGAACGATATTAGTAAAACATCAGTTAGAAGGCAACAAGAGCACCAGATTATGTACTGCCCTGTCGACAATTGTTAGGAATACGTTTTTTATTCTGAATGAAATGTTTTGAGGAGAGGAGTTACAAGGTCATATTCAAGTTGTAAAAGGATCACTCTGGCTGCTCTGTTAAAGTAAAATGTAGAAATCAGAATAGAAGCAAGGAAAGCAGATAGCTGTGTTGTATCACAGTATATATGATGGTAGCTCGTACCAAGCTGGAGGCTATTAAGGTAGAAGTGGTTGAATTGTGGATAGATTTTGAAATTTTAGCCAAAAAAAAAAAAAAAAAAAAATCTTAGAACAGATATGGCTGTCAGAGAAACAGAAGAGTCAAAGTACACTGTGACTGTTTTGGCCTAAGCAACAGAAAGGCTAGAAATGTATGCAACGTAGAGGCAAATTTTTGAAGGACCACGTTGGGGAGAGGGTGAGCAGGTAAGGAGCTCATTTTGGAAACAATAATTTTGAGATATCTATCAGACTTCCAGGTAGAGATGTTGATAAGAGATTGAATGTCGATATGAAGCAGTAGTTTGCAGAAAAGTTCTGAGCTGGAAATCTTAATTTAGCAATTGTTGGCACTTTGGTAATATTTAAAGCCATGAAACCTGATAAGAACAGCAAGATGGTGAATACAGATAGAGAAGTAAATGGGACCAATGGCTTAGCCTGCAGACAGTCTGACATTAAGCAGTTAGGAAGAGTTTGAGGCATGTACAATACAGATTGAGAAAGAGAACAATGAGACAGGAAAAAAGAAACCAGTGCAGTGTGATAACCTGGTAATCAATTTTAAAAAGAATATATATATATATATATATATATATATGAAATTTTAGTCAGCTCAGGTTGCTATAACAAAATACTGTAGACTGGATGGTTTAAATAATAGACACTATTCCTCACAGAGGCTAGGGAATCCAAGATTAATATGCCCACAAATTGGCTTCCAGGTGAGGGGCGTGCTTCCTGATTTGCAGATGACCTTCTGGATGTGTCATCACAGGTGGAGACAGGGAGTTCTGGTCTCTCTGCATCTTCTCATAAGGACACTAATCCCATCATGGAGTCCCACCTTTGTGACTTCATCTAAAACTACCTTCCAGAGGCCCCACTTCCAAATGTCATTACATTGGGGGTTAGAGATTCAACATATGAGTTTGAGAGAAATACAAATATTTAGTTCACGCCATATTAACACACATGAAAGAGGAATAAATAATAATCAGGGTCAAATGCTGCAGATATGTCAAGTAAGATGAGTTCTAAGAATTGACTACATGATTCTTCAATTTGAAGAGTGTTGGTGACCTCAGGAAATGGTAAGGGTACAACCTGGTGGGAATGACTTTGAAGAGAATGAGAGAAAGGAAACTGGAGATAACAAATCTATGCATCTTTCAAAGAGCTCTGAAGAAAAATGAAATGAAGAAGTAGGATAGTCAGACAAACAAATCTAAACAAAGTTTTTTTTGTTTTTTTGGTTTCTTTTGGTTTTTTTGGATTTTTTGGTGGGGAGACGGATGAATAGCAGCATACTTTCTGCGCTTATGGAAATGATACAGTAAAGAGTAAATACTCAAATATGAGGTTGAAAGGGGGAAATTGCTGGCATGATGTTGTTAATTAGGAGAGCCGGGAGAGGAACCAGGGCATAAGAAGGGAGGCTGGATTTAGATAGGAGTGTGTGTGATTCATCTCTGGTACCACACTCACAAGGCGGAGCATGGGGAGACTTATGCTGGGAGGCTGGTAGACGTGTAATACGAATGGGTACAAGTTCTTTTCTGAGTGCTTCAGTTTTCTCTGTATAATGTAAAATAATCAACTCAGATTGAGGATAGGGGAAAAATGTCTCTAGTTAAGAAAAAGAAGTTATGGAATATTATTTAAGGAAGTATAGTATGATTGCATGGAAGCATGAAGGGCCCATTTAAGGTTCTTAGTCTTGTATTAAAAGTAAAACCAGCCAACAGGTTGTATATTTTCCTCCAGCCACATTCAGCTGCCAGGGTGCAGGGGTTAATAAATAGGATATAATCAGCCAAGCAAGTTCTGCAAAGTCAGAAAGGTGCAAGGAAACTGAGGATGTATGCAAGGGAGAGTTTATAATGACTGACCTTAGAATTTAACCTAGATAAGGAAGAAAGAAGGATATCAGGACAGTGAGGGGTAGTTAAAAGTTGGTAGGTTAAAAATTTAACATTGTATAAATTAAAAGTATTAGATTAGCAAAAATGTTTTTGCCTACATTAGTTAGAATATCAATTCCTGATATAATCCTTTATATTATCCTACTTGATTGGATTACACTATATATGACAGGGTGATCTTGATTATGAAAGCATCTCAATACCAGGCACAATTTATTAAAAGTAAATTTATAACTTACTAATAAACTTATATACTCAAATGGGAAGGTAGCACAATTCTAAATTTATCTCAGGTTCATGAACCAGTCACAAAGCAATTTGCAAATTATGTTCTTATATTTTAATCATTTGAAATTATGTATTCCAATTTTAATTTCATTTGTCAACATTTCATAGGTTTCAATCATGTCAAAATTTATACTAGTATATATGTGTGCAGCATATAAATTGAATTTTCTCAAATCTAAAATTATGGACATATATTGCCTTTATTTATGTGTAATCGAAATCAAAAGTCCATGCAAGTCAGAGTTACATACTGCTTCATCCAAGGTGATATATTCAATTTGCAAAATAGCAATACACAAAGGTATAAATACATGTATATATAATATTTATCTATTTTTTTCTTCTCTGTATTTTGGATGCCCATGACTCTTTCACTCTTCATTCATTACTGTGGGAACAGGTGGGAGGAATCACTGTTAGTGACTTTCACATCAATCAATTTTCTGCTCATAACCAGTTCTTATAAAGGTCAAAGGAAGAGAAACACCCAAAAGTTTAACTAATTGTTTTCCAATATTAGATCTGTGACAAAATCACTTGGTTAGCTTTTAAAAAATACTGATACACTGAGTTTTGTCTTAGATCACTAAATCAAAATATCAGGGTGAGAGCAGATGTGGCACTAGGCTTCTTTTTTTTAAAGTTCTTCAGGTGATCCTAATGGACAGCCAGGATTGAAAAACAACAGCTTTAAAAAAAAAGTTTATCTCGTTATGTTGAGCTATTCTTCCTTTTGTACCTGATAATCAGAGGTTGACAAAAGCAAATTATACTCATTACTTCTCTGGTTTCATAACTACAAAAAGTGTCAGTAACCTACCTACACAAAACATTAGAAATACATGGTGCAAATGATCTTTTCAACAAGGCAAAATTAATGATTTATGAGATCCTGTTCTTTGTTAGATAGGAAAGCTATGAAAGACCAATAGAGTTCATGCTGAGCAAACATGGTCAGTTTTACATAATCAATAGTGAAAACTCTCAATCTAAATAAAAATTTGTCCATGGAGGACATAGCTTCTTCATTAGTATAGAATGGAATAGTAGATAATCTCATGTGATTAAAATTGTAATCTCCCCTGAAAACATTTTCTTTATCTTAAATTATAGTTACTATTTGATTTTTTGAGCCAATGATGAGTTTATAATATAGAATTTTATTCTATTGAATAAATTTTGGACTTTCCACTTGAAATATTTATTACCTGTTTAGTTTTTTTTTTTTTTAATTCTGGCCAATTTAACTCTCATGCACTTTTGACTTTTACTACCTTGATGTCTACTTGGCCAACTTTTCAATCAACATTACAGAAAAACTTTCTGTTTGCAATAAGAAAGTAGTTTTTGATATCTAATCAACTAGATTAGCAGAAAACTTAAAAAAAAACTACCCCTTTTTGGGCAAAAAGTACAGCTTCTTTCTTTCTCATTTGGGCTAAAGGTATTAAAAAGCATGCCATACCATGTTTTTAATCAATGCTATTTTTTTATGAAATACTGTTATATCAAACTTGGCAGTTTAAATTAAAAAACTCTCATTGAAAGAGGATTTAGCCACCCACCCAAAAAAATGTCATGGCTCTTCATTACATTCATGATATTATGTAGAGTGGATCAGATGAGCAGAAAGTAGCCACTACTCAAATTATATTGGTAAGGTACTTATGTGCCAGAGGTTTTAAAATAAATTACACAAAAATTAAGAATCCTACTACCTTGGAGAAATTTCTAAGGATTTGGTGCCCTGGGATATGTTAAGATATTTCTTCTATGATTAAAAATAAATTGCTATATTTGGACTTTCTTACCATTAATAAATAGGTACAAAAATGTCAACTGGATTTCTCTTGATTTTGGAGGCAGCATATACTTCATTTGAGTATTACTTCAATCCATTTTCTGAGTGTTGTAAAAGCTATAAGACTTCTTCTACAACAGGTCCACTGAGCCCATTAAGAGGTGGATCTGAGCCCAAACTCCACTGATCATCTGACCTCCATAATCCCCTACTTTGACTGATAGACCACTATGGAGAACCATGAAATTTCAGTTCTCCAAGAATTAGCATCAATTCTAATTTACTTATCAATACTCTTCTAAAAGTCTGATAATTTCTCTTCTCTAATGCACAGTCACCATTGTAAATGGCTTCAGGTCTTTTTGAGGAGGATAAGATTAACCATATAAATTTTTGGCAAAATCGAATGATCTTTTCTCAATGGAACTTACCTCCCTTCATTTAAGGGATTTGAAACTATCAACTAGTTCAGGTCTGAAAATTGACCAAAGGGTTATAACTGTTTGGTGATTCAAGTCAAACCTCTATTCACTAGACCTAGAGTTTTCCACTTACACAAATCAAATAAGACTTAAATAGGCTGCTCATCCATTTCAGCTCTAGGGACTCTATACCCAGCTAGCCAATAACAAAGATTTCTGTGAGTCAGACTGCTCTCATTCATGATCTGGCTCTGTGGCTAACACAATCACTGTACTCTCTTTGTCCTTGGCCATTAATTGTAACCACTTGGCCCCTATGACCCCAGGATCCTAACTGTAATTAGGGTTCCTGTTTAACTGTAGTAATTTTCCTCTGTAATAACTGGCTTACAGAGAATAGACACTATAGAGCTCCTTAAGGATATGGGAAAGAGTGGGGAAGAGACTCCCTTCAAAATTTTTTCTCACTGCCATGATAAAGGGAGTGTAGTTTAGACCCTGGGGGGACATATTTAAAGGATGGGATGGTTGAGCAGGTCTTACATGGTAAACCCAGTATATTATTCCAGTTTCAGTAAGCCTTTGGATAACTTCCTATACAGTTTACTAAGGAAGAGAAAGCATTTCAACTTTATTTGGTGCAGGATTAATTTTGGTCCATATTTCCATCCACCATGGAATTGCATATCCTTGTGGATTAAATTTTTTATCTAAACTTTTGGGGCCTGCCAGGACTGGAGTTTGGTAATAAAGTCTAGATGCAAGAAGTTGGGGCTAGTGGTGGTTGCTAAGGAGAACCCCTCTTCTGTTGTAAGGCAAGTACCTTGGAGGTAGCCATTACAGCTTCTTCAGGTGAGGGGAAGCTGGCTGCTTCTGCAGATTTCGATAGGCTGTTTCTACTGGCAAAGTGATATTGGCAGAATTTCAGGCTTCAAAGTTCTCACCTCCAATGGAATCTGTTCATAGGTCTCCATCCTAATTTTCAGGGTCCCATTTCTTCCCGAACCATGAGAGTAAACATAACAAACGAAATCCTAAAATGTTAAGAACTAAGTTTGTGTTGTAATTTAACTATCTATAGAATAAGAAATAGAGTTTGGCTTCCAGAAATCTTGATAGCTACAGAATATAAGAGGACTAACAGAAGCTCTCTATCTTTGTAAGATCAATTCTAAGTTCAAAGTAATATAAGGCTGGGTGAAAGGGAAAATGGAGAATGAATAAAGTAAAAATTAATGTATGTTAGTTGATGACAATCAGAAGGAATTGAGATGGGATGTTTGAGTCAATAAGAAAGTAACATCTACACATTTTGCAATAATTTGGAGATGATAAGATCAAGGACAACAAGGAGCCTTTACAAAAGAAATACTGGAAAAATAATCAATAACATTAATTTCCCATATGCACATATTTTATCTTGTGTGAAACACTGTGCAGGACTTGGAGATACAGATGTATGTAGAATGTATAATCTCTGCTCTTATGAAGTATAACATCTATTTAGGAAGGTGGACAAGTAAGTACAAGACAACGAAGCCTTTGAGGGATGTACAAACAGGGAGCTTTGGAAGCACAAATGCACACATCTGGTTAGACTGGGGGATCATGGGGGGTTTCCCAGAGGAAAGGACAGTAGGTATTCTCCAAGTGAAGATAGGGTGTGGCCAGATGGAATTTTGTGTCAAGCAATTCAAGCAACTTTATCCATCAATTTCATGCATTTGGATTCTGTTTCTAGTAACATCAAACAATTACATTAAGCTGTTGTACTTCTGGAGCACCTAGAGCATTGTTTCTTAACAGACAGATTCTGTGAGATGAGTCAGATGAGGTAAATAATAATCAAATCGGCAAAACTTGTATATTCAACTAAAGAGATGAGTTTTGCTATAGGTGCATTTTAAGCAGGAGAGAGACATGATCAATCTTTATTTTAAAAGACTACTCTTTGAGTTCCTTACAATATTAAAAATAGAGCTACTATATTATCCAGTAATTCTACTACTGGATAATATATCCAAAGGAAATGAAATCAATATGTCAAAGACATATATGCACACTCATGTTTATTGCAGCACTATTCACAATAGTAAAAACATGGAATCAACATAGGTGCCCATCAATTGGTGAATGGGTATAGAAAATGTGGTATATAAACACAATGGAATATTATTCAGCTATAAAGAAGAATGAAATCTTGTCATTTGTGACAACACAGATGGACCTGGAAGCCATTATGTTAAGTAAAATAAGCCAGACAAAGACAAATACTCCATGATCTCACTCATATATGGAATCTAAAAGGCTGATCTCATAGAAGTAGAGAATAGAACAGAGGTTACTGGAGAGTAGGGAGAATCAAGGGAATGGAGGAAAGGGAAAGATTATCAACAGACACAAAGTTACAGTTAAATAGCAGAAATGAGTTCTAGCATCCTATTGCATAGTAGGGGGACTACACTTATTCAAAAGTAATGTATTGACTATTTCAAAATAGCTAGAAGAAAGGATTTTGAATGTTCTCTCTAAATGTTTGAGGTGATGCATGTACTAATCACCTTGATTTGATCAATACACGATGTATACATGTATATGACATCACATCGTACCCCATAAATATATACAACTATTATGTGTCAATTAAAATAAAAAATAAGGACTACTCTTAAAGAGTGATAAGTTTCAGAGGAGGAAGATCAATTAGGAAAGTATCATATCAGCCAAAGGTCATGTGCTGAAGATCTGAATTAAGGCAGAGGAAGTGTGAAAAGAGATACAGAAATAGATTGAAATGATGATTATGATAATGATGATGGTGTTGATGATAGTGATGCAAATGCTGGTGTTGATGATGATTACAGGTAACATCTTTGAGTACTTACTATGTGACCCAAACTGGGGAAATTTTTTTACATAAATTATATCAAGTATTCCTTATGACAGCCCTTTAAGGCTAGACCTATTTTTAGCTGCATTTGAAAGAAGAGGAAGTTACTCCTCAAAAAGTTTGAGTAACTTTTTCAAGATGACAGAAATACTAAAAACTGGAGTTGAAATTTTAATCAGGTCTCTGCTTTAGGGCCACTTTAAGATTTTTACATCACAGCAAATATTTAGGAGTTAAAATGGTCAACTGGATGGTAGAAGATGAGTTTAATTAGGGAAGAATCTAGAATTTTTCTCAACATTTTGACTTCGGTAATTAGGATAATGGTAGTCTCAGTCATTGAGACTGAGAATTGTGCTGGGGGTGTTGGATTGATTAAACACTATCAGTTGTGGGGAGAAGAACAGTCTAGTAAGATCTAGGTTGAAAATATATATGCATTTATCTGCCATGAGAGGTAAACAAACCAGGAAATTTTCTAAAGAAAGACCATAGGTTGAAGAAAAATATTCTTCAGATGCACACAGCTAGACCATGAATCAATAATTATTATATTAAAACTCTCAGAGACATTGGCCTAGGTGAAGAATTTATGAAGAGGACCACAAAAGCAATCACAGCAACAACAGAAATAAATAAATGGGACCTAATCAAATTAAAAAGCTTCTTCACAGCCAAGGAAACTATCACTAGAGCAAATAGACAACCCACAGAATGGGAGAAAATAGTAGCATGCTATACATCCGATAAAGGACTAGTAACTAGAATCTATATAGAACTCAGGAAAATCAGCAAGAAAAAATCAAACAA
>VBSM01002217.1:33870254-33950414 GCA_008086735.1 Cheirogaleus medius
CTGCTGGTGGGACTGCAAACTAGTACAACCTCTATGGAAAGTAATATGGAGATAGGTCAAAGAACTAAAAGTAGATGTACCACTTGATCCAGCAATCCCAGTACTGGGTATCTATCTACCCAAAGGAAAAAAAGTCATCATATAATAGATACATCTGCATTCAAATGTTTATAGCAGCATAATTCACAATTGCAGAGATGTGGAAACAACCCAAGCACCCATCAATACATGAGTGGATTAATAAAATGTGATATATGTATACCATGGAGTACTACTCAGCCACAAAAAGAAAAATAACAACGGTGAACTAACAAATCTTGTATTATCCTGGATGGTACTGGGGCCTATTCTTCTAAGTGAAGTATCACAAGAATGGAAAAAGAAGCACCACATATACTCACTATCAAATTGGTACTAATTGATCAACACTTATGTGCACACATGGAAATAACATTCATTGGGTGCTGGGCAGGAGGGAGCAGGGAGTAGTAGATGGATAAATTCACACCTAATGAGTGCAGTACTTACTGTCTGGATATGGGCATGCTTCTAGCTCGGACTTGGGTGGTGAAAAGGCAATATATATAACCTCAATGTTTGTACCCCCATAATATTCAGGGGAAAAAGCCCATAGGTTACAAGTTAGCTTGAGTGCAAAGTGTTCTGATTAATGATCACCTTCAAATGACAAGTGAGGCTTCAGTGGATGGAGAGACACCATGTAGCATTACTGGAAGCTTCTGCATTTTCTAGTTACTATAAAAATATCTTTCCAAAAATGGGCAAGCACTCACATCCTCCAAGAGATTTGAATTTGGGTCAGGCACCCCTTCTCTTGTCAAATACTTGTTGCCTTAGTCAGATAAAGGTCAGAGTACATGCATGATATATGAAAACTGTAAGAGATGTTATAGTATAATACATTATTGTTTCTATTTAGGTTATAAACCAATAAAATCTAGGATTTCTTTTTATAATCACAAGACAGTATCTTCAGAATTTCAAGAATATCCCAGAAGTATTAATAAAGGAGACAATGCTGGAAAAAAACACTGAGAATATCCCTTGAAAAATACCTAGCATCTATACTATTTTTTGTAACAAAACAAATCTATCTTATCATGTTTTATTGTTAGTATTTATAGTGATTAATCTATAATAGAAATATAGTAAAATAGAAAAATCAATGCTTACTCGGGTAATCTTTCCATCCTGCTAAAAACAGGGAGACTGAAACTAAGATTAAAAATTTCCACAGGCAAAACAATAATTTTGCCATTTTACTTGAATGGTTTCTTTCATTCTAACAAATTGTTCCTTTTTAAAGAATTGTGCATCCCTGCAAGCTTGTTAATGGTATTCTGTCACCACAGAGCACACAAGGTGAACCCCCTGGGAGGATAAAGAAATGTATTAAACTAAATGGACAGCTAATGAGCTACTTAAAAGCACGGACAGGGAAATGTGTTACTGGAACAAAGTCTATACAAATTTGTTTGAGGCTTCCAGTTCATTGATTTGTTTATGAAGATAGCTTAGATTTGTATATCTTTTACTGCTGTAGTTGAATGTAGACTGAAGATATATTGAACACATATTTGGTGAGAGTTCCCAGAGGAAGTACCAGAATTAGCAGCCTCTACCAATAATATTTGAGGGTCTTCGGCTTGATTTTAAAAAATAATTAATTTATTTAAATAGCCATTTCTTCCCTAGTGTTGTTACATTGCATCTGATTGTCAGTTATTTCCTCTGAAGAAACAAAACTACATGTCCTTAATATTGTCATCATTGTCCATCTCATTTATAAGTAATTTAGCTATGTCTAAACAAAGAAAGTAAATCAAAAATTAAGCCATTAAGGAGGGAATTTATTTTCAACTAGATAATTCTAATATAATTTTCCACATAAGTACTAGGATGGAGATTTAGCAGAATCATATCATATGAAAACATAGATGATAGATGTTTAGCTGCACATAAGGGTTCAAGATAAGTATCCTTGACACAAACACACATACCACATGGGACTGTGTGTGTATGTATATATGTGTGTATATATATGTGTGCACATACAGGTATGTATGTGTGTGTAGATATGTATATATGTGTATATATGTATGTGTGTATATGTATATATGCATATGTATATGTATGTGTGTGTATATATAATATACAGTATAGAGTAAAAGCAACTATAAACTGAAAAAAATATATATATGTATAAAACAGTCAGTAGGAAAGCTCTTATGTTTACAAACAAACAGTAAACACACTACAATGCTCCATGCATTGGGTAGTCCACCTAAGAAAAACAATTTATCCTGGTGTTAGATTACCTTTGTTGTTCTTACCTAAGAGCTAAAAATAGAAATACCATTTGATCCAGCAATCCCATTACTAGGCATCTACCCAAAGGGGGGAAAAAAACATTCTATAATAAAGAAATCTGCATTTGAATGTTTATGGTAGCACAGTTCACAATTACAAAGATGTGGAAACAACCCAAGTGCTTATCAACACAAGAGTGGATTAATAAAATGTGGTATATGTATACCACGGAGTACTACTCAACTACAAAAACAATGATGAACTAGCACTTCTTATATTATCCTGAATAGAGCTTGAGCCCACCCTTCGAAGTGAGGTATCACAAGAATGGAAAAACAAGCACCACATGTACTCGCCATCAAACTGGTACAAATTGATCTACACTAAGGTGCTCACATGGAAATAATATTCACTGGGTGCCAGTCAGGTGGGAGGGGAGTAGAAGGGTGGGTAAACTCACAACTAATGGATGCTGTGCACAGTATATGGGGGTAGGACAAGCATGTAGCCCTGGCTTGGGCGAAGCAAAAGCATTATGTGTAACCAAAATGTTGGTACCCCCATAATATTCTGAAATAAAAACTTACCCTTTTCGTTATTTGGAAATATATTATAAATTATTAACTATAGTCACCCTATTTGCTACTGAATACTGTACCTTGTTCCTGCTATCTAACCATATTTCTGCATGCATTACCCAACCCCTCTTTATTTTTCTCCCTCTCCCTACCCTTCCCACCCTCTGATGACCACCATTCTACTCACTACTTCCCTGAAATCAACTTTTTTAGCTCTCACATATGAATGAGAACATGTAACATTTGTCTTTCTGTGTGTGGCTTATTTTACTTAACATAACGTTAAGTTGTCTTAATAAGTTGTTTTTCCCAGTGTTTGGCATCCACAGTAATTATTTTAAGCCCTTTCACTATGACATTAATTTATTTCAACCATTTTTATCTTTCTTGCTTCAAACTCATTACTTTTGTAATAGCATTGTTTAGTTCATTTGGTTAAATTCTTCTTAATTCTTTCAACATATTATTTAAGTCTTGTTTGTCTCCACAACCACGATTTCATTTGAGAGATATGAATTGTATGGTCTTTTTGGCTTTCTAAGAGGCTGAACAGGTGCTTCTGTGTATGTGTAGGAGTGGGGGGAAGGGGAGAGTGGGTTAGGGTGGAAAGTACAAAGTTAGAACTATTCATGCTGTATGGAAACTAAAATTTTGCCAGTAGCTCTGGTATAGGATCTACAGCATCTGGCTGGAACATATTCTGTTCTTGAGCTTTGAGCTTTTCCACCAGTTGCATTGGCATCATTTCATTTCTGGAAAACAGTAACCCAGGTGTCTTCATTCCCTGTTTTACCCATATTTCCAGAGCTGTCATTTCTACTCAACTTATAAAAGGCATTTTTTAAAAATTCATGAGCTTTGGCCATAATTTTTCTTTATTTGTCAGAACACGTAGTAGTATTTTCCCTAGACTTTCCTTTGTGTATGTTTCCCAAAACATTCAAAGGATCATATCTTTTCTCTTTCAGTTGTCAAAATTCCATTATTGTTTTCCTGTGAATAAATAGCTCCAGGTAAATAGGATCATTCTACCTTTCCCATGTAATTTTCCTCCCATCAGAAACACAAAATTGCTAACTTCTTATTGGTGCTTTCTTTCACGGTAGGCGTTTTTCTGTGTCAATGCTTAAGGCAACCTACATACTTACTTTAAATTAAAAAAGACTGAAACATTATTTCAGAATTTGTGTGGAGACTGGAATACGAACTATGCCAATATTGTAATAGTGCAAGTTATTGGAATAATCTCTCTCTCCTACGGTAATATATATATATATATATATTTTTAATTATAACACAAGGTTTTCTTACTTTTGTATGTGAGTAGGGGGTTGCTATAGGCATTTATTTTCTGGATTTACCTATCTTTTGTTAATTTTGTTAATTTTTGAGGTAGGAAATACCATGGTCAGCCAATTACTATTCTTCCATTTTATTCAGGATGTTAGAAACTATGATAAATATTTAACTTTGTCAATTCAAGATATGCTTCAAATCAGTTTGGAAGGAAGTAACATATAAATAATAAATGACAGGAATGTTAGCTCTAAATAGTTTGTTCCTCCCTATAAAATCATTATTAATAGTAGGAGAGTGTGGCTTCAGTTATGCAAAAAAAAAAAATACTTTGAGTGAAATTTTAACAGATTTCTAGTTTCATTGTTTTCTCTTTTATAATCAGTCTCACTGCGTGATCTGAAAGAGCAAGGATATTAACTGGCAATGTAAAATATAGTCACTGTTAAGAGTTCAAATTTGAGTGAAATAGATGGGTTTGAACCCAGTCCTGGTTCTTATCCTTCCATGTTTGTCTTCAAGCCCTAAGGTCTACTATACATGCTGCTGTCTATGATAAGTTTTCCTTTTATGGCACAATTAAGCTTCTGAAAATTCCAATCCCTATACATTAAGTAATATATATGAAAAGATAATGTGTGCCTATGTTCTAGATGGTTTTCAGTCTTTTTCATTGCCCCTGCCTTTGTTTATTCTCCCACTTTCCTTTACCAGAACATATTAAATGCATTCTGGGATGGAAAGATTATGAAGTAGCATTCTCACAGCCATTGCTCATTGACTTCAGACTTTGACACCAGGATGAAGCTCAGTTCAATACTTTCAGGACTAAATACAACCATTCATATGGTTTATGTTCAACTAAATAAACCCAAAATTGTATCATTAGAAAATCAATATTTGAAGAATCCTTTTTCAGATCCAAGAGTCATTGTTCTTTGAAGGATCAACTAATGACTATTTTTCCTATTTCTTGTCTTCCTCACAGGACAATTATGATGCTGCATGTGGAAAAACCAGAGCTCTCCCTAAAGTGGCATGTGGCTTTTAAAAATAAAAATCTCCATATTTAGTGCTTACATTAATCTGATGATTTTCTCCTCTTGAGCAAAGAAACTATGATGCCTTCCTGGTGTGTTTTATAGCCCACTGAATCAACATCACACATGGAATATATTTGTGAAGAGACAGAATTATGTCATACCCAGAGGGGAAAATAATCAGATATCAACCCTGCATTTGCTGCATTAATCATATTTTTGTGACTAAGAGAAGAAAGAATAGAGTTGGTTATTAGACTCACAATGACCTCGTTCTCAGTATCCAGTTTTGTTGTGATGAATCTCTTGACCTGTCTGCACATTAGGTTATTGGTAAAGTAAGGATAATTATGTATAATGCCTTCTCATTAGCTTAGGGATTTGGAAAGCAATTTCACATTTTTGTATTCTTTTATATTTTTGTATTACTTTAAAAATTTTCTCAGGCATTATAACTTATAAATAAAACATATTTAAAGTTTAGAGGGAAGCCTGACAGATATCATGTTTATATTCCCAGCTGTTGAGATGGGACTGGCAAAAAGGGCCATGTTGTTCCTGAAATAAATACAAAACTTTTCTGAAGTAAAAAAATATTATACTTTTCAGGTGTTAATGGCACTCCCTGGCAAAGAAAACTAAGGCATACTCTCTTGTGATGATGTGAAGAGAATGTTAAGTGTATAATTACATTAATATTTGAAGTCAATGGCATATCATTTTTATATCATAGGATTTAGTGTTATTAGCATTAAGAAAAATCAAAATTAGGTATTAAGAGTATTAGGATGGGAGATAAATAATATGAAATTTTAAAGACAGGATTTGATTTTAGGTAAGATAATGTTGTGTCATACCTGGTAAAAGATAATTTAGTAAATATTTTGGATATAAATTAGCATCTAATGGAAATGATAGTGATTGCAAATGTTGAGGTTTACTAGAAGCCTTTGGGAGAAAGTCTTAAGAAATTAAAAAAACATATAAATAAAATGTTATGATCTACAGAATATATTACTAATACAATTAAAAAAATTGCAAATGTTTGGAACCTCAATACATTCATATAAAATGGTAATTTTTGTGAAAACTAAAATTTTATTTCTGGAGATAAAACTCAATACTTTAATTTATTAAATTGTTTTGTGTATTTTCCATGTATCAATTATTAAAATTATACTGGCAATTCAATTTTAATGTTTAAAATAGTGTGAATGGGGACACTTATCATCAACAAACTATCGGTTAAACTAGAGTTATAAGTACTGCACTAATAAGATTCACACTTGTTAATTTGGAAGAATGTAATATGTTTATAATTTACCTGATAAATCTTCAATAACTTAGAAAAGCCATGAATGGAAAGGAAGTGGAATCTTCCTATTAAAAAAAGTTTCATTTCCTAAATGATATCTCATTGCAATCAGTTTCACCTGTCTGTCAATGTCAATTTGCATAGAAAGAAGAATACAGAATGGAATAGAACCTACATTTCATTTTTAAGATAGATAAGGTAGACCTGACAGCCATTTCTCATTTTATTTTGTAGTTGCTGTTACCTGAACCCTAGTTCTGCTTAAGTATTGGATATCCATAGACTAAAGAAATGGTCATATATTTCAAAATTTGCATACTTGTGGCACAATTTTGCTCAGCTAAACCTATGATGGCAACTCAATTTTCATGCCAATGACTGGTATAGGTATAAATATGTGAAAGAATTCTGGTCCAAGAGACATAAGGAAATTCTACAGGGGTATTCAAGAAAAGACTATTATTCTCACTGATATCTAGTAAATGATGAAGACAAATAAAAGTTTTCTCTTTGTGGGATTATTTTGTTACAACTAAAATTTTGGCTGTCATTTTGGGAACATGAATAGAGCTGGCATAGAGAATTAATCAATATACATCTTGGCAGAGAAAAATCACAGAAAGAACATGAGTCATTATGATGTAATTTATCCACCAAGTTAACCCATCATTCTGCCTCTGATCTTTTCATATGCAATATTAAATTTCTACATTGTCAAGTTATTTTTCATTTGTTTCTTCTTACTCATGTGATAGTTGATACTTGTTATTTAATGCAATGAAGCATATATTTATATTAGACACTCTTTTTCTATCTGAGATGGATTTGAGAGCATTGTGAGTCTTTCAATGGCACAGATATAGAAAATAGGATTTTGTTCATCTAAATTTCTAGGACAATTTTTGGGCAATATTGTTTACATTTGCAGCAGTAGAGGACCATAGATAACTTTACCCACACTTTCCTTCCACCTCATCATTTTACAAAAAATGTATTGAACTCCAGAAATATTAATGACCAAAGGTAGACTAGCTCTCCATAAGAGCTATATTTAAAACACTTGTTTTATTCTTACTTGTATTTTCTTTGCATTATACTATGCTCTCCTTAGAATCCCAGAAACTAAGTCAGTATCTGATTTTAATTATTACTTCAATATTTTTGTTATGTAGTTGACTCTTCTTTATAAAACCTGTGATATTTATGAATTTTCCAAATTAACTGACAGACTGGGCTTAACTATTGGTGTTGGTGAGTCACTGTCCATGGTGCTATGAAGTGGAAAGAAGAAAATCATTTTATAATTATTGTTTGACCCTTACTTTTTGATTGTAGAAAAATCATATCTATGAATGTTACTACTATATGTGCACATAAGTGTTGATCAGTTAATACTAATTTGATGTTGAGTACATGTGGTGCTTGTTTTTCCATTGTTAGGATACTTCACTTAGTAAAATAGTCTCCAGCTCTATCCAGGAAAATACAAGAGGTGCTATGTCACCATTGTTTCTTACAGCTGAATAGTACTCCTTGGTATGCATATGCCACATTTTATTAATCCACTCATGTATTGATGGGCACTTGGGTTGTTTCCACATCTTTGCAATTGTGAATTGTGCTGTTATAAACATTCTAGTGCAGATGTCTTTTTTATAGAATGTCTTTTGTTCTTTTGGGTAGATGCCAAGTAATTGGATTGCTGAATCAAATGGTAGTTCTACTTGTAGCTCTTTGAGGTATCTCCATATTACATTCCACAGAGGTTGTACTAGTTTGCAGTCCCACCAGCAGTGTATGAGTGTTCCTATCTCTCCACATCCATGCCAACATTTATTGTTTTGGGACATTTTGATAAAAGCCCTTATCACTGGAGTAAAGTGATATCTCATTGTGGTTTTGATTTGTATTTCCCTAAGGATTAAAGATGTTGAACATTTTTTCATATGTTTGTTGGCTATTAGTCTGTCTTCTTTTGAAAAGTTTCTTTTCATATCTTTTGCCCACTTTTTGATAGGGTTGTTTGATTTTTTTTCTTGCTGATTTTCCTGAGTTCTATATAGATTCTAGTTATCAGCTCTTTATCAGATGTGTAGCATGTGAATATTTTCTCTCATTCTGTAGGTTTTCTGTTTAGTGATAGTTTCCTTGGTTGTGCAGAAGCTTTTGAATTTGATCAGGTCCCATTTATTTATTTTCATTATTGCTGTCTGGCAATAGTTGAGATAAGTATCTTCTTAATACATCATATACTATATGGTCTGCAGTAAAAGAGTTTGCAAATATAACAGGATAATATAGCAATGACATGATTGATTTTTCTTAGATGGTCCCAGCACTGACTGTAAACTGGTGAATTCATAGTTTTTCTGTTTTTCTTTCTTTTTTTTTTTTGTTTTTTAGATAAATACTGGTAGCTGAATGTGTCATAACTTAACATTATCCAGAATAAGTTAAAATGAAGACAAGCATTTTTCTCAGACAATGGGGAATCTCAGCACAGTTACAGCTGATGAGTTGGCCAACAAAGGGAACGAGACATTCCATACAAGTGATTTCTCTAAAGGTTGTGCAATGGGAAAACAGAGATTTCAACTATGAAAATGTTGAGTGGTTAACACCTCCACCTGCTTTTTTAAAGTTTGGTCAAGTGGGACTCCCTCTTACTTGAGTAAATAAAGCCTGCTGTAGGCCTCAGCATTTCCGGAAGAATGAGTCAAGAGATATTTTGGGCATTCAGAATAAAATCACCTACCTGCCGCCCTACACATCTCAATCAGCTGGAATCCAAAGAGCTCTGTGTAATCAGAGTAAAACCACGTCTCTTTTGACCTTCTCATTTCCAGAAAGAGTCATGTGGTCATCCCATAATTATGCATGTTCATTGCAAATGTTTCTTCTCTTTTTCTTCTTTTCTCTAAACACTCACTCTGTACTCATCATCTTTCCCTGATTTGGGACCACCACTTCTAATCTCATCATAGTATTTATTCTTATTTCTGTTAATCAATGACAAAAGCTCAGTCATCCAGGTCATCCATCATTTCCTTGATCCAAATCAGGTATCTCTACATTCCTTTATTTCTATCCATCACTAGCTCCTGACGAACTCCAAGTCTTTTCTTGGGTCAGTTATCAGCAAAATCATCCATATCTTTTACTTCTTATTGAGTTTACACTTTGACTTCCTGTTTGAACTGATCCATGGCTGACTTCCACAGCTTCCTCTGCAGCCATTCCAGGGGTAGATATTCTCTCACATGTACCCATCATAGGTCTGGGCATTAGAGTGAGGTAGTTGTCCTCTTAACCTTCATTGCCACTTCCAAAATATTCTGCCTCTTTCCTACTTAGAAACACACTTTGAGGATCTCATATGTTTACACAACAATACTCTCTGCTACTCCTTGTACTATCATTTCCTTACCTTTGTATCATTTCCCTTCATTCCTTAAAGATGTTGACTCCTGGCTCACTGTTCTTTCCCCACTCCTCCTCTAATATTTGGCATCTCCTGTCTCTGATCTCTTCTTCTCTGATGCTCTTGTCTTCCACCTTACCACAACCTGATGGTCATTCCCTAGACTCTGCCATTAGTACAACTCCATCTCCTCCAGGATAGAGATAGCATGTATCCCACAGTCCAGTTGCCACCTCTTATCTTTGTGGCTCACTCTCAGTTTCTTACCACTGATAATTTCACAAACACACTGAAACCTACCATTTATTGATTCAATCACTTTTTATTGGTTCTTCACATCATTTTATGTTCACATTTTTCCCCTTAGTTATTTTAAATGACTTAACCAATCTTCATATCTCTCCTTGCCTATATCCTTAATTCAATTGATGTACTCACACTTTGTCCTATTTGCTTGGGAAAATTACGACTCTTGTTCCCTTACTCTATATGTATACCAATAAAGCTAAAATTGGGTGTATGAAGCTGTCAATTAATAATACTGTATTTTATTTATCCATTTTTATTTCTCACCTTCTAGATCAGTGGTCAGCAAACTGTGGTCCCTAAGCCACATCCAGGTTGCTGCCCATTATTTTTAAAAAAAGTTTTGTTAGAACACAGTCATGTTCGTTTATTAATGTATTGTCTATTGCTACTTTCATGCTATAATGACAAATTTGAATAGTTGCACAGAGATCATATGGTCCACAAAGCCTAACATATTTAATTTTTGGTGCTTTATAAAAGAAGTTTTCTAATCCTTGTTCTAGGTGACCACCATATTGCTTTTCCTTCCATCCCACTGCCTCTAACATATTCTTCCCAATTCTCACTTTCAGAAGATAACCTTTTTTCCCATTTCAAGAAAACTGGAACATTATGAAGATATGCCCTATCTCATCATCTTACTTACCTACTTACACAGCTAAACCCGAGCTCAAAAATTTTGCTTTATCTCCTGTTCATATAGACGTTATCATATACATGCATTAGATTTTTAAGTGAGCATTAGATATTATTCCTTATCATCTACTAAAGGATGTCAGTTCAACAATTCACTTCTCTCTCCTGAATCATCAGTTTCTTGCTTTCTTTTTTTTGTTATATTGTCCTCGTCAGCATACAGACATGCTTTTGTTTTTCCCTTCTTAAATAAAATCTTCTCTTAACATCTCCATCTTAATTTTTTCTCTTTGGAGCAAAACTCAAAAGCATTATCTACCCTTACTTTTTCCAATTTATTTTCTATTATTGTCTTTCCAATGCACTCTGATCAGGTTTTCCCTAACCAGTACATCAAAGATATCCACATTGTGATTTCCAGTGGTTGATTCTTCATATTCATATTATTTTACCAAAAGATATCCACATTGTGATTTCCAGTGGTTGATTCTTCATATTCATATTATTTTACCAATTAATATTGTTTTCATTAAACATATGCTTATTAAATACATATGTATGCAGGTACTGTTCAAAGCATTGTTTCAAAATGAGAAAAAAATCAGGCAAAAATTTCTGCCTTCATAAGGTATATATCCTAGTAATTTATCATAGTTGACTATGCATTCTTCCTTTCTTCTCTTGGCTTCCTAGGTAGCAACCTCTCTTTTTGTTAATCCTACCTAACCTTCCAGTCCTTCTCAGTCTGTTTTATGGGCCTTCCTCTTCTCCATGACCACAAAATGTTGCAGTATTACAAGGTTAAGCAATTGAAATTCTTTTTCTCTTCTACTTGCCGTCACTAATGATCTCACTATTGAATAAGTCTATGACCTTGTTCATTCCTGTGGCTTTGAATTTACACATTTTATAAAACTTTTAAATGCACATCTGCAGCCTATACCTCTCTGCTGGACTACAGATTCATATATGCAGTTGCTTGTTTAACTTGGATGACTAATAATCATTACACACTTATGGTATCTTCTGATGAGCTGGAGAACTTTTCCAATCTTCTGTGCCTCAGTTAATGACAACCCTATCCCCAGTGACCACCCTCCTGCAATCCATCATCAGCTCTTACCTGATTTATTGCTTTAAACTCTTAACAAGTCTTCCTGATTTTAGCTTTGTCCTCTACTACCTATTTTCAACACAGCAGCCAGTGTGATCCTCAAAAATATACATCAGACCATGTTGCCACTTCTCTCCTCCAAGTCCTCTAGGGGCTTACCATCTCATTCTCAGAGTAAACAGCAATGTCCTTACAAAGGCCTATGAGACATTACATGATTTGGTCCTCCCTAACCTCTTTTATCTCTTGCTAATGTCCTCTTCTTTCACTTGTTACAGCAATTGTTTCAACGATGTTCCTGAAATAGACCCAGCATGCTCCCATTTGCAATCGTAGCTCTAATTGTTCTTCCTCCCTGAAGACTCTTTCCCCCAGATACACACTGGGCTTATTTCCTTCTAGTATAGGTATAAAAGTCATTTTCTCTGAATGAATATTAAAAAAGGGCAAATAAAAATTTATTAAAATATTGGCAACATAATGATAAGTGGGACATATAACAAAAGGCCCAATGAACAATATCTATAACTTCCTTGTTTCCATATTCTTGATAATACAGGCACTGTAAGTTTTTTTGACCCTAATAGCACAGACTAGCTTTCTTTGTGTTATTATAATAATTATGCATTTAGCTCAGGCATTGTACTGAGAATTTTAGTATAATTTTTCATTTACACAACTTGATGAAAGGATTAATCTTTTCCTCACTTTACATATAAAAAAATAAAAAGGACCCGATTAACTATCCCAAGGCCACCTGGCTTGTGAGTAATAATTTTTTTGTGTGTGCAACAGCATTTTGTATCTTTTCAATGACAGGTTACATTGTTTTGCCTTCCCTTTAATTATTTTCAAAATAGAAGAATCTTTATCCAGTTATATGCAAAATGCAATACATAATGGATTTCCATAAAAAAGTAGAAACTTAGCATCTATTTCAATTGTCAAACTTTAATTCAAAAATATAAATATTTTTAAAAGTCAAAAAAAAAAGTAGAAACTTTATCACCTACAAAATTTTATCATCTGCAAAAATCTATAGAATTTAAACCAGCAGTCTTGAGTCCCAAAGGCATTTCAATTTTCACCCTGATCCTGGTCTCTGAATCAATTCCAGCTATGTCTCTATTCCTTTAGGATTTGAGCAAAACAGGTATATAAAAGAGAGTAGACTAAAAGAACTTCTAATAATCTTGAAAGAGGAATTAAGCAAACCATAAAAATCATGTCTGGCTATGGCCTCAGTGGATCTAAGAAAGGATTCGGGGCCACGTGGGAACTTTTGGGTATCTCTGGATACCATGAACAAAACGACAACAGCCCAGTCAATTTAGAAACTTCAAATGCCTAGAATCAATGGATTTTATTAAAATATGACAGGTTTATACTGTGATAATTTGGACCATTTGTTAAAATGACTTACATTAGTTCCTGACTACATACTCTCTTTGCCCACAATATAAATACAGTTATTTAAACATTGTAATTTACTAATTCTGAGATGAACATTTTTAAAAAGAAAGAAAAAAATTAAATTAAGAAAGGAGAGTGAAATGGAATTATAAAACTTAGAGAAGATCTGATATTGTGATACTGGGGCAAGCAGGAAAATATTAATAAGAAGGGTATGGTGGAGATTTTTATAGGAAAGAATTATAGAGGAGCATATGCCTAGGTGAACACAAGAACTTTTTTCCTAAATTCCATCATCATTTACTTGGGGAGACTATTAACAGTAGTTTTCCACATATCTGCCTTTTCTGGTTTACCTTATTTTGAACAAGCAATTTTGTACTAAATTAATGGTTTTCTAACCATGAACCTGGTGACTTAGCTATAATTGTCCTGCTACAATATATTTTTATACTTCATTCTAAATGTTCCTCTTTCTATGACTCTTAACCTTTCTGCCTCAATTTGCAAGGGTAGTTGATCACTAAAATGGCTAGCCCTGAGTAGACAATCTTGAAATAAAATAAAACAGGAGATACATTATGCCACCAGAGTAAATCACACTCATGATATTTGAGTTGCCTCAGTCTAAATGTAGTGAAGATAGCAGCTTGTCTAAAAACAAAACAATCAAAACAAATGAAAAACAAGAAATAAACAAATAAATAACCTGTATTAACCTTGCCAAAAAAGGACAATAGCTTCATTATTCTGATAGAATACTGGGATACTGCACAGAAAATATTTCCCAGGACATGATCTCCTTATTTGTACCAATGGTACAATGTCTTTCTCTTTGATCTAAGAGAGCATGTGCTTCAACTTGAAGTTTCGATTATTTCTTCTGACATCTAGTAACATTGATGATATTTCCAGAATCACTCAGTATTACTACAACAGTGTAATGCTGGGAGCATTTTTACAACAGATAGTTGTTGAATGGAAACCTGCATTTTAGTAAATGCTTTAATAGCATTCAGGTCTAGTTATATCTGTTTGCTTTCTTTTTCTTTTTTCTCCTTTTTCTTTTCATTTTATTTTATTTTTATTTTTTGCATTGCTATGATAAAAAGCAAAAATAACTTAAACCCTTAAATACAGGAGTGTTCAGATCACTTTGTCAAGAAAGGTTTATAGACCAAGAATGGTGCAATGGAAAGATATGAAATTTAAAACTCAGGAAACCAAGTTTCCATCATGAGGTTCACAATTTCTATAGGCAAATGCATTCTAGGTAGCTGCACTTGAACTCCCCATTCTTTGTAAAATGTTTTTTTGTACCACTTCCATCATCTGTCTTCTCTTGCTGCCACATATAGTCTCCATAAAATATTCTACTTTTTCCACACTCTAGGTTACTAGAATCAGAAATCCACCTTTTGTAGTAGCTTTAGGGAAAAAGAAAGCATGGTTAGTTCACTGAATTTGAATTTTATGTTAGATTTTTCTGTCCAAGGAAAGAAACTATACAGGTAACATAGATTTTATGTTAAAATTTTATCAAAAAACAAAACTTCTGTGTAAAATTTCAAGACCTTAAACTGATAGGCAACAAAGGAAGACCCTATCTCTAAAAAAAAATAAATAAAAAATAAAAAAATTCAAGATCTTAATCATCTCCAAATCTCTCCATTACTTACTATTTTCCCATTTTGTAACATGGCATATTATGTAATGAACACATAGAATCTTTAAACTGGAAGACAGAATGGGGTTTCTGATATTTACCTTCATGGTCTTTTTCCCTTCTTTTTTGACATTGCCTCTGCATCTTGCTGTTTCCAGTCTTCCTGGATTTTGGAACATCTCGTCATTTTGAATCCACATGTGACTGTTAACGATTCAGTGCCCACTCTTCAAAAACCCCTCTTTATATGGGCCAGGACATTGGAGAGGAACTGCAGACAGAGGCAGTTATCAATGGTAGGTTTGTGTCTGTTCCATTATGTTTAGTGTTTTCCTTTCCTGGAAAATCTCCCTCCCCCCCATGGCTTCTGTGTTCTCTTTCCCAAAATGGAGAAGTGGGTACCACTTCCTCCTGGGTGTGGCTCCCAAGAATGTTAATGACTTTCAGCAGCAGCTGACATAGTTGATCACTCCCTTTTTTGGAACAAGGACTTCTCTAATTTGCAAAATATCACATTTTCCTGGTTTTCTTCTTTTCTGACTTCTTTCTCAGCTTCCTTTTTGTTGATTCCTGTTCTTGATTTTATTATACCTTCAAATCTAAATACGAAAATGCTTTTGGCTATGATTTAGATCTTCCCCTTTTTACATAGGTAATAATGTCTCTATTTACATCACAATATATCTTCTGTCTATATATATCATCTTCCTGTGTATACTACATCTCTCTATATATCTTCTTTATATGTGAGATAATGTATCAGTCATTAAAACACTGTTTAAAAATAAATGTTTAATTACATTCAAACAGATTCATAGCATAGTAATTTAAAAACCTTAGAAAATAGTTGTAATCAATTAGCATAATATAAAATGGAGACATGTTCTGTAATATTAAAATCGTTTACAGGAGTTTGAGACCAGCCTGAGAAACATAGCGAGACCCCACCTCTTCAAAAAATAGAAAAATTAGTCAGGCATTGTGGCATGCACCTATAGGCCCAGCTACTTGGGAGGCTGAGGCAGGAGAATTGCTTGAGCCCAGGAGTTTGAGGTTGCTGTGAGCTATGGTGACGCTACCACACTCTAGCCCAGGCAACAGAGAAAGACTCTGTCTTTAAAAAATATATATATTGTTTACAATGGAGAGATGGGATAAGTATTTTCTTATATATAATATTTGTTTCATTTACTATACATAAAGTACATATAATGTATATAATATAAACATATATTATAGTACAGCAGAATCAATAAATATCGTTTTAATGTAATAGATCAATGAATAAAATAATTCTTAAAATTTTTACACATCATTTACACCATTAATGTTTATTTAGCTTGTTTTTAGGTACAGAATTTATTAGGTTTGATGGATATAACTGTGACATGTCTGATGGAATGACAATGGACTAAAGTTTTTCCCATATGTATCATGTGTTAATCATATTTGGTGGTTCAAATGACCACCAACTTGGAAATATTGTTTATTTCTCACTAAATATATTCACCTATTTTACTATATTTATTATAACTCTCCTATGTGACTTTGAATATTTCTAAAGAATTATAATTAGAACCATAAATCAGAATGAAGCCTAAATAATCTATTGCTCAAAATGGTATAACAATTTTCTTTTGAAACACTAATGTTGCATAACAAAACACCTGATAACTCAATGGTTTAAAACAATAAACATGTATTAGCTCTCAAGTCTGCAGTTTCAGTGATTTAAGCTGAGCTTGCTGGTGTTGGCTGTGCTCAAAGAGTTGAAAATCCACCAGCTGCAGGTTGAGAAAGACTGGCTGTGGGAATACTGGAGCAACTGGTTCTGCCCATGTGTCTTTAATTGTCTCTGCTCCACTTGTCTTTAATTGTCTAGCCTGAGCATATTCTCATAGTGATGGCAGAGATGCAAGAGCACAAATAAAAGGTTGCAAGTCTTTTCCAAGCCTCTGCTTTTGAAACACTTGCTAACATTCCATTGCCCAGTTCCAGAGTGAGAGTGGGAGGATGCTACAAGGTTTTAGGTCAAAGAACATGAATACAGGGATAGGAGTAGAATAAGGGTCAGTAATGAAATCAATCTACCCAATCTACCACATATGATTTGGACACATTCAATGCTACTACAAGGGTCGTAATCTTCTGTGGAAAGTTTTAACCTACACATAGTTAGTCTCTCCCACTCAAACATTCTCATTCAAGGAGTCTATGTATTCAAAAATCCATACAAATGATTGAAATTTATAACCTGAGAATGATTAGCCTAATAAAAGTAATACCAGCAGGTATTTGGCAATTTGGCCTAGGCAGAGTATGCTTGTATTTTAGGAATTGTCAAAACAATGTACCAGGTTTAGGCCATCCACAAAAACTTTAGGTGAAGAAAGTGAGGAAGACAAGGGAAACTTTCTTCCTTCAGTCTTAGGATTTCCTCCTTTGTGCTTGTTTTCCAGAATATAAAAGCCAAGCACAGTAATATGTGTAGCTTCAATAATTTCCTATTTCATATTTTCACTTGTTCTTATAATTCAATTTTTCTGCTTTATCTATATTTCCCAAAGGATCTGTCTTCATTCTGTGACTAACTTTGATTCAATTGACTGTTCCAATAATAACTTAGTAATAAATTCAGTCGCAAAATCATTTTTGTTTTCAGCTTTTTAGTGTCATTCCAATTAATAAGAGAGCATTATTTTCCTGTTCCCTCATAGAATATGTTAATATACTATAAATATCTTCATATACCGCAAATGAGGTTAAAATGTAAAAATAATTAAAATACATATGAAAATCCACTCATAACTGGACATTAATACACACCAGGACTCTACTAAAGTTTTAACCTATCAGACAAACATATAGACACTCTTTTTTTTCCCTACTTTTTAATGTACTGCATTGGTTGACTTTTAAAATAATTCCTCACCAAAAAAACCTCAGCTCTTATGAAAAAATAAAATTATTTTTGGTGATCAACAATATTACTAAGAAATTGTATAAGAAATTAAAAATAAATGTCTTATTTGAGGAAGCAATTTAAATGCATGGTCCACCTATTTAAGGGTTGAGGCCTGGTTTCAGAAATCTGGGCCAGAGAAACTCTCTGAAATTGCTTGAGGCATGTTTCCTGGCTGTGTCTTGCATCACCTTTTCTGACTCTGTAGCCAAGACTCATAGCTCCAAGAGTTGGATGTTGATTGTCAATGTGTTACTAATAAAAAGTTAAGCCCTCAGATTTTTAAACCAGACATATTTGCAAAAACCATTGCAATTTCTTATTTTTCTTCCTGTATCAGCTATTCATCTCACACTCCTAAGAAGCAATGCATGACTTCATTCATTATGATCTGTGCTTCAGTCTGAAGAATTCAGGAATATTCATCAAGATTTGCCATTAATCAGTTAAAGATGTTCATAAACAAAGCCAATGAATAATTCATATAGAATGGATTTCATGTGCTCTAATGATGAATAATCATGAATTGATCTGGAATTTGTTAACGACTTATGAATATTTATCTCTAGATACTCCTGTGAAATTCACAATTCCACGAAAACTGTTTCCTTTTACATTTCATCCTGTACTTTTGCTGAAGATGCCTTTGGGACTATTAAGTACTTTTCCTAGAGGGTTTTAATATAATAAAAACTGTGAATATGATGTCATCTACAGATCTTACTAAAGACACTAACAACTCTCATTTATTTTGATAATCTCAATCTAGCAGATTTTTGTTAGGTAATATGGCCTTTCACCATGTGATCTTTTTATAGATGACAGAAAAATTGCTATGTGATGCCCACTTAACTAGTCAGATGTGAGAATGTGAAAAATTAAACCAAACTGAAAACTGAATGCCGGAAATAACATTTTCCTTAAGCAGCCACTAATCTTATGCCAGGTGCAGAATGTGTAGCTCCTCAATGAATGGCTTCTTAGGGTGCCCTCTGGCCACTTGCACATTGGAAATTTCATAACAACTTTGGGCTGAGTATTTATATGAGATGAGACATTTCAGCCTCGGACTGTCATCAGCTGGCCCTTCTTGGGATGAGGAGAATTAACAAGCAACATTTTTGGAACCCTTCAAGCGTTCCAAGTGCTTGGCCATCATTAGGCAGTTAATCCTTCTTTGAGGGAGGTCAGCCCTCGGCTCAAATTTTCACATGAAGTATTTCACACAGATGTGAAATAATCTCTAAAGGCCACAGTGCAGCAAATCTGGGATAATAAAATTAATCAGAGACAGACCTGGGCAAAATTGGGGAGCAAGAAATTTATATTTTTGGTTGCCCACTTGGATGTTCTTTCTGAATGGTTCTCATAATAAAAGTATAGTTATTGCTCACTATGTATAAGGAACTATTCTATACACTTACACGCAGGTGTCAATTTAATCCTCACTACAATTTTACTAAGTGGGTATTACCATTTTCTCTATAAAATAGATGAGAAAACTGACACACAAGGTGGTGAAATCAGTTGTCCAGTACACTGCTAGTAAATGACTGAGCTGGGATTCAAATCTATTCATATTCAGCAAAGCTCCAGACTGGGTTTGTAGGTGACTCTGTGGCCCCATCTTTGCCTCACCACTCCTGGTCATCCCACTTTAGCTTGCCCACCCCGGCAATTACCTCTGTTATACATTTCTGCCAAGTGTCCCCAACAAAACTTCTCACTGTCTTTTCTCTGATAGAGAACTACTAAATTATCCCTACAGTGTGCCTGTATTTGATCACTGAAGTATTTTTAAAGACAGAAACCTTTGGAAATTCTTAAGTATCCTCAAAGTAAATACATACTGTGTCTCTTGAAAGGGCCACCTCTGAAGGAAAATATGGTGAAATTTTATATCGGTTTTCTTCAGAAGATCTTAAAAGTAACCAGGTCACTTAGAAAAGTGGGAGGTTTGAACATTTAGGCCAGGGAAGGGTTCATAACTAACCAGCGCGCGCACAGAGGTGATTAGGGTAAGATTGAACCAGCCAAGCAGACCACATCTTCGCCCAGACTTTTTATCCCCTCTGCCAGGACATACTCATAAGTGCAAATGGTTTTTCGGGTGTGTTCAGGCAAATTACTTTGGGACTGTAAATTCCATTGATGTCACACATTGGGTGGTTAAATTCCTCAATTTACAAGGAAAGTTAATGGTTGTTATGAGATCAGTTTCTATTTATAATAAGTATTCCATTGGAGGGGAGAGAGGGGAGTCTGTGAACTATTTTGCTTTCCTTAGAGTTCAGGACTATTTTCACACTCTTTTAAGTGTTTATCTCTGAACTAAGCTTTTAAGTGTATGCATACATTTTTAAAACACTTCTTCATAGACCACTCTCCATTACATCTGAAGGATATTAGTATTGGAATAACCAATAACTAATTATAAATATTACGGATACAATGGAAGTTATATCTGATTGCTTCAAACAATGGGGGCTGCAAATAGACAATGGTAACTGATACAACAAAGAAAGAAATTTTGAAGTTGATAGAAGAGGCTGAATTGGAAAAAGTAGTCCTTAGAGACGATTTTAAAATTACCAAAAATCCTAGTGGTCACAGCTCCTCTTCTTTTCATATATAGATTAAGGTTTTCCCCCCTAGGAGAAAGCTGTTGTTCTTCGAAATACCTTTAAGATGTTCTGAAAATTATTTTATTCCTCTTTATAAATACCTGTATGCATTTATCTCCAAATAAAATTATCTGATTCAGCAGCATGAAAATATCTTTCATTATTAGAAGTAGTAGTAATTTTAAAAGGACTAATTTGATACTCAGGATTTTTCAAAACTTTTACTTCTCTCAATTTAATAACACTTTGTATAGATCTTGTATACTATTAATACACTTTTTTATAAATGTATTATTGTTATAAAGAGACTTTTTCTCATTTTATATTAATTATTACTCATAAAAATATTAATACAATTGCTATTTTATAAAAGTGATATATGTATTTAAAATAAATACCTTACATGTATTAGTTCATTTATTTTTTTATGCCTCTCTTGGTTATTTTCATTATGCTATTGTAATAAGAAAAAAAGATCAAGGCATAGTTTCTTTAGTTACCCAGAGTCACACAGTTAGTAAGTGGCAAAATTGGGGCTAACTAGGCCTTTTAAACACAGAGGCTGCATTCTTAAGTAATTCTCTATTTTGTTTTTAAATATCTAATAATGCTACAAAATCCTTATCAATTACTACTTCTCATATCCTTCATCTTCCTCTTTTAAATATCATTTATCGTAATACTGTAATACAGTTTACAGAGGTATTTATTTTTCACTGTTAGACATACTTATTGACTTACATTATGGAAGAAGAACATTTAGCTCACTGAGTTCCCTTACCCTTTGGGACTTCACTTCTATTGTCAGCCTCTTGAAATGCTAACATCCAACTTCCTGGTTAAGTCAAACTTCAATGTTTACATTTTTATGGCTTTGCAATTAATACTGTCAGCTGAGTCATTGACAGAACTCTCATACTTCATTTAAACAAAATTGATACATTATATTTGTATATATTTACGGGATACATGTGAGAGTTGTCATACGCATAGAATGTATAATGATCAAGTCAAGGTATTTAGAGTATCCATCACTCAAGTGTTTATCATTTGTATGTGTTAGGTACATTTCAAGTCCTCTCTGCTGGCTATCTTGAAATACTGGTACATTGCTGTTAACTATAGTCACCCTACTCTACTATCAAACATTATAACTTATTCCTTCTATCTAAATGCATGATTGTATCTATTAATTTTTGTGTTGAGAACACTTATGCTTCATTTTTTGTATATGTTGATTTTTTTTTATCCTGGAGTTATCTTATTCTCTTCAATTGCTTTTATACACACACACACACACACACACACACACCGGTCATTAACTCAGCACACAAGCTCTCTGATAGAACTGTAAAATTATTCTTGATTTGATCAAATGCTTCATTTACATATATAAGGGCCATTTTGCCCCCTTGATACATTCCTTCTGGACCTCTTTGTGTGCCTGCTCCCATAGGACCTTTTTATTCACAAAGCCTATTGCACATCTCACTTTGGAATTTATCATTTCTTCATCATCTTGGGTATTTTCTTCCCCTCTGCTCCTGTTGAGTCCTCTTTATCTTGATCTCATATCTTCCTTTTTGATGTTTTGTGTTTACTCCCCAATTTTGGTTGAGCATATTCTCTAAAAGACCAAGAGTAACACATTAAAGCACTGTATGTCTACATATGACTTTATTTTAGATTGAATATTTACCATCATAGGCTGGATTTATTTCATCAGGCTTTAGCTTTGGACTTCCTAAACAGAATAATCCAGATATATTTTTTGCACAAACAAAACGAAACGAAAATTTAGACTCTTCCTTTTCGTCTGTACAACACTTATTTTTTTATAGAGGAGGCAGATGCTCCAAATGAAGAACCAAATAATTATATTAACAATAACCCTATTTTTTCCCCTCAAAATTCATGGTTTAATAAGAACTTGTTTATTTTGAGGAAAAAAGGTCTGAAATATCAGGTTGTTCGCAAAAATAACCCACAGTGCCAACTTTAGAAAACAAATCTTAAGACTATTACACTAATTCTTTTTCTAGAGTATGCATTTGACATGCCAACTTTCATTCACAAAAGTACATTGTGACATTTGTGTTGAACTGCTCCACATAGCACTCTTATGTGGGGTATAACACACATACTTATATTAATAGCTCAAAGCTATTCTCAGGTGCTAGTAACTAAGTGAGATTGCCTTTGCAGTTAGGGAAGCAACTACTGAACTCATGTATGAATGGAAATAATTGTGCTCCCTGCATAACAAGAGATTATTTTGGAGACAGCTGATGAAAACCATATATCCTTTTTATTATTGACATAAAGAGGCATCAAAATTAAAAGCAAAAAATTACAGAGTAAGACTTAACAAAACTACTAGAAGCATCAAAGGAAATGAAAATGGGGCTAGGTGCAGGGCAATATGAATGAATGAACATGGGAAAGACAAGGATGGAGAGAACAGTGAGCATGTGCTGAACATACCGGGGAGAGGATCGAATTCTAAACCTCACATGTGTAAGAGTCATCCTCTCCTTCCTCAGCATCTTTTTCATCATCCTTGATCAACTCCAGCTGGTCATCCCATTATCATCTTATCTTTATTATCATCGTCATCCAGTAGGTCTCCTCCTCAGCAGAGTCACCTGTGTTCCCCTCCAGACTCTATCTTCACATAAGTCTCATCTTTCTTCTGGGACCTGCTACTCTGCTCCTCTTCTGACTTATCATTCTTCATCTCTGTCGCTTGTTTGCTCTGTTCCTTTTCAATGTTTTCCAGGTTTTCCAGTAGAGAATTCATTTTTTGTTTTATCTGGGTCAATTCCTTCTTAGTGGCCTGAAGGTCATCTCCTTTCAACTCTCCAGACTGGGAAGAACCTCTCTCTGCAGCAGAGATGTACGGCTCCTCCTTGGACTTGGACTATGACTTTCAAAGGGATTATGATGACAGGATGTACAGTTACTCAGCACGTATTCCTCCTCCTCCTCTTGCTCAAGCTGTGGTGCCCTCAAAATGCCAGCATGTATCATGAAACACCTCACAAAGGGGGAAAAATGTCTTCAATTCTAAGAGTGGACAGCGAGGTTCTTCTAAGACAATAACCTTCTAATGTTAATGTGAATGAGTCTAATATCATATTAGCTCTTAGTTTAAGTAAATTTCATTTTTTAAAAGTAATTTTAACTTTAATTAAGGACAGTTTAATTGAATTCCCTAGAGACATCTGTTAAAGTAATTGTGAACATTTTTTTTCTTACTAGCCTGGGAAGTGATGTAGCAACTTAAAATATAACTTATTCTTTAATTGATAGCATAAATCTAGGTTCATCCTGGTGTTCAATTTCTGTTGCCTTGATATGTTTAGGATTTTAACATCTATACTTATCTTTTTATTCCCATACGATCTTTTTGAGACTTTTATAGATATGTACATATGGATAACTTTTTATTAGTGATTGAATCTATGCTCTGTACCTATGAGCCTATATGGAAAATATGTTTACTCAATCTAGGTGACCAATAATGGATGTTGACTTAGCAAATCAGTTATAATTTTTGTTTTTGCCTCCCATATCCATGGGGCATTTGAGATCATAGCTTCCAAAGAGTAAGAAAGTCAACAACACAAAAGTAGATTTAAAAAAAACCTAATGTGGTTGAGTCTTTACAAATAAGAAGTGCTAGATTAGGAATCAATAGACATCTGCCACTGATGGAATCAGATAATTTGGCCAATTGACCTGTTTTATGCTGAGGATTCTTTCCTTTCTTATTTTTTTGTGAGGTTTGATTGTCCAGCTGTTTCCACTTTTTTTAACGTTTTCATATTTCTATGTACTACATTCCCATCTCCTGAATTAAACTTTGGATACCTTTGCAACCTAAGAGAGACTTTGAAAGATTATATAACACAGAATTATCCTTTCTTTGAAAGATTGAAGGAATTCACTGGTGAGTTGAATTATCCCAGGGTTTTATTTTGAATGTAATTCTTAAATTTTTATAATATTTTCTGCAGTTACCAGATTATTCATATTTTCTCTCTCTTGAGTGAATTTTGACTGCATATATGTTTAGGAAAATCATTAGCTATGATTTTTGTTTAATTAGCCTAAATGTGAACATATTCATAGTTTTCCCTTAAAATCTTCTTAATCTCCTTTACGGCATGTTGGTAGTATTCAACCATGTAAACTGTTCAAAGCTGAATAAGTGCTAAAGGAGGTGGGAACTGAGAATGAAAATGGTTTTATTTTCTGTGAAAGATAAAGTATTCAGTCTCCTGGAAACATTGCGAAACTCTTTTGAAGGTTATCTGCTCAGATTATTTTACACTTAAAGGTAGTCTCTCAATTTTTTTTTTTTGCAGGTGTAGATAACACTTTTGACACAGATCTAAACAGATTTTATTTCATTGGCATGAAAACAAAGGCATAGCATAAATTCACCTTGAGAACTGTTAGAGAATTGTGGTGTTCCTCAAAGAACACAGTTTAGAAGTGTTTGTCAAGGTGAGCTAAAAGAGTCTTGATTTTTATTTTTATTCCCAGATATATTTGTGAGTGAATTTTCAGCAAGTAAGACCATAAAAATTAAACTGGTTAAACAGAAACAATTACATGTGTATTGTCATTTCCCAAACTTTTTGACATTTCTAAATACCTACTTAAACTTTATTTTAGCATAAAATTTTTGAGAATCACTTTGGAGAATAATTAAAATTTACATTTGCTTTCTTGTATAACTAATGCTAATTGCCTTTTTTTCCTGAAATGATAATCACCTGACAAAAAGGAGGTATATGAGAAATATGTCTTTGTAATACTGTTTCTATATTATACTAAATGATCATTGAATTTAACGAAGGGATAAAATGTTTCTTGCTAAATTTTGTGACTTTGAAAACTTATGTGCCATTTTTTCCAGGAGTGAAAAATAATTATCAAAATCTCAAAGAATAATGATTCATGAAAAGTTTCAGAATCACTGATTTACTTTGTGAGACTAATGATTTTTACATTGCTTAAAATATATTAGCACTTATTTTGTTCTCTAATCTATACTACCTAATACTTTCAGGTAACCAAAGTATTCCTAGCAGTAGTTATTGCACAGTTTTTAAATTAGTGGAAATGTCCCTGTATTTCACCATATAGCATAATTTTGTCATCTGATTATAAATTTACATTAAGTAATATTATTCTACTGATATTTTACTAAGAGTTTTATTTGTTTGTTTGTAATCAGGAATGGATGATAGTGATTCTTATTTTAAAAATTTGACATTTATTGAGTTAATGATTTTTTTTCCTTTGAACTATGCAAACAATGAGTCATATTCATAGATTTTCTAATAGATGCTCTGGAATTTCTAGAATAAATAACCACAAAAATCATCATAAGATAAGCACAACAAAATTTATTTATGATAGATACATAATGTCAACAAAGGATCAGTTTTCATGCCTTTGTAGGCCTCTCATAGTACAAGGCAAACCAACCATTAGCTCGATTGATCAAAAGAAGACATAAATATTCAAAATAAGAAATGACAAGTGGGAGTAAACATTGAAACATAAGAAGTTTAACAGGACTATTTTGCAGACCTCTATGCAAATAAATTTGAAAACTTAGATGAAATGATTAATTTCCTAAGTAAATACAGATTACCAAAAATAAGCCCAATAGAGTTAGGAAGCTCCAACAGAACAATTTTCTAATAAAAAAAATTATTAAGGAACTGCCCCAGAAGCACCAGGCTTAAATGGTTTACAGGGAAATTCTACCAAATTTTCAAAAACCAGACAGTCAGTGCTATAAATATCATTCCAAAGCAATGAAAATAAGAGAAAGATTTCAAATTCTTCAAGAAAGCAGGTATAAAACCAATACCGTAGGCCCCTTCTTCTGACTTCCCTGCAGTTTTTCATCTCCTTCCTTTGGGGAGGCAGTAGTGTGGTAGTATGAGACATCACATGCTGCCATTTGGGGAAATACTATCTTTTTTACTTAAGTTATTTTAAAAGTCTCAGCATTCTCTGTCGTTGAGTTATACTGAGGGTGTGGGTTTATGTACAATGTAATTTTCAATTCTTGTTTTGTTGTTAGTTGACTATTACCAGATGAAGGTGTATAGATTGAACTTGGGCTCATTTTCACCAGGCATACCATGCTATTGCTCCATTGTTGGCACATGTTTTTAGCCCTTATATCTTTGTAATATACACACTTGTTTAGGTTGATTTATGTCCCCATTTACTGCTTTTTGCCTTGGATGTTACATTGTGATATTTTTAGTTCACCATCTTTCATTTTTCATGATTTTCTTTTATATTCTTTCTCTCCTTTTATTTTTTAACTTTCTAGGTCACATTACCTACCTCATAAAGTGTGATAGGAATTATATGATCTAATATATGTAAATCACTTAGAAATCTACCCAAAATACAGTAAGTGATGATGTCATTATTTTATTTCAAGTAAACAAAATATACTTAGATTTTTAAAGTCTTGTGTAAGACTACCGATTTTTGTTGTGGATGCAAGCTGAATATATCACGCACATTCTCAGATTCCTTCTACCTTAGCTATCTCCTGCTCTTTTATCTGCTTGCTCCACTTTGTTCCACCTGCTGCCGCCATGACAATTCCATATGGCCATGTTGTTCTGCCCACCTGACTGATGCTTAGAGTCTTGTGATCCTCCGGCAACTCCCAGATAAAGTACTGCACCACATGGCATAGAACTGCCTTTCCCATTGGCTGTCAAAAGGCTGGAAAACACTGCCTGGAAGTCAGGGACAGAAACTCTACAAGGGATGAGTTTTGATCTTTGGGGCACTGGAAATGCAAAGAGGATAAAGTTCCCTTTCCATGCTTGAAAGAAAATATTTGAACAGCTTCTTTAGAACAGTCTTGTTTTCCCTACATTAATATCCATGTATCTTGGTGAAACAGTGGCAGTTCATATAATTTACTCATGCTGCTTAAACATTTTTGAGTCTTGTTTTAATTGTACAATATCCTTTGCATGAAGAGTTTCTGAAACACCCATGGTCTCATCATTCAGTACCTCAGTAATATGTAGCTCATGAACAAAAGTTCAAACTCATAGTTACTTATTATTCCCTGGTAAAGTTACCTCCCTCTAGAAAATTCCAGTAGCATGCTGAGAGATGTTTCTCAAAGTAGATTTTTTTCTCTGTCATGGTAAACATATTTTTGCTCCATATTCCAAGGAATCTTTATTGCAAATCATCTTGGGTCTTACCGGAGACTCCATTCAGCATCTCTAGTCACCAAAGAAAACTCCAGCTCTGTCAAAAGTTTTGGATAATAAAGCTCATTTGGCAGGAAAACTTAACCCATAGTTTGGGCTTGCTTCAGAGCTCTCTTTTCCACTGGGACCTACTTACAACTAGCAGCCTTCTTCAGCTTGTGATAAATGAAGCAGAACAGTATTCTCAAGTGTACTATATGCTACCTTTAAAATCCCAAAATGCCTAAAACTGTCGTGCTTATTTCTGAGTGTCAGAAAGTACAAGGTACAACAACTTGCTCTTTATCTTAGGAGGGGTATCCCAGAACATTTCAGGTCATTGGTCTTCTCTACTCCCAAATTTTGTTTCTCGAGTGGTGTGCTGGCAAATGCTTAACAGCCAGCTCTCCAGGAAAAAAAAAATCCTGATTATTAGCTTTGTTATTTTTTAAAATATAAATATTCTCAACATGGCTGATTTTAAACTATTAATGAGACATCCCTGAATGTGCCCTTGGGAAAAAATGTGCATGTATAGATCTCATAAACTATTGCAAACCAGTTCTTTTATACTCTTGCACATGAGAATCACTAGGGAGCCTAAGGTACTTGCAGCATGTGTTCATCAGGATCAATATGGTATCACTGGTAGTAGGTCATGTATGATATTCCATAGACTACACATAGCAGATCAAGTTTGATGTTTTGTGGCATATCAAGGAAAATTAAGGTCTGTGTGGATATATTATGATAGAGAAGTGGAACCTGAGTTCTGTGTCAAAATTGTACTGTTAGCTTTAACACATAAAGGCACACTGCTCTTGGCCTCCTGCTATGGGTTTCAAGAAGACAATTTTTGCCACATGAATCACTGCATGCTATTGCTGCAAGCACCATGGGATGTGTTGATCTGATTCAATCCATTCCACATCAGACACAGCAGTTTCAATTGAGATTACAGCTTTGCTAAGTTTACCGTAGATCACCACCATACATGGTGAACCACATCACTTTTACTAGAGGCCATACAGGTGAACTGAAGGGGATTTGATCGAGCTTACCACCCTGAATCCTTCAAATCTTTTTTATGTGGCTACACTGATAATAGCTATATTATATATTGACATATTTTATAAGCAAACCCAAATACAAGTATAATAAAACTGTCATGATTGGCAATTATTTGGAAAGGATCCTATGATTCAGAGAAGTTTGTAATACAGGGTTTCTTTGAAATAATAAGAGCTATAAATACATTATTTTAAATATTATTCTTTTATAAATACAATTCTTTCCAAAATATATTATCTTTATTCATTTCCACGGAAGCATTCAGAAAATAAGATTTCATGTTTTAAACCATTGTCAGGTATACTTCATATCAGCAAAGAACATATCTCTAGTGTCAAATTCAATTACTACTTACTCAAGTGGACACAGCCATGTAACTAAAACCCAGGTCCTGAGACAGAGAATTATCAGAATACCGGAACACCACCTTGTATACCCCATTACACTTAGCACCCCCACAGAGTAAATGTTACTCTGACTTTTTAAAATGTAGATTAGTTCTTCCTTTTTTGTCCTTAATATAAATGGAATCATATATTATGTACATATTTGTTTTCACTTTCTTTTTCTCAACATTTTATTTAGGAAATTCATCCATACTGTTGCACGAAGTTTCATATCATTATTTCTATAACTAAGCAGTATCCCATTGTGAAAATATTTTATGTTAGTCATTCTAGCTATTTAGTAAGTAACACTAAGGAAGGTAAGTACTTTTTCAAATATTTATTGTCTTTTAAAATAGTATCTTTCATGAAGTGTCTGTTCAAGTCTTTTGTACGTTCTTCTGTTGGGTTTTTCTTTCTCTAATAAATAAATTCATTTTGGATATCAGTTTTTGTTAGATGTATGTACTACAAATATTTTCTCCACTCTGTGGGCTGCTTTTGCACTCTTACTGGTGTCTTTTGACAAATATTAAGACTGTTAGAAAAGATTCTTGAAAGGTGATCTCTAAAAATATTTGTATTTATATGTATTCCATCCTACCCTATATATTTTCTTAAGGAACTTATTTTACCCTTTGATGTATTCAAGAATAAATATATTATTTTTACCAGTTTCTAAAGGTAAAGCTTTTTCACCATTAACTTTCCATTATCAGAATTATCAGACTGCTTTACAAAAGGAAGTCCATTGGTCTATGAAACAGTTTTTGCCAAATGGTTAAAAAGTTCAGATTCAGCTATATTTACTAAACCACCATACAGTTGATACTGTGATCAGTAATTGTACCAACTTATTTCTAAATTCGACACTTTAAACAAATTATATATTAAATTCCATTTTCCCAGGGGATAAGCAAGTTGTTATAATTGTTTCCGCTCATAAAATTCTGTCTTTATATGGTTGATTGCATGTATGTATGCATGTGTATTGTGTAAAAATGTACAGACATACTGTGCTACTGTATTTATAATTTAAAATAGTGATTTGTTGAAGGAAAAGATGCAAATAATATTTTAGGCCTGAATAATATTTAGGTTACAGCTACAAGTTTGACAGCAGTTATTACTGTGATTTGCAACAAGTGTGTGGGATTAACTCATAGTATTTCCTTTAAAAAAAGATATTAAACTTAAGACTTAACTTCTTACATACATACACTTATAACTATTTTCTCCTTGACAAAAGATGTTGAGAGAGTTGTAAGGGCCAACTAGTGTTATTTGTTATTAAATACTTTAAAGCACCTTTTAAAAAAAAAATACCCCTTACATTATTAAATAAAATTGTTTGCCTATAAGTAGGAGTTAGAGCAAAACATAACAAGGAAATAGTAAAACTACTTTTATTATGGGATTGTGATTTTGCAATTTTAAAATTCCTACCATCTTTCAAAATAACCTAAGATTTTCTGCAGATTATACTAAAGTAATTGCACACTCCCTTTTCTTCTTCTTTGACTTCTTTTATGACTAGTGATGAATGAACAAAAAATATTTCTTTGAATTAATTTTTAGGTTTAATAAATTCCTTTGAAGATATCTTTTTTCTCTTTATTGCTAGAATTGAAATATTTTAATTCAAGTCAAATTAAATTCTCTGCTGCATCAGAAACCTTTTCCCTTGTGTTCTTAAATTTGCCTCAAGGAATAAAATAAAGTCATTAAACTGGAGACATATGTAAGTTTTTGTGTGTGTTGTTTTTAGTATTGTCTAACATAACATTTATTGCAAATATGAAATAGCATTGCATTTAAACTACAGCTACTTCTTTACATTGAAGAAGTTATCCTTCCAAATAAAACACTATACATATGCACATACATAAACTCATGAATATAAACCAGTTAAATAAGCCACATGAGATACATTTTCTTCTTGAAATTTTGCTGGATAGAAACAAATAGATTGCAAAAATGCACAGCTTTTTTTTTTTTTTTAATTCATTCAAGTCAAATGGCTAAATGGAGCCAGCAATCATCAAGAGGAAGGGAGAGAAGTAAAGGAACAAAAACATTTGCAGCTCATTTAGCAACCAACAGATAAATGCGATGGAAGAGAAGTGAGGAAGTTCTGATCCAGGACACCCTTTGAAGGGGGCCATGGGCACTTGTCCCTCTATTTTATAGGAGAAGGCAACTGGGCTTCTAATCAGCTTGTTTGTGCCTGATCCCCTTAGGGGTGGGAGATTTCCTAATTTCTGTGATATAAAAATTTCTGTGGTACAGTCCTGCCAGGGACAAATGTATAAATGTGCAAATGACATACCGATCGTGATATTTTTCGGTATTTTATTCTGATGGTTCTGTCAAAATAAACATAGCTGGTTTTATCCACTTAGCTAATGGACCATCATATTTAAATTCATCTTCTTATAGTTGAATAGCTTCCTTCCCTAAAGTAACAAGGACTCCTAAATCTGGAGATGTATGTTAGGAATATGTAGCCATTTAGAAACAAGCTACTACCCTAGATGACACCAATGTCTTTGAAATAGCATAACAAATTAACAATTCCAAAACAGGATCAACATATTATAATCTCATTGTTCAACACAGCCTACTTTCCCTTCCTAAGTCAACACTTTGAGGGTAGGATACACAATTTTCTTGGGTTTTTCTTCAAACTTTTATGTGTTATATAAAGATCCTTCCATAGAAGAGACTACTTGGCCTAAAGCTACTTTTTTTGTAAATCTTTAACATTTTTCTAATGTTTCCTATAACTCATACAAACAAGTATCAGCAAGGGAAAAAATCACTAGCAAGGATCATCAAAAATAAAAAGCAATCTGGATTACAGTCTCTGAAAGTTGATCAGAAGAATTGGGCCATTTTTGTTATATCCAACTAAAACAAAGTCAAAAAGCCAGAGGGCAAAAGCATTCAGGATACCTAACATTGTTCCAAGAATGTAATTCTCTGCAATCCTGGCTGCTGAAACTACATGCTATAACCTGAGACCAGTTTTATCTAATGTCTTCTGAAACAACCTTCTGCAACACTAAGACTAGTTTTACCCACCACTGTCACTCATTAAGCAAATCTTGCCAGCTCCCCAAAGCTTTACTAGTACCAATGCATTTTCTCAAAGCATAATACTTACATTTCTCCTTTTCATAAACCCTCCAACCTTCTCCCTGTTCTTTGGATATACCAAAGACCACCTGTTCTGTGTGGACCACTATGAATTGCAAATCTTTCTTCCCAAATAAAACATTAAATTCAGAGATCCATCTCTACATATTTTATTTGACTTTGACAAGGCTCTTCGTCTAAAAACTGAATTATCTTTATAGTAACTAACCGCATTTTAACCGACAAATTTCATTGACACGGGGAATTGAGATAAAAACGTTTTCCACCGTCTTCCATTCACAAACCCGATAGGAAAAGTAGCAAAACCTGAGTTGTTTTTTGTTTGTTTGTTTGTTTGTTTGTTTGTTTGTTTAGCATTTAGTAAATCTAATACTTGATGTAAAATCCTGATACATCCAATTTTATCCAGAGTTTTTCTTTCTTTTTTTCTTCATTCAAAATAATATCAAGCTAAACACCAACAATTTTCCCCCTAGGGAAATTTTGATTGTTGTTATGTAACTGAGTCTGCATTGTGATATCGTAATATCATGATATTAGGAAGGACAAGGGTATATTGCCTTTTCCTCCAAAGTAGTTTTCAGGGTGTGGGTAGAGTGAGTGAAAGAGATTCTGAGTGCTGAGATTCTACTTCTAGAAAGTTTCTAACATAGAATTGGTCCATTCACTGGCTTGCAGAACGTCATTATTTGACAGACTCAGTCCACACAACTTAGTAAAAGGGAATGACCAATAGTGCCAAAGAGGGTAAAAATCCAAGTGAGCAGTAGTGTCCTTGAGCATATCTCTGAGATACTGCATGTTACTACTGTATCTTGGCTCTATACCTTATATTTCAGGTATATTTTGGGTAAAATTTGTACTCAATGTTCTCTGGCTATAGCTATTTTGGGATATGAAAGAACAAAAAAAATGAATTTCATTGCCTTAAAATATTATGATGTGAGATAGTTTAATGTATCTCCCAACAGTAACTTTGTTTGATTGGACACAAAATAATCCATTTTAGCTCTTTGCAATATACTTTTTTTCCTTATAGATAAAGTAATATAAAATAAATTTAAACATTGTATACATTATAAACAAATGTAAAAAATACAGAAATTAAAATTAAATGTCCCTTCTAAAAAAAGTATATTTTTCAAAAATATAAAAATGACTCATACATATATAGAATGAACATGTATCAAAGATTTTTAATTCATTATGAAGGAACTAGTAGGATGTTAAAAGTACTTACCAGTGCAACTGGATATTTAAAGGCATTTTTTTTTAAAGAAAATGTTATACAAAGTTTTCTAGTTTGGATATAAAAACATTAATATAGAGATAGCAATAAAATCAAAACTTTTAACTTATTTTTTCTGTGAGATAGAAATCTGCCAGTTACCCATGTCATTTCATTGTTTTTAGAGGTCTAATCAAATAGTAAATAGAAAAATCAAACGCAGGTACACTCTTCTAGACAATTTAATAGCCTTTAACTGGACCTGTGAAAACAGACTCCACTATAACTTTAAAAGAACTTTATGCACTATCTTTTGTATTTTTTTCAAAGTTTTGGATAGTTTTTCTTAACAGTTCCCTGATTTTGATAAATGATCTGCAAGGATTATCCTTGAACACAAAGTTTAGAATGCTTATTTATATAAGTACAGCAAGATGTGTTGATTAACCATTTAAGTCTCCTTGAGCGCTAAGTCTGAATGTTTATGTCCCCTCAAAATTCATTTGTTGAAATTCTTACCCTCAATGAGATATCATTAGGAAATGGAGGCCTTTGTGACGTGATTAGGTCATGAGGATGGAGCCCTCATGGATGAGATTAGTACACTGATAAAAGAGGCCCCAGAAAGACCCCCCTCACCCTTTCCGCCATGTGATTGCTTAGAAGCCCACTGTCTATAAAGAAGTGGGCTCTCACCAGACACTTATTCTTCCAGCACCTTGATCTTAAACTTTCCAGCCTCCAGAATGGTGAGAAATAAATTTTTGTTGTTTATAAGCCACTAAGTCTATGATATTTTATTATAGTAGTCCAAAGGGACTAGGACATTAAGCATACAGTTTTGAGCAACTACTGAGTATCCACCAGAGAATTAACTCTATTTAAAAATTATCATAAAGAATATCAGACGAAGAAACCAAGCCCAAGAAGGTGTCCTCTATAAATTTGGAGAATTCTACTTTGTTTGAGATGTGCAAAATCTGTCAAATCTCTGATCGGTCAGGAAGGGCAGCATTCTTTACTGATGAGGCTAGAAGTGTGTACAGGTATCTTGGGCGCTTTACCTGAGAGGCCTCTATGAGCATAGGCTTCACATGCAAATTAATTCCTTAAGTGTGGGCGTGGCATACCCTGATTAAATGAGAAGCATTCTCAATATCACAATCTAGGACTAATCTTGGATTGATACTTTATTTTTCCAATTTCATCTTAGTAAAAGGAAAAAAAATTACTTAACCTATATAAATGACTAAATTTTCATTAAAAATATAGAAAATCAATAGAAGTATTTTATTCTGAATTATGAGGGTTAAATGAGACTGGTAAATTGAGAGTTAAACCTAAATTAAGAAAAAAATCTTATTTATATACCAACCAGAAAATAGAACAATATAAGCAAATCAACAGTCTTATAAACAAATAACTATAATTACATTTTTCTTATTAGTTCATTCAGTCCAATGAGATTAATTCTTTTACTGAGTCATAGTTCAGCTGTCTGTTGTTAGTGAAGTTTTCTCCTTCTGTACTTTAAAAAAGAGCTAGATGTCTTGACTCAGTCTGTGGGTACAATCTGACAGTTGTCTAAATAATGTCAGTTTTAAGCTGCAAAGCCTATAACTGTGAATCTATTCCTTGAGGCATCAATAGTTAAAAGTCCCAACATATTGCCTTCTATGAGACTGTGAGCATAGCTTTCTTTATTGAAGACAAAAAAAATGCATTCTTATCAAAAAGACACCTGCACTCAAATGTTTATTGCAGCATGATTCATAATCGCAAAAATGTGGAAGTGCCCATCAATTCATGAGTGGATTAACAAAATGTGGTATATGTATACCAGGAAGTACTACTCAGCCATAAAAAATGATAAATTAATATCCTTTCTAACAACCTGGATGGAACTGGAGACCATTCTCCTAAGTATCACAATAATGAAAAAACAAACACCACATGTACTCACTATTAAATTGAAACTAATCAATCAACACTCACATGCACATATGGAAATAAAACTCAAAGGAAATCAAGCAGGTGGGAGGGAGGAGGAGGAGGATGGGTAAAATCACACCTAACGGGTACAATGCACACTATCTGGGTGATGGGCACCCTTATAATTTTGACTCAGATTGTACAAAAACAATTCACGTAGCAAAACATTTGTACCCCCATAATATTCTGAAATTTAAAAAAAGAGAGAAACTTGAGTTATCCCAGAGAGAAACAAAGTCATGCAATTCACAATTTATATGGTTTTCTTTATGTTTTTGTGGTAGGCAGAATAATGGCCACACGAAGGTGTTCCCATTAAAAAAAAAAATTCACTCTGTAATCTATAACAGAACATTCAGGCAAACATAAAATAAAAGAAGAAAACATCTGTACATGAGATTCAATGGCTGTGGTTAATTTGTTAGAGAAATGAATGATACCTGTTTGGAGAGGAGAAAAGTTATTTAGTGGAGTACAATGAATAACACTTACATAAGAAGTTTATCAGCATTGCCTCTGAGAACATATAAGGACAAAAAATCATTGACAAATCTTGAGGGCTGCAAATATATTTTGTAAACTGTAGAATCTCTGAAATATTTATATTAGTCACAATTTATTTGTACAAAATCCTTTGGTTTGAAATCTCTTTCCATGAAGAACCTTTTAGAATAGTGAGAAGCAAGTCAAGAAATGTGGAGTTTATCAAATGAATCATTTTTTTCATATTTTCCTTTTGAGAAGGTGAAAGAAAATGCTTTTTGCCTCCCCAGAAACTCCCTGAGAAAACCAAACTTTAGTTTTCGCTGTTAAAAGACATGCAATTTTTCCTCACTAAATTTAATGTCTGATTTGGTGGAAGACAAAATGAAAAAAAGATAGCACAGGAGATTTGGTCACTTGATTAAAATAGGATTATGGATGCCTAAGAACCATTAATCAATGTGACAATATAATATTTTAGATAAATGTAGGAGAATGTAACACAATAGTTAGGAACCTCAGCTTATTCAGATATGAGCAATATTTCTTCATTGTTTAAACTTAAGGACATGATCAAATCAAAACAAAGTACAGAGAATTATTTAGTTATTCTGGTGAGGCAAGAAAGCTCAGTTGTCTGGCCATACAAATCCAATGCTCCTTGTTAGGAAAAGACTAGAAACTTCAATTGTTACTTTAATGGATAACCAAATTTGGCTCAGAATTAACATACTATGTGTCAGTAAAAACTTCCTAAGCTCATTTAAAAATATAGCATTCATAAAGCCATCAAAACTAAAATGTTGCAGAAATTTGTAACATTTTGTTACATCTTTCCAGAATCATTATTTGCAGGAAAATTATTTCCAAGACAAATGAATTAATGTCTCTCAAACCTTCTAAAACTTGTCGCATGCAGTCAAGTGTTTTCTTTTACTTGACTTTCATATGTTCTGAAACTAATTGACAAGTTAACTTTAGGACAAAGCCACTTTCTTTTTTTCCTTAAAATCAAGAATTTATCACACACACACAGAGTTAGTTTTCTATGACATTAGCATTTCTAGTATAATCTCAAACATCAATATTAATTGTAACTTTTAATCACTGTAATTTCTATTACACAGAAAACTGGAAGACAGTGATTGATAACTGACTGTCAATACCTAGCCTGGCAGACAGCGAAAGCTCATGAGCACATTAATGACAACATACTGAGACCCACATACTTTAAATTTATTCTTAAAGTAGCTAAATGGAAATGCTCATTAACTGGACCCAAAGTACAGCTACTTTGTAACATACTAAAGTAACATGTAAAGGAGTATTAATACATATATGCTTGCATGTTTATATAAATATAAAGGTAATCAAATGTAATTAAAGGTTCAATGTTCTAACTTATTTAATATTTCACCAGGTATCTAAATATTATTTATTGATTACTTGATTAAATAATAGTCCAAGTCTTGAAGTTAAGTAAAAATATTAGAAATTATTTGAAGATCATATACCTAAAATTGTACTGAATACAGTTGTTATTAATTCTTAAAATGCTATTTAGCGTATTTAAAGTTTTAGAATTTTAGATGTTTTTAGTCCCCTGAGAATTCTTAAGTTCACATAATTTGATTTACGTTACCCTGCTTAGTCTCTATAAACTATTAATAATTAAACAAAGCTCCTTCAATTGAAGAGACTAATCTATTGATATACTGTAAAGGGAAGGAAGCATTTCAAGCTCACAAGAGGTAAAGGTATTTCCCAGTTACAAACACACAGACATAGGGAGAGCTTGCAGGTACATTTCCACATCCTCAGTCACAAGTTAGGAATAAACACAGAACAAAAAACCTCAAAGGGATGTTCTTCTTTCTAGTGGGCAGGAAATGTTTGCTTCATTGAGTTAAACTAACAAATAGAAAAGCACACAAACACAATAGAGAACTGAATAACCAGATTTCTTCTACCTCTCAGCCGACAACAACAAAATCTTCATCATCTCAACAGAGATCACCAAATATTCAGATCATAAAACTAGATCCTACTCATTATTGCCACTGAATGGGGGAATAATTTATTAGCCATATATAAACCAAATCAGAAACAAATTTGATCAAGAACCTGAAACAAAGCCAACATAGAAAAGAGAGAGAAAGAACCATTAGCACTTAGGAATAACTCTAAGGATCCCAAAATATTGATAAGCCATTAATGAGGAAATAACTAAGATAGTAAAGCTGATTCCTAGGGCACTTGAGAAGCTGAGCATTTATAGGTATAGAAGAAGGGGAAGGAGGAGCAGGAGTTAAGAGTAGAAGAAGATTGATGTAAAGATAAGATTGTTAATTAGATACAATCTTGGTTAATATTGTATATGGTAATAAAATCACAGTCTCTGGGCTAGATTTTTCTACCATATAGAAATCTACAAGTTAATATACAACATCACAGTGTCTGAGTTACAATTACATAATAAGGGCCGGGCGCGGTGGCTCACGCCTGTAATCCTAGCACTCTGGGAGGCCGAGGTGGGCGGATCGTTTGAGCTCAGGAGTTCGAAACCAGCCTGAGCAAGAGCGAGACCCCATCTCTACTAAAAAATAGAAAGAAATTAATTGGCCAACTAAAATATAGAAAAAAAAAATTAGCCGGGCATGGTGGCGCATGCCTGTAGTCCCAGCTACTTGGGAGGCTGAGGCAGAAGGATCGCCTGAGCCCAGGAGTTTGAGGTTGCTGTGAGCAAGGCTGACGCCACGGCACTCTAGCCCCGGCAACAGAGTGAGACTCTGTCTCAAAAAAAAAAAAAAAAAAAAAAAAAAAAAAAAAAACAATTACATAATAAGTAGGAAAGTCAAAAACAGATACATTCTCCTAGGATTTGGAAAGTTAAATGGTCTGTATTACAAAAGGCAAATAATTACATTAAAAGGGCATGTTGTATTCTGTTGTGTTTTCTTTTCTATTTGCAAGTTTGTATACTATTCCTCAATTGCCTGAATTTCAATTGTCTGAGATATCTTTGTTTGCTGCACAGTTTTTTTTCTATGTATATACCTACATTTGGGAAGTTTATATGGGATAATATAGTATTCAACTTAATAGCTTCACATTTTTCACAGTGTGGTGTAGCTGCCTATTTCATTTTAGATCTCCTAATTGATTAAAATGGTGAAGGGATTTTACTTTCATTCCTTTTTAGCTTAATATATGCTTTCATTCATTATCTTAAGTTATTACACCAAATATATATGGTAAAATTTAAATTAAAATTTTAATCTTACATTAAAGGGAAAAAATTTTAGAATGCAAATATTTTTATATTTTTATTAGTAGTAAAGTCGTTTGGAAGTGTTTTTCTGAATTTATTTTGTGCTATTTGTAGTGTAGACATTTGTCTCAGTGGTCAATAAGTAAATGATGCTAATACATGAAACTTTGAACCACATTCACTCTATTATTTTGTATAAAAATAACAAGTATTCGTGTTCCGCTGTTTTCCCCGTAATCATGTATATTCACTTACTTTTCATTTAGATTTCTTCCTCAAGCAAGAAAGAGAAGCTATGTCTAGTAATATTGAATTATCTCTACAAAGATTCTGTACCATCTATCAAGTTTCCCTCTGGGAAACCCTAAAGGCTACCAGAAATGTCAGGATGACTTGAATTTCTTGAGATGAATAAGGAAGTTTTGAACGTTAAAAAAAAAAAAAGATATGGGACACAGGAGTGGAAGGAGAATGGAAAGAGAAAATAGGGAAAAGGAAAAAAAATACTGCAGATTGTAAAATCTCATGAAGTAGCAAAACCCTATATCTACTACCATCCCTACATTATTAATTTATAATAGGTTTATTGTCATTTCTTTAATTTATAATAGGTTTATTGTCATTTCTACAAATCATTTCAATATTTAGGAAAAATTCATATTGAAAGTAATTATGTTTTATTCTGCCCTTTTAATCTACAAAGGAAAACATTTTAAAAGTAAAACCATAATGATACTTTCAAATAAATTGCCATAATTATTTTAAGTTTATATTTATAAAAGCTTATTTCCCAATATTCTTAAAATTTAGAAGCTACTAAATCTCTGAGGTTTTTATAGTCTCTTCCCTAAAATATACACACATTTTTTTTTCATGTTACAGACTTTAACAGAACAGTTCTTTCCATTCAAATGCATAATATTCTTTTCCCCAGATGTTTTTATACCCACTAAATTGCTGGGTTAGGCTGATCTCAAAATCACCGATCCCATCTAAAATGTATGTCCTGATGCTAAGTTGGATTTTCTATGCTAGACATTTTTCATTATGATGAAATCTATGATCTACTTCATTGGTTTAATTTCCATTTGGGCCTCCAAATCTGTCAAATATATCTGTATATGTCCTAATGTCAATTGTAAATTTGGTTAAAAATAATTTCCCCCAATGTACCCCTCAGAAGTCTCCGTGTAAATTAGTCCTCACTATTCAATACTTTTAAGTTCACCTGTCAGATTTATTCCCTTTCAGCTCTCACCTAGAATAGGCACATTGCTAGATGTACATATAACACAATAGAATTCAAGGTGTTTTGAATTTTAATATTATTAACTCACACAATGTATTCTGAGATATTATTGTTTACTATTTTAGAATTAAAAATAGAAATGTATAATTGAATCCAGAAACAAATTAACTGAACAATTTATCACTGAAACATACATTAAAAAATGATTTATTTTTTTACTTGAGCAATATATTTTTTAAATGAAACTTCACATCACTTTTCTAAACCATATTAATACTACTTTCCATGTTTTCTGTTTTCAATCTCAATGTTTTCATTATTATTAATATATTTTTATCGGGTTGTTTCAACTGGGTTTCAGATGGTATTACAGTATGTACAGACAAATAAATAAAAAGACACAACTTTTTGTATCTATATACAAATTGTCATTTGTATATAGATACACATATTGTATTTATTTCTATATACATATTGTTAGTCTCTTTCGGAGTCTAAAATGAGATTTCCTCATTTTTATTTCCTTCCCCATGCCTCATAGCTTGTTTTATTTTTCTGCTCCAAACTGATTCTATAAAAGAAATATAAAATAACGTTTAAATTTATTTGAATATATGAATTTGAATATATGAAAATACGATTAATATTCATCCAATATAGCAAAAACAATTTGTGAGCCTTGCTGTATGCAGTCACTGTGAGAGACTTTAAGAGGATTTAAAATGAAAATAAAATTCTCTTTTAAAAAGACAGAAAATAAATGAAATTTCCCCAATATAATTTTAATATATACATATTTTGTACATAAGGAAATTGAGATTAATTGCTAGACCTGTTTTCTGAGTTCACATTTGCCAAATCAGTCACATCCAACTTTAAGAATGCTAAATACCATTTATACTTCCTTACACTTTTCAGCTCTCTACAGATTTCAAGGAGCTTCCAAATGCATCATCTTATTTAATTCTTGCAACTTTATGAAGGAAGTTAGGCAGAAAAAGAAGCAGATTCAGGACTATAAAGTGACTTGTATAAGGTAAAAAATGCAGTAACAGGTGCATACGAACATGCTTTTCAGATTTTTTACTATAAATTCAGGTCTTATGATGACTTTAGCTCCTTTTTCAGGAAAATATTATATATGCTGGAAGTGGAACTGTTGCCTGGTTGCCTGGGGCTAAGTCTCTTCTTTACTATCACTGGCATCTTTGTTCTTCAGTAAAAAGGTCATCGGCCCACTTGAATGGCCGTGTGTTATATACAGTACATAGATACGTGGGAGTCCACATTTCAGGCTTTTTTTTTTGTTTGTTTTTATTTCTCAAACTGATAATGAAAATTTGGAGAGCATCAATTTCTCCGGTCCCAGTATTCTGTGAAATGAAGAATCATTAAATTAAATACATTTGCTCAAGTCCGTTCCAGCCCAATTATTCTGTTCTACAAACTGGTTATTACTCTGCTACAAAGCTGAACTTGGTAGCAAAAAGATGGATTTCATTTGTCAACAAGAAGTTTCTAATTCTGGCCCATTGCAGCTAACTCTTTATTTCTCTGTGTTTCGCTATGCAGCACCCATGTCTAGTGTGTACTTAATAAAAGGATAAACCTTCAGTTTAGATGGGAGGCCTCACTGGGAGGAAAAACTCCAGGCATCTAGGCAACAGTTCCACTTTCAGCATAAACGATATTTTCCTAAAAAAGGAGCTAAAGTTACCATGAGAAAACACTTGATTTATAGTCAAAAATCTGAAAAGCATATAATCATAGTACTTAAATATGCTGGAGAACATCTTAAAATATATGTGTAATTAGCTGAGCACCATGCCTCTGGCTGGTACTCCCAAGCTACTTGGGATGCTGAGGAGGGAAGATCACTTAAGCCCAGATGCTTGAGGCTTCAGTGAGCTACAGCCATACCACTACATTCCAATCTGGATGACAGAGCAAGACCTTCTCATTAAAAATAAATAAATAAATAAATATTTTTTAAAAAGTGCAAGCAGTCAAAATGTCCGTGTTGGCCTTCTCTAAAAATATTATTTCTCAAACAATAAAAATGGCAAATAATTTATTACTAATAGTTAATATACCAAATATATTGAGTTCTATCACTGTGTTATCAATTTGGTAATACAAATGCCCTCAACCCTGAAAAGCCTGTATTTTCAACTTCTTGAATTGCTAGCCTTTTGAACAAGAGTGGTTCTTTTCAGAATACTCTCAGCCTGACGTACTGTTACTTTTACATGTCAAATTGAGTTACGTCATGCAATAAAACACACTTATTTTTAAGAGATGTACACCATTTTAAAGTAGAACTCTTCTGAAGTGCAGAAAAAGCATCTTGTACAAAAGACACAGATGTGCATATCTTACATTCTTTCTACCTGCAATTTTTTTTTGTCAAATAGAGAAATCAAAATGCCATCATTATATAAGCAAATCATATATCAATTGAGACTTCATGTTAGTATATCTTTATCAGATTGTTTAAAACATTACTGTGAGATTGTATAAAATATTTTTCTTGGAAAATACAAGATTTTGGTAAGGAATATTTGGAAAATTGGGCGTATAGGAGAAAGTGTCATCAGCTTCATTCACAACAAAATATGATATCAACAAGGATTAGTTTTCATTCCACTTTGAAAGTAAGTTAGTGCTACCTTGTCTTCAGTGCAAAACAGTTCCATATGAAGCCAATGAGGAAATGTACTTGCTTGCATTCACTGAAGGTTTAGAAATGATTATAATTTCTAATTTTTCTCACTAGGAACCTTTATTTCTGATCAGATTGATTTTTCCACATGAGGTTAGTGTATAGAAAAAACTATATACCAACACTGTCAAATTTAAATTCCTATGATTTGGAGGTATATTGGCAATGGATCTGCGACAGCTAGATTTTAGATTTCTAGGGACTCCTATCAACACTTACATTTAAGTATACAAGCACAAAAATTTTGAGAAATATTTCTAGAGATATAAGGAAAGTAATATTGAAATAATTTTGAATTCTTAAAGGTGCATTATAGAATAAAGTTAATAAGTAATTGTGTTAATGCTGTTGAAAAACTCAAACAATTACAGCTTTAGAGGGAGAAGAAGAATCCTTCTCACCTCTTATCTCTTTCTTCTACCAGAATGTTGAACACCACTCAAGTCCTCTATGTTTGGTAGCTCTTTGATGCCTTCAAACATAGGATTTTATTTCTCTTTTTTTCAGTTTTCCTACTTGTTCTTGACAATTAGTCTGATAGTAGCTAGTGCCTCATAGAGGAAAGCATATTTCTTTTATTTTGAAATTTAAAGATAAAAAAATTAATTATAAGATGACTTGAAGACTATAAATATATCAATAAACATATGCAACCAAGGATTCTGATGTAATAATGAGTGAAATTGAGTAATTCATTTAACATGAATCAAACACCTTTCTAATGCACACAGAGGAAATACCACTTTAAACCACACCATATTTTCCCCTCATGGTATCTGTGGATCATAAAAGGAATACTTCATAATACTAAAAACAATTTGTAACAATTTTAGATATATATGCACGTAGAAACCCTCAAAGTATTACATATAAGTATTTTCAAGTGTTAAAACAGATTTGCACGCTTAGAATAAATCTCACTTGATCATGCTGGGATGATCGCATTGCTGACACATTGCTAGATTTGATTTGCTAATATTTTGTTCAGGATTTTCATATTTATGTTCATGAGAAATATTGCTCTTTAGTTTTTCTTAATTCTAACCTCTCTGCCTGGTTTGGGTATTACAGAAATATTGTCCTAATAGAATGAGTTAGAGAGTGTTCCTGCTTCTTCTACTTTCTGTACCAATTTTAGATACTTAGTATCATTTCTTCTTTAAACACTTAGTATTAATAGAATTCCCCAGTGACCCTGTCTGAGCCTAGTGATCTCTGTTTTGAAAGTCTATTAACTATTGATAGAATTTCTTTAATTGATATAGGTCCCCAATGTGCTATGGCCACAGCAAGATAAAGAGCACTACTTTACAAACTTGCTCACACTCCTCCCCCACAGCTCCATTGATAGTCTGGCAGGCTGCCAGGGACTTGTTTGGTTTAAAGTAGGACACTCACAGGGATCTGGGTGGGAACTTGTAGTGCACAATGTACTAGCCAGAGGCAGAGATGCAATGGCTGCTGGATCCATGGTGCGGTTATTGGTGGCCATAAAAATGTCTTTTCGACTAGTCCTACGGCAGCTGTGTGGGGCTCTAATGTTATCTGAATCATGGACACAAGGCTCAAGTCTGTTTGAGTTTCCCTTGGAAATCTTGGTATGCGCTTCTTTGATTGTTTTTCATTGTAAAAAGTGGACATGACTTTGAAGGGAGTTAGCAAAGAGACTTGCTACCTGAGTTGAAGAGAGTAATATAAAGTCAGTGAGAAGATTAGACTCCTTACAAAAGTCGTTGAAGCTCTCTAGTCACCTTAAGTGGAGGTCATACATCCAATGTTCCAAACTCTGTGTTTGGCAGTACTTAATAAAGATGCAAAAAGGCCTATCTTTTCACTGGAGGATACGGTAGACCTTCATGACCAAGAATAAGAAGCAAATTCAATAAAATGTCACTTCATGGAGTAAGAATGGCTAGTCTTGAAGGACAGGCACAGGCACTCAAAAGAGGCATCAAAATCCCTACAGTGCCAAGTAACTGAGGCCAAAATACTTTAAAGTCATTTCAGAAGACTATAAAACAGTGTTAGAGGGAATTTGTTAATAGTTTTGATGAAAATGTTCAACTTCAGAAACCTGCTTGCCCAAGAAGCTCTTGAAAGAAAATGAGCATGAAAGATAAAGGAATGGGAAAAAAACACTAGGAAATATCATCAACCAAAGGGAATATGAGGCCAATTATGAAAAGAGGCAGCCTAAATGTCTGACTGAATCTGTGCTCTAGATAATAAACTTATCTTCTCTCTTTAGAGAAGATTACACAGATGATGACAAATTGACATTAGACAAAAAGGGTGTCAGAATATGGAAATGAAGACTATAAGTGAATCATCAATTTGAAGAAGCTCATTGATGCCGTTAATGTAAATGTTTCTTTAAAATCTTTTAAAAGACAAAAAACAAGTAGTATTTTTAAAGTCCCCAATCAGAGCAGGCAATAAGAAAATGCACAATTTGCAAGTGAGATTTAAAAGCTTGTTTTGAAACTCCAGACACCACCTGAATTAAATCAAGAATGTGAAATCAAACTTTGCAGAAAATCAATGGAGGAGGAAATTTATCACCTAGAAATAGAAGAGAAAATTCCCAAAGTATATGCAAACATCAGCCTTTTACGTTAAAACCTTGACTCCTGTGGGGAGACGGCTGAAGGCCTGGAGAAACAATTGGATAGTCTGTTTGCTTTAATCAAAGTAAATCATCTTCTCATGAGAAAATAGGTCAAGGAAGTTTGTCAACTGTTGTGGTTTTTTTTTTTTTTAGTTTTCAAGTACATTTTATTTATTTATTTATTTTTATTTCAGCATATTATGGGGGTACAAATATTATGGTTACGTACATTGCCCATGCCGCCCTCCCCCCTCGAGGCAGAGCCTCAGGCATGACCATCCCCCAAACGTTGCACATCTCACTCATTGTGTTTGTATATACCCATCCCCGACAAATGTTATTCCTATATGTCCGCTTAGGTGTTGATCCGTTAATACCAATTTGCTGGTGAGTACATGTTTTGACCAAGATCTCAATGATATAAGAAAAGAAGATGCTCACAATAGGCAAAAGGTGGCTGAATTAGAGTTCGAAATCCAGCTTTTTCCAAGTGGCCCCTTTGCACCTACAATTCTACATGTAGCCCAAGGCAGTGGCCAAAGAGGGTCAGGTAAATTCCTTCACCCTCAGGTCCCCAGCAAGCAGAAGGGTGAGATGTGGTGGCTCAGGGATGCAGGGTGATGGATAGGTTTGACTGAGGTTTACAACAACCATATCTCAGATAGCCACATACTCAGCAGGACATCTGATATTTTTGCTATTTAAATTAATTCTAATTGAGGCCTTTTCAGTATAACTTTGTCACTTAATTGATGCTGCACTTGCTCTATTCAAGTCTTATATAATTATAAACTCTAAGGTATTGTTTCCAGAAGATAGATGGTTTAAATACATTTCATAAGCATATATAATGTTATTTTCTTGGACATTTTAAATCATCTAAGTATTTTATTTTAATTTCCTTAATTTGTCCACTATTACTTAAACTATGACTGAAGGTAGACCTGAACGAGGGACAATTGAAACATTTAAGATAATTTACAGATGCTATGAGATGTGATAACAAAAAGTAATGTTTACCTCAATCAATGTTGATTAGTCTTAAACCACTATAAGAAAACAAAAAGCCAAATCAAACACAACTAAATCTCCAGCCTAATTTATTAGTATCTGTGTTAGTTTACTCCAAATTTTACAGATTGATTTTGGGAAGCTGATATGTGGCAATAATTTATTTCTTATTTAATTTATTCTTTATAACCTTTGTCATATTGTTTATAATATTGTTTACTATTTACATTTCTAAATTTGCAGTCAAAATAGAATGATTATATTCTGGGATCCATTTTTCACTTAGAAACAATCTCCTCAATATAAATTTTTAAAAACTTTTGTTCTCTGGTATTTTTACAGTTACAAATTTTTACATTAAATATATCATCCTACTCCACTTTGCATAGGGAAGTAATTAAAATAGGGAAATCTACAAAGTTGGAAAGTAAATTAGCAGTTGCTTAGGTTTGGAGGGGTTGGGAATAAATAGGAAGTGACTGCTAATGGGTATGAGTTTCTTTGTGGAATGCTGAATATGTTCTAAAATTGCTTATAGTGATAATTACATCACTCTGTAAATAAACTGAAAACTACTGAATCATGCACCTTCACTGTGTACATTGTACAGTGTGTGAGCTAATGCCACAATAAAGGTGTTATATTAAACAAACAAACAAACAAAGAAAACTTCGAGCTAGAAGACTTCGTTGGTGTTTCAAGGAGTAAGTCTTATCAATCTTACACAAGATATTCTGGGAGATAGAATAGAGGAAGCTCTCCCCAACTTATTTTATGAAGCCAGTATAACATTAAAATCAAAACTAACAAAGACTATAAATGAAAGTTGCCAGTTGATCTTTTTCATGAACATAAGATACTAAAATTCTTTTAAAAACTCCAAAATATATAAAAGGCATAATACATCAAAACTAAGTTGGATTTATGTGAGAAATACCAGGCAGGGAAGTATTGGGGAAGGATGTGGCTAATGAATGCACAGTACCTGGATAGATTGAGAAGTTTCCTCCTGGTGATTTTAATCTTGAAAATGAGCCATGTGGGCGACCTGAGCCCAAGGTAGATAATTTTGAGCTAAAAGCTGTAGTGGAAGCGAATCCATCTCAACCCATATGTCAATTAGCAGCAAGGTTTGACATTGCTATTCCAACAATATTGGACCATTTGAAACAAATCAAACTGGCAAAGAAGCTGGATAGATGGGTACCACATGAATTAAATGAGCATCAAAATAAAAATCATCTCAAAGTGTGGCTTTCTTTGCTGTCACAACATAAAGGGAAACCATTTCTATACCTCATCGTTAGGCGAGATGAAAAATGTATTTATTTTGAAAATCACAAGCATTCAGCACAATGGTTTGATAAAAATGAAGTGCCAAAACATAGTCCTAAAGGGAATATTCATCAGAAAAAGCCAATGGTGTTTGTTTGGTGGTCCAGTGTTGGTATTATCTACCAAGGCTTCATGAAACCTGGTCAAATCAATTACAGCAGATGTCTACTGCAATCAGTTGGATGAAATGATGAATATGCTTGTGATTAAGCAGCCGAGATTGGTCAACAGAGACAGACCAATCCTCTTGCAAGACAATGCTCAACCATATGTTTCCTATTCTATTATTAGATTCAGAATAAACATTGGATAAAATTCTGCAGCAAAACATGATTTTTAAAAAATGCCTTAAGCAAATTAACAAAAAATAACTTTTTCAATTGAATACAGAATATTTACAAACTCCTTCAACCAATAATAAACTTACTAGAGAAATTTTGAAAACTTTCCCTTCTAGATCAGGAAGCATACAAAGATGCCCAACCTCATTCCTTTGGTCAATCATCTTTCTAGAGGAATTAATTAGCTAAACAAAGCCAGACAATAAAATATGTTGTAATAGGAATTCAAAAGGGAAAAATATTTCATTATAAGTGGAAAATGCGTGTATGTAGGAGGTCCAAAGAAACTACAAGTGATATAATTAATCTGTTAATTTACCAAGATTGTTAGACAAAATGTCAACATATAAAATTCTATTGCATTTCCAAATAACAGCAACTAATAGAAAATATTTTAAATGACACTATTTAAAATAACATTAAAACCAGTCAGCAGTTGGGAATAAATATAAAAATGCAAGTACAAGAATTTACAGTGGAAATCCACAAAGTGTTATAGAGAGAATTGAAGAAAGCCTACACAGATGGCAGGACATATCATATTCATAGTTGAAAGGCTCATAATGTAAAGATGTGGTTTCTCTCCTAATTTATCTGTGTTTAATATAGTCAATGTCAAAATCCTAGCAGGTTATTTCAAAGCAAATTAACAAGTTTATTCTAAAATGTATGTGGGAATAGAAAGGGAGACTGTTAGGATGATGACCAGGTGACTTTTTTTGTTTTTAACAATCTATTCTTGGGTCCTCTTTCATTTATAACAGTACTTTGATTTATAACAGTACTGTTCATTTATGACAGTACTTTGGGGTCACCTTTCATTTATAACAGTACTGTGGATTATACCATAATTCCAGTGCTCTTTTTTAGAGTTTCCCAAATCAGAACATCTACATTTCATTTGGAGAGCTATACTCCATTTGTGAAGCCATTTCCAGCACTGGGGCAAGCAGCTCTTAGAGAAAGAGTTTTGCTACTCTTTGGCAGAACCAAGGCAAATTGAACACAGTCCCCTTCTGATGTTGTTTCCAGGGTTCGGCTGTGAAAACTCGCCTTAGAAGCTAGTTCCTATCTCTGAGTCCTAATTCTTCAGTTATCCTAAGTTTCACGATTATACTGACACCATTTACTTCATTATCTTCCATTAACTCCTCAGTCTTCTTGGTTGCTAAATCCTTGGAATCTTCTGTGGTTATTAGCAGAGGTATTGTTTTATTAGTATGTATTTTTCACATTTCAATTGGTTTTCTCAAAAGGAGCAGAGCAAAAAGAGAGTACTCATTCACTCATCTTGATCTAGATATTTTGTTAGTATGTAGGTGTTGTCTAACAGTATGACTACTGTTCAAATTAATTTTAGAAAAATAAGCAAATTCAAAATGCCTAACTGTTTACTAAAAGTCAAAAGAAGAGCAAAAGAAATACAAAGTAGCATATATCCTTCAAAAACTGTAGTAACTTTCTTTGGATATTTTGAGTTTTTGTAAGCTTCACACTGAAAACTTTTTCATGTCTAATGGAATTAAGCATCTTATATTTTATTAAAAAATTATACAAAACAAAGCATTCAGTAAAGTGTCTCTGATTTGTGTACCTACTGATTTAAGCTTTGGAATTTATTATTAATTCAGCCAAATATAAGTGAGGATATCCTGAACATCATGCAGTACATTTATGCATTTTTATGAATCGGCTTCTTTCTTACCTAGTAGCATAGCCTCCATAAAATTGAATGCCTGAAAGATTTTAATAACAAATAATTGACTTTCCATTCATTGATTACTACTACTACTCATTTCTATTTTCTTGGCACTAAATACTCAGACTTTAGATGCATGTATTGAGTAGCTTTGACGTAAATGGAAAATTGACATATTGTTTGCTAAAAGGGAACACTAGCCAGTTACAATAAAAATATTGGACTTCCTTACTTGTTAAATATAAACTATTTTATTTCCTCATTCAAACACCCTTTAATATTCTTGGTTCTCCATCTCCATTATCACTACCCTAGTTTAACTTGAATTATTTTCTTTCTAGATCCTTATAATGCCTCCTGTTTGCTCTATTTATATCTACCCTACTCTTGTCCAGTCAATTTTCACATAGGAGTCAGAGAGATTCTAATAATGGGCAAAAAAAATCATGTCATTTTCTGACTTGAAGCACTTCAATATTTGCCCAATATTTCCATCCTTCTCACTCTCCCTCTCTACCCATTGTGGTTTTATTTCAGACAGCTCCAGGGGTGCGGAACCTGTGGTCTTGGGGCCCCATATGGGCTTCTGGATGCTTGAGTGTGACCTTTTCACTGAATCCAAACTTTACAGAACAAATCATGTTCTGTGAAGTTTGGATTCAGTTGAGGGGCCAACTTGGGGATTTGAAGGGAGAGGTTCCCCTTGGAAAATACTTGGTCTTTTATTTTACAATCAGATTAGTCTCACATTTATATTTTATTATTTTAGTCATTCAAGAAATTTCTATTTATGACCTACAGTGTGCTGGTGCTATGGTAATATTGGTGAGCAATTTCAGACATAGTCATTGGCCCCCAAGGATGCCATGAGCCAAGGACAAAAACAAACCTCCAGCAAATACTTGCACAAATAACATACAGTTGTGGGAAAGTACTCTGAAAGAAAAAGCATATTGTGATGTGAGAACTTACCCTAAGAGTATAATAAAGAAATTTCATTTAATCACAGAGGCAGAGAAAGTTTTCAGGAAGAAATGATGATTAGCCGTGCTGTGAGTGAGTAACTGCTAAATAGGCAAAGTGGAAGAAATGGCAGCCCACAGGGAGAGATCAAGAGTGAAGACTTGAATTTCACTTCCAGAAGGAAGGTCTCCCAGACACCCCAGATGCCATTAAAGTGCCCCTGAGAACTGCCCCATTGTAACCTGCCCTTCTCTTGATCTCTGTCTCTCAGTTCAGCTTCCTTCTTTTGTGTGTTTCTTCAGACTATTGCCAAATCTTTTACCTTGTGACTTGGATGATGGCTGCTTCAACTTTCTTGTTTACTTTATGCAGATTAATGTCCAGAACAGGAATATACTCTTCTTTCCTCCCCCAATCCCCAGACATAAATGCCAGAGAAGAGCATTGACTGGCCCCTCTGGGTCATGGGCTTGGGCATTTTTGTTGGCTATACATGGATTCTGTGCTCACTACTATACCCAACGTCACAGTCCTTCTGAAAAAGAAGGTGCCTGGGGGAGAATCATGCTGGACAACAGAAACAATCACTGTTACAGTCCTTAATTACTCTCAAGTTTTCCCACCCTCTGATTTTTTATTCTATCTTTTATTCACTTCTTTGGGAGTACTCCACTTTGAAAGGTGGCTCAGTCTTCTTTAAATATTTTGAAAAATGACATACACTTAAAGAAACTCTAAGAAACCATTTACAATGTGACTAATGTAAACATTTTTTACTTAATTTTCGAGTATGGTTTTCCACCTAGAAAGTTGTTACAGTGGAGTACCTGAAATATCGCACGTTAGAATTCAGAAGCATTTTATAACCGCAAGAGAAACAGAAAATGTTAAGCCAGCTTTTTCAGATTTTTTTAAGAGCTAAATCTTTTTTTCTGCACTCACTCATAAGGTAAGAATTGGTTGTATTAACTTTTCCATTTATATTGAAAATTATGATTTCACCCATGAAATCCCACAACACCTGGAAAATTCCTCCAAAAAGAAAATAGTGTATCTAATATGGAAATATTTTACCATCTTTAATAAAACCTCATATGGATGAAAATTTAAGTGAAGAAAATAAACAGTTTATAGTAAACTAGATAATTTTAGACAAGCCAGAATGTTAACTATGCTACTTTAAGAGTTGCCAATCTATGTTGTGCTTATGATAATAAATTCCATAGTAAAGAGTGGTGTTTTGCTTTACACTTCAGGCTCCCTAGGACTCATTCAAGGGTACAAATTAAATAAATCTATAATCCCAAATTATCTATATGTTTGTCTAACTATACATAGCAACAGTTTCTTTTTTGTATTTCAGCATATTCCGGGGTTATAAATGTTTAAGTTACATATATTGCCTTTGCTCCACCTGAGTCAGAGCTTCAAGCCTGTCTCTTCCCCATACGGTGTACACTGCACCCATTAGGTGTGTATATACCCATCCCCTCCTTCTCCCTCCCACCTGCCCAACACCCGATGAATGGTATTACTATATGTGCACTTTAGTGTTGATCAGTTAATGCCAATTTTATGGTGAGTACATGTGCTTGTTTTTCGGTTCTTGGGGTACTTCACTCAGTAAAATGGTCTCCAGCTCTATCCAGGATAATACAAGAGGTGCTAGATCACCATTGTTTTTTGTGGCTGAGTAGAACTCCATGGTATACATATACCACATTTTTATTAATCCACTCATGTATTGATGGGCACTTGGGTTGTTTCCACATCTTGACAATTGTGAATTGTGTAATTATAAACATTCTAGTTCAGATGTCTTTTTTATAGAATGTCTTTTTTCCTTTGGGTAGATGCCCAGTAAGGGGCTTGCTGGGTCAAATTGTAGTTCTACTTTTAGCTCTTTGAGGTATCTCCATATTACTTTCCACAGAGGTTGTACTAGTTTGCAATTCCACCAACAGTGTATGAGTGTTCCTATCTCTCCGCATTCATGCCAACATTTATTGTTTTGGGACATTTTGATAAAAGCCATTCTCACTGGAGTTAAGTGATGGCTCATCGTGGTTTTGATTTGCATTTCCCTGATGATTAGAGATGTTGAGCATTTTTTCCTATGTTTATTGGCCTTTAATCTGTCTTCTTTTTAAAAGTTTCTGTTCATGTCCTTTGTCCACTTTTTAATGGGGTTGTTTGATTTTTTCTTGCTGATTTTCCTGAGTTCTATATAGATTCTAGTTATCAGCCCTTTATCGGATGTGCAGCATACAAATATTTTCTCCCATTCTGTAGGTTGTCTGTTTGCTCTCATGATAGTTTCCTTGGCTGTGCATAGGCTTTCTAATTTGACCAGGTCTCATTTATCTATTTTTGTTGTTGCTGTGATTGCCTTTGGGTAAGTTTCTTTTAATGAAAGTGAATTTTTACAACATAAATTTGCTGAGAGCTTACTCTATTCCTGGCACTAATCTAGGCACCTGCAATCTGTCAGTGAATAAAGCAAAGTTTTCTGAACTCATAGAATTTATGTCCTAGAAGGTTATAATAATTATTTGTATTCATAGTTATTTAAACATTTCAGAGATACCTCACAATCAGATATGGTGTCTCATCCCTGTAATCCTAGCACTCTAGGAGACTGAGGCGGGAGGATCTCTTGAGGTCAGGAATTCGAGATCCGCCTGAGCAATGGTGAGACCCCCCCATATCTACAAAAATTAGAAAAATTGGCTGGGCATGCTGGTGCACACCTGTAGTCACAGCTACTTGGGAAGCTGAGGCAGAAGGATTGCTTGAGCCCAGCAATCTGAGGTTTCAGTGAGCTATGATGATGCCACTGCACTCTAGCCAGGGCAACAGAACAAGACTCTGTCACCAAAAAAAAAACTTCTCACTATCTCACAATTAGTAAGGGATCGGAGATGGCATGCCCATCAGACAGGCCCCTACAAATTGGCACTTACTTTGGAGAAATCAGTGCATTTCATGGACTGGTTTTCATCGAGCTAGATTAAGAAACCTCCCATTGAGTACATCAAATGGTGCTCCTTCTCTCAGAGGCAAAATCAATTACCTAAATTCACAGGCACCAGTGACTATAACAAAAACACTGACTTACTCGCTTACACTAAAAACTACAGAGTCTGCTATACAGGGACTGAACAACCATATGTCTTTTTTTCTCTGTAGACAATTTCTGAGAAAAGGCAAATTATAATCAGAAAATTGCTTGTGGAGCATCACATTACAACATGAAAGTTAAAGACGAATTCCAAATGTTTGCAATATTAGGCTGAAAAAAAATCTGTTAATATCAGACTTCTTTGAACTGCCTAGCTCCAAATCTCTGTGTAAATTATTTTGCCTTCTCTGATAATACCCTAAAACACACACACACAAAAAACAAACACACACTTACTTTTCTGTGGCTGATTCTAAAAAGAGCACTCATTGTCTAATCAGAAACTTTATATCTGAGTCTTCTCACTCCTTTCTTCAGATCCACCAACATGGGAAAAGAAAAGGAAAAAGATAAAGAAAATGTACGTCTCTGCTTTAGTTTAGCGCATGATTTTCATTACTTTGCAGTCAACCTTCGTTAGCAAATATATTAAATTATTATTAAGTATGAAATGATCAATTTCCTTAAGTACTAAGTTTTACAGCTAATATCTCTGACATTTAACTTTGAAGCTTCTTTTTTTATTTTTATTGTGAAGGTACATCTTTAGTCTTTCAAATGCCAGGTTTGGCTTGTGATTGTCTTTCAAAATTTTTTCAGAGAAATTTTTGTGAAACCATGGATAAGTCAAAAATTTGTGTTATTTTAAAATATGAGTTCTGTCGTGGAAACAATGCAGTGTAGACAGCTTGAAATATTAAGGAAGTGCTTGGGAAGGATGTAGCTAATGATCACACAGTACATTGATAGTTTGAGAAGTTCTATTCTGGTGGCTTTAATCTTGAAAATTAGTCACACGGGTGACCTGACACCAAAATGGACAATAGTTGAACACTGCAGTGGAAGCAAATCCATCTCAACCTACACATGAACTGGCAGCTAGATTTGACCTTACTATTCCAACAGTATTGGACCATTTGAACCAAGTCAGCAAGGTAAAGAACCTGGATAGATGGGTTCCGCGTTAATTAAATGAAGTGTCAGAAGAGAAATCATCTTGAAGCTTGCCTTTCTTTGCTGTCATGATGTAAAGGAGAACCATTTCTACATCTTATTGTTAGGTGTGTTGAAAAATGGATTCTTTTTGACAATCACAAGCTTTCAGCACAATGGTTGGATAAAGATGAAGTGCCAAAACACCATCCCAAACCGAGTATTCATCCAAAAAAGCTGATGGTGTGTGCTGGGTGGTCCAGTGCTGGTATTATCCACTACAGCTTCATGAAACCTGGTCAATTGATTACAGTGGATGTCTACTGCAACCAGTTGGATGAAACGATGAGGATGCTTACAATTAAGCAGCTGAGACTGGTCAATAGAGACAGGCCAATCCTCTTGCAAGACAATGCTTAACCACATGTTGCACAAACTATCCTGTTCAAAGAACGGCAGCTGGACTTGGGAACTCTCTGTCATCCACTGTATTCACCAGACCTTGCACCAACTGACTGCCACTTCTTCCAAGCTTTTTAGTACTGTTTTCAAGTTAAAATATTCAATTCTCAACAAGTTATGGTATAAGCCTTTTGTGATTTCATCACCACTGTCTCTCCAGGTTTCTTTGCTGCTGGCATAAACAAGCTACATTAAGATGGCAAAACTGAGTGGATAGTTTGATTAACTGTACTTCTTGTTTGAGATATAATAAACAAAACTTTTGATCCAAATAGGACATTTCCTATTTAATGACCTAATAACTCAATATTTCAATCCAGAACTCCTTTGTTTTTCTAAATATTCAATTAATATTCTATAATCAATATATGTTTTTTCTAAATGGTAAGCTCTCAATCTATGACACTTTAGAGGAAGTGGGTTTACTCTCTGAAAAAGGTTTTACAGTTTTAATGATATTCTTCATTTCTTCTCCACCTACCAGAAGTTATTATTTTACAAATCTCTCCATCATCTGCTCACTGCCAGACTGGCTTTAAAACTCTTCTGCCTTACATGTTTCTGGTGCAGCCACTATAGATGAGTTTATTATCTTCTTTATTCATCTCCCCAGTTGCTGTGCTCTATGTCTCCATGAGAAGTTGAAGTGAATCCGGTTTGTATATATGGCATAATACATGCTCCCCACAAAAGACAACAACAGCATGTCTACAAAATGTGGTGCGTTCAGTAAGCTATGACATTGAGAAAACCACTTGTAATGTTGAATTACATACAAATAATTCGTACACAACATCAATGATGTGCTTGTCTTTAATGGATCACTCTGAAAATGGCTTCTGATTCACAATATAACCCATGCTTTTCAAATTAACATCAGGAGATCTGCTGCTCGTCACTGCGTAAAGTCTTAATAACATGAATCATAGGATAAACCTGAATTGACCTTTGGTTATTGGTATGTCATGGACTTACCCAGGACATGTTCCTTGGCTAGTAAAATCATTGTTGCTGTTGGAATATTCATTTAGTCATTCATTCATTTAAACATTCAGTTAGTTGATTGGTTAGCTACTTATGGCAGACAGATAGATTAGGCACTAAGATCCCCCCTTTGAGGGTGGTGCTCATTGCCCAGTTGCAAGGACTGTGGATAGCCTTACAGCATTAACTCCACTAAGTCCACTTCAGTTTTTGAGCACAGAATATGCTTTCCACAGAACCTTCAGCTGATGGCTGAGCAAGACTGGTACCAGGGCATATAGTCATAGTCAATTCTGCACAATGTGAAACTTGTCTAACAGGCAGTCTTCATTTAGGGGTTTGCAGGGACTGTAAGATCTACATCGTGGTTTGGTGGCTGTCCTTGCCCAATTCTGCGTCCTTTCATTTTTTTTCCCAGGTGTGGTTCTTCCATATAACTTCTATAGTCCTAATTCCACATCAATATCTATTTCCCAGAGGACTAAGTGATACCAGAACTGGGGTTTTGGAACTCGATCACTTATTGCCCAGCTGGAAATGAGAACCACACATCAGATGTACTGTGGGATAAGGATAGTCCTCAGCTCAAGATAGCAGTCCAATTGCTACAAATCTTACCATGTCCTTGGTGCAATGACTCAGATTATTTAAAAATACAGAGAAAACAATGTATCCAAGATCTGTAGAATCTGTTGTTATTAAATTTCACTGATACATTAACCAAAAGATACTAAAAAGATAAAAACTGTAAACCAATAATTGAAAACTAAGTGTGAAAGCTAGAAGCTCTTATCTTTTTCAGGGAGAGAAAAGAAAAAGCTAAAGACAAACTCAGAATTTAATAGAATTTCCAAGTTTCACTGACATGTGAATATTCAGCTAAAGCAGATCTATTATGCCAAGGCCATTGCCATGCTTGGGACTCTGACACATGGGACCTAGGTACATGATCCCAAAGATTTCAATTCCCCAGATTTCACTGAACCCTCAGAGGCTATATAGGTGGCTCATCCCTCCCTATTAAGAGCTGTGACCTCCCCGTGTGTGAAAACATTGCAAAGGCCTCTTCAAGCAAGGTCACAGCAGCAAACCTCAGGATGTGCCTTCTCCATTTCTCCTGTCTTCAAGGCCATTAGATAGATATAAGTAGCAGCATATCTTAGCCAGGAACAGCTGCACATCTTAAGGGATGAAGGGGACTATATGACAAAAGAGCTATAATAATAAGATGACAAGCACTGGCAAGAGCTAGAGGAGTACCAGTGGGACTAGATTTTAAGGAAGCCTGATCAAGAGAGTCATAACAGACCAGGTGCAGTGGCTCACTCCTATAATCCTAGCCCTCTGGGAAGCCAAGGTGGAAGGATTGTTTGAGCTCAGGAGTTGAAGACCAGCCTGAGCAAGAGCAAGTCCTGGTCTCTACTAAAAATATATATAAAAATTAGCCAGGCATGGTGGCACGTGCCTATAGTCCCAGCTACTTGGGAGGCTGAGGCAAGAGGATAGCTTGAGCCCAGGATTTTGAGGTTGCAGTGAGCTATGATGATGACACTGTATTCTACTTAGGGTGACACAGCAAGACTCTGTCTAAAAAAAGGAGGGGGGGTCATAACATCATAACATAGGACTAGATAAGGAAGCATTTATTAAAGTGGGGCCCCACCTCTGGAATACAGGAGTTAACATCATGGCAAAAACCCCAGCAAATTTGCTGCCAGGATGGTACTAGAAGCCTTAAGAAAGTAATGGTTTTGCTGAACCAAGTTGAAATGCCAGATGCCTTGGCATACATGGAGAAATGGATTGAAAGGCTCAGGGAAGTGGGCATGCAAGTGTGGATATTCTATGTAAAGCCAGATGCCTCACTGAAGGATTACATTTCTCGAAAAGAAATGTAACACAGTTCACCAAGACCATCAACATTGCAATGGTAAAAATGACACTAGCATTGCTAAGAAATTCAGTGATGTCTCATCCCTGCACTTTCAGGGTCACAGAGAGACTATCACATAGCTTAGCTCATTTAATGACAACGATGATGAGTTCATAAAATGATAGAAGTGCTTAACAACTAAAGCCAGGGGAAGGGGGTGCTGTCACAATTTTTGTAAGTGTTCACAAGGTTGGATTGCAGCCTAGGGTATCTGACCTTTAGAAAGTTGTCCAGATGATTATGTTGATGTGGTGTCCCCAGTGGCAAGGCAGATGTGCGATTAATGACATATATACATAGTATACTTAATATACATAAAGCACAAACAGATGACCAAGACATTCACATGCTAAAAAGTCACTATCCTTTGCCAATTTTCTGGACTCAGGCCAGTTTTCGGACTCACAACCTGTTGACTGAAGAAATGAATGAGTTCCCAGAAAGAAGGACCCTGCAATCCCATGGCAAATCTACACTGTAATGATCCCCCCTAGTGTTTTTCTGTGTGTTCATTCTTATTTTCATTTTTTTAAAATGTTTTCTTGACCTAGTGTTGAGGATCTGGTTAGAGGCTGGTCAGTTTCTCTTCTTGAGAAGCTGATTTAAGTCCATATGTCAACCACTGCTTTTATTGGGCTCTTATACTCTGGGCCACTAGTCAGCCCCTAATTGCCCCAAAGCCAGGTGCTATGCAATTAGGGGCAGCCCCTATACTCTGGAGCCTGCAAAAGTATTCAAAATTAGCCAATCTACAGAGAGCACACAAAGCCTAACTAACCCCACGACACTTGCTATACATAAGCTGACCCCAAGAGCCTCAACTTACTATTACAATGTCCCAGGTGCAACCCCCGTGTGGCCCTGCCTGCAGCCTTCCCTTGTATGGAGCTGCATGTAACAAAGAATGCTGCTTTTCAGCTATACAAGTCTCATTGTGCTGTGTTCCACCATTAAAATGATTTTTAAATCTTATAAAACACCCAGAGTTTTCCCAGGGAGACCTGTGGCCTTTGCTAAGGTAACTGCAAACTGAAGAAAGAAGAGTTGACCTTTAGACACAGAGATCTGAAATATTATTCTAGTGGGGACATTGAGGGGTCAGGTAATACACAAAGCCTGACCAAAGTTAGGTTTATGGTGGATCTACTATGTCTATAGAACTAAATTGGTGGGCATTTCCACAATTCTGGAACATATAATTTGTATAGACATATATGACATTTGGAGTAACCACTATATTGGCCTGTGGATCAATTTAGCCTGTGGATTAAGAGCTACCATAGTAGGAAAGACCAAATAGAATTCTCTGAATTATATCTCTAGTCATTATCTCTACAGGGATATTAGCAGAAATATTTTTAAAAATACAGTGGTGATAATCCCTATTGCATATCTCCATTACATTCGTAAGTATGGCTCTTGCAGAAACTAGATGGATCTTGAGTCTGACTAGACTCCCAGTGCTTGTTGCATCGGTTGTCCCTCTGTATTAGTTTCCTAGGGCTGCCATGATGAATTATGACAAACTATGTGACTTAAAGCAACAAACATTTATTCTCTTGCAGTTCAGATCGCCAGAAGTTTGAAATGAAGTTGTCAGCAACATTGATTCCCTCTGGAGGTGCTGAGGGAGAATTGTTTCATCCCTCTCTTCTATCTTCTGGTGGTTGCCAGCAATCCTTGGTGTTTCTTGATTTGTAGATGCATCACTTCAATTTTGACCTTGTCTTCACGTAGCCCTCTTCCTTGGGTGTGTGTATTATTTACATTCCAACATTATTTATGAACCTGAAGCAACTGAAATAAGAGTAGATAGCAAGCATGTCATTTCCAAACACACTACTGAATAATTCATTTCCAATTTCATTGGTCTGGGACTATGCCATGTATTAAAAAAGTTTGGAGTAGAAACTAAAAGAGTAGAATATATTTTTTAAAAAAAACAGGGTTAGAGAGACCTTTGAATGTATCTTGAATTCTATCTCTATTATTTTTTTTCTAGAGCTATTTGACAATGGGAGATTTAATCTAGACCTCAAAACTATTTATAAAAATTCTGAGACCATTATTTGTGAAAGAATGAATAAGAAAAAAACATAAAGGAAAAGGATAATTACCTTCTCGTGAGCTTCAAAAATAAAAGCGAGGGAATATCTTGTAATTTAACAGTTGAGCTTTCAGGGAATTGCAATTACTCACACATCATTTACAATTATTTTCTCATTCTAAGTAGATGGTTATATGCCAACTTCATTTAAAAGTTAAAGAAAGAACAACAACAACTTGACTTTAGTTGTCCAAAGAGATCTAATTTCCTGAGCATATAGTTTTTAGAATTATTGCAATTATCTTTTTACAAGCCCATATATTTTTATGACGAATATGAACATTCGGATACTTATTGTAGCATTATTTTATTTTCCAAATATGTTGGTATTAAAAGCAAATTTAATAATAATATGATGAGTATGACTTTTTTTTTTCCTCTTCAATGTATTTCATTTCACCCAGTCAGCCACTTTTGGGAAAAATTAACAAATTCTCTGTCTAAACGACATTCTTCTACCCCAGCCTCTTGTTACTTTCTTCCTTATTTCTTACCATTTTTCCTCCACATATGCTACGAGTTTCCACTGGCACTTAGCCTCAAAGCTCATTTTAAAACGATCAGATTTTTAGACTAGTGACTGTATTATGCTGGATAACTTATCACACTGGATTTGTACTCCATGTCATCTATATCAGAGAAAATTCTCCTAGAAGTTCAACCATAAAACTCGTCAGCATGGAATCTCAAACACACTGAAAATTTGGAAAACGAACAAACAAAAACCACCACACAATCCCAGGTACACATGTAGAGCTGCACGTTGGGATCCCCCCAGGGACTGGTTGTTGTCATTTGCCATCACACCATTGAGTTGCCTCATGTTAACTTCCAGTTCCAACTGATCATCCCCAAAATGATTCCTCATATGTGCTCTCAATCCACTGATTCATCGATGAGAATCTCATCAAATCTTTCATGAAGAAATAGTTCTGTTAGTTTCTGGCCTTTTGTCGCAAGGAAAAAGAGTCTAAGAATGTATACCGTATCATCATGTCAATATTCATTTCCTCTCCCTATCCAACACCTGTAGAAAGGACAGGAATAGAGGAACAGAGACAAAGAGGGTTTTTCCCCACTGATAGCAGAAACTGTGCTACTGCTAAAGTAAATATAGATTTTAGTTTAGTTTCTGTTTCCACCAAACTGAAAACTCCTATAAGACAGCAAACTAGGAAATGTGATACCTCACCATGACCAGCAGAGCTATGGGCTCATGTTAGCCTTTCAAAATACTGGTTGATGTTGACAAAAAAATTAAGTGAACAAATACATATAAAGGTATCTTTTTGAAAAGTAAGCTGAAGTTTTCTATTATTGGAAATGCAATGAATAATTCAAAATATAGTTAATTTTAGGAAATTATTTTGCTTATATATAAAATAGCAATAAATAGATTGTTTCCAAGCAATAAAGGAAAAATTAGCATGATCTATATAAAATATGAGAGGAAGAAGACAAAAATACTACATATTGTTTTTGTAAAAATGATCTTTTTCCCTTCAGATTAGCTGCAAAGAGACCAGTAGGAGTGTTCTATCCCTGGGCAGCTTGATGAGTCATCAAAGAAAAGTTTTATTGGTTATGGATTCTCCTGATAAACTATAACAGGTTATCTCTGTATAATATCTACCAGAGTCCTTGGTTAACACTTCCTCCTCAGAATAGTTCTGAGCATATGCTTCTTATATCATAATTCCCCAAACTAGAGCTGGGAATCAAATGACGTGGCTTAAATTCCTCAATGACAAGCTGCATCACCTTTAGAAATAACATCTCATTTATTTATTCTTTGACTGTATTTTTTTTAATCAGGATGTTCTTTTCACTTTCATCAGAATATGGGTTTGGTATTAACTATGAATGAATAGATATTTCAAAGTCCTGATATCAAAACAAAACTTCTAAATGAATTCCCCCCCACCAATAGCAACCTGCTCATGTCTATCTTTTCCATGCAAGCCTTATTTGCTCATTTGTCTGAAAAGAGAAACTTAAAGAACTGTTAAGTTTCTGAGCCTAATGATCATGTTAACTGCATAGGAAGGAGGTAAGGTTGGGTCTTAAGTTAGCAGAAAAGCAGCAGATGAAGCCACAGAGCCTGTAGAGCTCCTGCTCATGAAGGATTTGGGGGCCATTCTAAGGTCTCCTGCTTTTACTTGGGAGGATTTGATGTGGTTTACCTTTTAACAGGATCCCTCTGCGTGGGTATTAAGATGAGACTAAAGGGTAGAAATGGTGGAGTAAGTGGAATATTTTAATAGGATTTATTGCAATAAGCCAGGCTAGAGTTGATAATGGCTTGGACTAAAGTGTAGCTATAGAGGTGGGGAGAAGAGTTGGGATGCCAGATAAAGAATCTGGTGATGGAAAGGACGTGGGGTATGAGAGAAAGAGGGAAATCAAGATTCACCTTAACCTTGTCATTTCAGGTACCTTGAACAGTCTACTGAAGCAGCTTTAATAGATTGTATGCCTGTACCTGTTCTGGAAATAACCTAAAGAATTAGATCAACTACATTTTCTAGGATTATTTCAGATATATAGAGTAAATATTGTCATAAAATATCCAAAGGATGATCAACCTCACTCATAGTTAAATAAATTGCGATTAAAACAAGGAGATATTTTTCTCTGATTAGTTTGGCAAAAGCACAAACTTTGATAGTACGCAGAGTGGTGAGGAGGTGGAAAGGCAGGAAATTTCACACGCTGTATGAATATGGGCAAATAACCTGGTAGGACGATGGGAGGAGGAGATATGATATCTGGTTTTTAACCAGAAATTATGCTGCTTGAAATTTAGCCTACAGATAGATTTGTATATATGTTAAACACATAAGGACACATATTGTAGCTCTTTTTAATTTTCTACAAGAAAACTCTGATAGCACCCTAAATGCCCACAGGTTGAATAAATCATTCATCTCTCCTATGTATACTCATTTAATAGATTACTATGCAATAACTTTTAAAGGCTATATTATATATCTCTAAGATATATTCTTAAGTAAGAAAAAAGGTAGAAAAATGTGTATAATGTATTATTTTAGTGTAAAAAGGATATATATGTGTATTGCTATATAATGTCTGTGTGTGTATGCTTTTATATAGGAAATATCATGAATGGTACACGAATGGTTAACAGACATACCTTTTTGAGGAAAACGTATTATGTGTGAAGAGAGCTTTATGTTTGACTTCTTTCACAGTGCTGTATTTTTTTCATTTGCATGTGTTTCATGTTTAATTAATTTCAATGAATTTTTAATTTTTAATAATATAAAATTTAACTATCACAGAGACGTGGTATGACTTGGATAGGCCGCAATAATCTGTAAATGTATATCTGTTAACTTTTGAATTGTTCTGATTTTAATTGATTCTAAAATATCTATAATATCTAAGATATATATCAAAATTACCTGAATAATTGCTTTATTAAATATCTCTAAAGGTTTATTTCAGGTTTAAAATGAGCATTGAATTCTTTTTGTGCATTTAATAGAGACTGGATCAGTGGAACACCAAAGACATCCCAATTGCTAAACTTAATGTTTGCTTTTCAGTCTTTATTCTGTTTGATCTCCTTCAAGCATTACATTGCATTGCCCAATATCTACTGATAGGTATCATACTCTACCTTTACTTCTATACAATACTTTCTCTTTAATTTTTTTCTTTCCTACTATTTATTCACAAGTTCTTTTACTGGTAGCTCCTTCTCCTGCATATCACCCTTAACAATTATTTCTCCCCAGGATTCTGTCACTCCACTCTAAGCATTCTTAACTGGAGGCCCACAGGCCTCAACATTGTTCTTAGAATTCAAGGGATCTATGAACTTGGATTAAAAAAAAATTACAGTCCTATTTTCATTAGCCTATAACTTAAAGTTTGAATGTAGGCATGAAGTCACAATAGTCTGACAGCACCTGTATCTTTGTCACTAATAGAAATTGAGTACTTTGATATCACATCGTAGTTATTGTAGAGACTCAATATATCATTTACACTCATCACTAGTTCAAAATTATAGTAGTTATTAGATTTGCCACAGAGATTGTTATTCAAGCAAACTTGTTCAAGTTTGTTAGGAAAGAAGCAGGTGTGTGATCATAACTCAAATGTGTTCTACAGATATTTTTATAACTGTATTTTATTAATAATAAATGATTTTCTTTGAGACTCTATGTATTTAATTCTATATATTTAAATGATTTATCCAAAAAGGCTTTCGGAGACTTTTCCAGTCTATCAAAGATGTAAATAACACAAAAAAGGTTAAGAATGTTAAGGCCTCCCTTACTGGGAGTGGGAAACCTGTGGCTTTGGAGCCACATGAGACCTTATGGATCCTTGAGTGTGATCTTTTGACTGAATCCAAATTTTACAGACAAATCCTTTTAATAAGCCTTCAAAGACTTCAGTAATCACCACAATGAAAATGATCCTTGAATCTATATCTTCAATAAAGACGTCTCTCCTGAATCAGACCATCCACAAGTCTCATGGGCATGTTAAATTCAACTTGTCTCAGTCGAGACTCACTATTTGTCCATCAATTCTTCCCTTCCCCATCTCTACCTTCAGATCTGAATCCTCCTACAATCCCTGAATTTGGTCACATTGTCCACATCAATCTAGTTTTGCAAAGCGAAGTCATATAGTCACTTTCTGTTCCTCTGGCTTAATGATTTCATTTGGCAATTTATGTGTCAGGAGCTGTTCAGGATTTGCATCTCAATTTTATTTTATCTTCACAGTAGTTCTACACAAAAAGAAAGTTATTGAGCCCTTTCTGGGCTGGAAGACTACTAGCATGGATAAATTAGGTTTTATTAAATGACAAAATCAATTTACAAGCCCAGGGTTGTTTGATTCGAAAGTCCAGCCTCTCTCTATCAAATAGAAGGTCAATAGAGTTCATTATTCTTTTGATCATCCTACTAGGCGCTCAAAGAAGCAGATCCATGCCTCTTCCATTCATTCATTCTTCAAACATTTATTGATCTCCTGTGTTCTACGGAGTCTAAGCTCTTTATTGGGAGGAAACATAAAGTTGATTGACACATGATGTTTTCTCTCAAATACCTTATAGTTTGATTATTTTGCAATTTAAACATTATCTTCAGCAAAGCTACTCCCATAAATTAGAAGGCATTGAACATTGCCTTAACATCTGGAGAGTATAATGATAATGATACTAATTATTATCGGTAATGTCAACTGAAATAATGGAAAATAAATATAGCTTCAAAGCAGCAGTTACAGAATTTATTCTGCTATCTTGAATTTGTTGCCAATCTTGTTGTTTTTTGTGAACATATTTCATTCAAGGTTTCCAGCACTGTCACATTTAACAAATTTGCTGACAAACGTGTAGAATATAATGACAGAGACCATATATTATTGTCAGTAATAAAGTCTGAGTTTCTACATTTTTCATTTTCTCAGTGTGACTAAACAAACAAAACTGTCTCACATTTGTAAGTCCTTGAGAATTTCCACCATAAATATTATGTCTATATTTAAATATTTGAAGAGTGATTTCAGAATGGCTTTATTTAATTTTTCTAAAAATAACACATGCTTACATGCTTATCATTTTTTAAAAAGTACATAAAATACAATAGAAATAAGTAGCAGATAATATAATATCTTATATACAGGTAAATATTATTAATAATCAAATTATCATCCTAGGCATCTCTATTATATGTACAAATAGAAGAATACATAGATAGCTAGATATATAGAGATCACAATTTTTTAAATTGGATCATGTATGCCATTTTAATACAACACATAAATAGTCTTTTAAAAAGAAATGTGTGTTTGTCTCTCTTATAAATTTTAATTTCTTAAGTCTTTTTTAGAGAAAAGGAGAAAAATTTGATTCAGACTCTAAAAATGTATTCAACCTATAAATTGAATAAACAAAATATGTTGTATTTTCTTATTGGACAGCATTTGATATTGTTTATGAGTCATCTGGTAACATTAAAAAAAGAAGAAAATAATTGCATAAGGGTGGCCCTCAATAATTGGGAGGAAGGACAATCTTGCTCTTAGAAGCAACCCGAAGAGCCGTTCCATTTTATTAATAGTAGTCACCTTCCTGCCCTTTCCAGAATCACTTTTGCTTTGTGCCTTAACCTTGCCAGTGTGTCTTTCTCAATCTGTCTTCTACCAAGGTTACTGCTGGACACAGGGCATCATTCCTGGGTTTATTTTTTCTTACAGGTGCCAGATGCTACCACTTGACAAGCATCTTTCACTTCTTTAACTTCCTTCTCCATTCACGGCCATAGCAATTACCTTTTGGTTAAATTAAGATTGTCTATTTTGCCAGTAATTCACACATGATGGAATTGTGCTTCTTCATGCCTACGTAAGATACTCTCATAAACTGTATATACACACCACATCCAAAAGAAACAGTTGCTTCGATTTTTAAGGTGTTTTTTATTCTTTATTTATTAATTTACTAGTCTCACAAAAGTTTTCAAAAGGAGATAAGGTGTAGTGCTCCCTTTTAAAAGATGAAGAGATTTAAAGAGTGGCAGTTTAATGACTGAGCAGAAGTCACAGAGTGGATTATAGCACCACTAGAACTTGGAACCCAAGGCCCTGGTTTCTAAAGTGGTACATTCTCCACTACATCAAGACACATACCTGGATCAATATTACCACTGAATTCAAAAATACAGCTGATCCTTGGTATCCACAGTTCAAGGACCCCCCTCAGTTAAAATCTGAGGAAGCTCAAGTTCCTTATATAAGATGGTGTAGTATTTGCATATAACCAATGCATATCCTTCTGTACACTTTAAAGCATCTCTAGATTATTTATAATACCTGATATAATATAAATGCTATGTTAACAACTGTTCCACTGTATCATGCAGGGGTCCTCAAACTTTTTAAATAGGGGGCCAGTTCACTGTCCCTCAGACCATTGGAGGGCCGGACTATAGTTTAAAAAAAAAAACTATGAACAAATTCCTATGCACACTGCACATATCTTATTTTGAAGTAAAAAAACAAAATGGGCAAAAACACCCGGCGGGCCAGATGAATGTCCTCGGCGGGCCTCAGTTTGAGGACCCCTGGTAGGGGATAATGACCAGGGAAAAAAGTCTGTACATGTTTAGTACAGGCTCAACATCCTTTTCCTCCCCAAATATTTTCCATCTGTGGTTGGATGCAGAATCCATGAATACAAAGGGCCAACTGTAGGAAGAAATTCACCGGAAAGTACAGGCAGAATATTGTCTATTGCATTTTAGTATATATAAGCTATAAATATTATCACAAACTTGCTCAAACTCCAACAGATTATGGTTAATTTGATTCCGGAAAGACATTTTACTTGATTTCTTTTAATTCATTGCAGTCATTTCCTTTGAGAAATCTCATTAACTGAACCAAAAATAGAAGAATAAGTTGTTCCAACAACAGAACATTTGTAACTAGGCGCAATTTGTGTGTGTGTGTGTGTGTGTGTGTTATTCTTAATGGAACCAAATATAATTATGCCTGTTAGAAAAACAATTTGGGGTAGGCAAATTGAGTGTCTTAAGTTGGATTGACTACATTTTTATATAAGGTTATATTTTTCTTCCTGAGCTAAGACACTAATTTTACGGACTTATATTTAGGTCAAGAGCTGAACAGTTTGAATATCCATAACCTAGCAAATCATAGGTCCTCAATCTTAAATACCAGTGATTAAGTGGTATTTGTCATTCTGGATATAAAAAATAGGCTTAGAAAAAATTTTAATGTAGGGAAATCATTCTAATAGTACCCCAGTATCCCATTTTTTGGTTCCTTTGCTCAGCTCTTTGTGTATTCCAGGGCATCTGTATTCATGGTCTGGCTTCCCTTTAAAATCTATCAAGACCAAGTTATTATCTTCAAATGTGATGATGATCTATCTGAAAATAGGGCCTACTGATTGACAGAATTCATTTTCCTCTTGAGTTCTATTCATTATGATTGCTGTGCTGAACCAATATATGAAGTTAAAGTTGTTCCTCATGGCTGCTTAAATTTTGGCACCTCCATACCTGGCTTAAACACATTCCGCCAGCTGAAGTCTAGAGTTAGGTTTCACAGGCTCAAAAGGATTGTCTTTCCATCATGATTTTGTTTCAGGTTTATAATCCTTACAAAACTACAAACCACTCACTATAGCAGCTGAGGGACAAATCACCAGGTTTTACATATTGAATCCAGAGGCCTAGAGTGTCAAAGTGTGTGGCCTTGGCAGCAAATGGCCTTTCAATAATGGAATGAGAATGCTTCCGCAGATCTAGCCCTGACTCAGCTGGGAAGCTTTTTCATTATACCGAAGCTCAGAACCCCCACCACCACAGATTTGATTTAACTGTTCTAGGGTGGGCCCAGCCATAGGTAAATATCAAGTGATTCTTAAATGACTCTCACATTCAGCCAAGGTTAAGGCCCACTGATAGAGCCTTGATAATCACAGACTTTCATCAGCTGGGTAGGAGACAAGATGCCAAGTGATCCCCTAAGATAGGACACACTTTTCTTTCCTCTTTTCATCAAGATCAAAGCAAAGCAAATGCATGATAATGTGGATCTCATAACCATTATACCCAAAAGTATTAGAAAAATAATTGATGTCAGTCATTTCATTCAGCATTACTTCTTTTGTTATGTATAACCTCAGAATATAATATGTATTCATTCCACTTACATAACCATGATTTGGCTTGATTTTTCTATAGATAAATACTCAGTTGGCTTTAGTGGCTTTGGCCTCTAGAATTTCACTACACCAATGACAGGAATAAGAATATAAATATAATAATTTCAATCTCCCTACTAGAAACTCATGTGAACTTGAGCACTTTGTGCATATTAATCATAATTTCTCAATGGTACCTGGCTTCTGTAGCTGAAAGGCAGTTTGGGAGAGGTGTGGTTTACAAACTGGGATACTGGAATTATTGGCTGATGTCAGTAGTTTGTAATTTGGGGGAGCATTTACCATTTGCACCTTTCCTGGAGAATGAGAAACTCAGGGTGGAGATTATGTATATAAAGCATTGAAATAAAAAATAACTTACACATAGGTAATAAAAGAAAAAAGCAGCCATACTTATGTTAGAGTTCTAAAAAATTAGCTCACAAACTAAGCAAATATGGGGTTTTGAGGTTTTAAGAATATCAGAAAGTGAAAGAATGGAAAAAACATCAAAGAACAGATAGGAAAGCAATTGGAAAATCAAGATGTAATAAAATATCCCAGTTGCATTAAGGATCTGTGTGTGTGTGTGTGTGTGTGTGTGTGTGTGTTGGAAAGGGAGGAGAGTGGGTTAAGCAAGCTTTCACAGAGAAGAAAAATGGTTTGTTAAAAAGGTAACATATTTTGTAAAAGTATTGGGTGAAATATAATAATAATATAATAATAATAATTTAGAGCACAGCATATAAGTTATATTAGCCTCATTTAACACAGGGGGATTGTAAAATATATAATTTGGTTAGTTAAATACAATCATCAAATAGCTATAACTCATGTGTCCTTAGAACAAAGCATTGCAATCTTTTCAAGCTGAGATTATTTTTAGAGGATATATACTAAAGCAAAATCTCTCCCCCTTCCATCTCCCTTTCCTAATTGTACAGCATTTCATGCCAAGCAGATGTGGGGTTTTCAATTAGTACCATAAAGAAATAATACCACTATTTTTAATCATACAAAAATGCCTTTAAAACAAAAACACAAAAGTAATGATTTGCAATACTTGTTTATCCTTGAAATATATTTTAGAGAATTTCAGCTGATAGGTATACAGTTTTCATGGAGGACCTAGAAGTTTATAATATTTCATGAAGATAGATAGATAGAGAGATAGATAGATAGATGTGTATTTCTGCATGATTCTCTCCTAGAGCCCTCCCCTCCAGAAGGGAGACCACGTTCACTGACAAAGGATATGGGTTATTCCAGGTCTTAATATGGATGTCACCCAGCATCTGAGAGCAATGGTGAGAAACTAGAGGAAAGCTGTCAAAGAGTTACTATTAATATTAAATATGAAGTGTCCAATTTAGAATCAAAAGTGTAGTTTACTATATTTCAACAAGAAGCAGTACAAAATATGTGCCTAAACTATCAACACAATTTTGCCATCTTAATGGTAGCCTTGTTTATGCCAGCAGCAAAGAAGCCTGGAGAGAAAGTGATGATGAAATAGTGAAAGTCATTTTCCACCCCACAGCTTGTTGAGAATTGAATATTTTTGCTTGCAAGAAGTGGTTCGAAGCCTGGAAGAAGTGGTAGTCAGATGGTGCAAAGTCTGGTGAATACAGTGGATGACAGAGTTTACAAGTCCAGCTGCTGTAGTTTGAGCAGTGTTGTTTGTGTGACATGTGGTTGAGCATTTTCTTGCAAGAGGAATGGCCTGTCTCTATTGACCAATCTTGGCTGCTTACTCACAAGCATCCTCATCATTTCATCCAATTGGTTGCAGTAGATATCTGCTGTAATCTATCAACCAGGTTTCATGAAGCTGTAGTGGATAACACCAGCACTGGACTGCCCAACAGACAGAAATTAGGTTTTTTTGACGAATATTCGGTTTTGGACTGTGTTTTGGCACTTCATTGTTATCTAACCATTGTTCTGAATGTTAGTAATTGTCAAAAAGAATCCATTTTTCATCACATGTAACAATATGGTGTAGAAATGGTTCACCTTTATGTCGTGACAGCAAAGAAAGGCACGCTTTGAGATGATTTCTCTTCTGACACTCATTTAATTGAAGTAGTACCCATCTATCCAGCTTCTTTGCCTTGCCCATTTCAAATGGTCAATATTGTTGGAATAGTAACATCAAACCTTGCTGCTAATTCACGCATAGGTTGATATGGATTCATTTCCACTACAGTTTTCGGCTCATCATTATCTACTTTGGTCTCAGGTTGCCCAGGTTGTTAATTTTCAAGATTAAAATCACCAGAATAGAATTCTCAAACCATCGATGCGATGTACTGTGTGTTCATTAGCCACATCCTTCCCAAACACGTCATTGATATTTCGAGCTGTCTGCACTGCATTGGTTCTATGATAGAACTCATACTCAAAAATAACTTGAATTTTTTATTTATCCGTAGTTTCACAAAAATTGTTGTCAAAAAATTTTGAAAGATAATCACAAGCTAAACTGTGCATTTGAAAGACTGAGGCTGCCTTAGGGACTTCACATATTGATTATAGGGATGTTTCTTAGAAATTCTTTCACTACAATGTAAAATCAGATACTATGCAAAAGAAAAGAGGTATGATTAGCTGTTTTGCTCCTATTGTGGACAGTGTTATAGTCTAATCAATGCTGAAATGAGAAAATTATTTTTCTAGATGACAGCTGTGTATAGGTACCTGGCTTAGAATGAGAAGACCAGGTGTTGTTCCTGGCACTTCCATGTGGTATTTGGGGCTCATCATTTATCTCCCCTGACCCTCAACACTCTCATTATAAAGTGAAAGTAATACTTTTGTCTCATAGAGGAATTATGAGGATTAATTTTTAAAATCCTTTGTACACTGTAACGAACTATGCAAATAATTGTTTGCTAATCTTTTTATTATAATTTATCGAGGGTATATCAGGTATCAAATCTGTAGTGTCTCACATACCTTATTTTGTTTTACATTTCCAAATAACCCTTTTGGATAGTGTTTTGGTTATCAAATGCCACATAACAAACTACTTCAAATTAATGGCTTAAATCTTTTCGCATAATTTTGTGCATCAGGAATTTGGGAAGTCTCTACTGGGAGGTGTGTCTCAGATTCACTTGTGGTGTCAGCCAAGGCAGGTGGGACTAGAAGATTCCCTTAATGTGCTTCTTCACTTACACCTGACGTCTTTAGGCCCCTTGGCTTTCCTTTCTCTCTCCATCTGGCTTCATGTCCTTTAGGGCTTCTCCACGTGCCTTCTCACAGCATGGTGATCTCGAGATACTCATTCTTCTTACATGGTGGCTGGCTTCCAAAACACGGAGTGGTTAAGTTCAGTTAAGGGTCGTGCCCAGAACTATCAGCATCATCTCGCTGTGTTCTTTCTATTGGTCAAAACAGTCATAATGACTGCACAGGTTCTGAGGGGAGAAAAAACAGATTCCAATCCTTCACAGGGAAGTGGCCAGGTCAGTTGGGCTTGAATTGGATCTGACCCACTATCTTCTATTGCTTATGTTTATGTTTTTCTGAGGTACATTTAATAAATGAACACTTGCAGCTTCTTACATGATATGCATATAAACAAAACCTTACATGCCAAAGGCTACTATTATTCACTATTTTATCATCTGGAAATACCTATTTACTCGACAATTGCACTCCTTTTTGACAATTGATAGTTGTATAATCACCCTCAGGTGCTGAAATTGTGTGAAATATCAAGGCAGAATGTTTCCACTTTATTTTGGCTGGGCTACGGAGGAAGCTACTGGCTCTGCACAAAACCAGTCATGCTTTTCATATGTTGAAAGTGTGGAAACACATTTGTGATATATATGGTGTATTGATATGGGTTATATAGCCACATTATTTCTTATAATAGTTGATTAATGAGACTACTATATTCCTCCATCATGTCAGGAAATAGAGGATTTATTTTTCCAAAACTGTCATGAGTTTTCTTATTAGTCTTACTGCCATAATAGCATGACCTTTACAATAAGCTTAGTAACCATGGCAAAAATCTCACTGTGGCCAGCCTTCAATATTCCGAAGTAGACGCTGAGGGACTGTTTGCTTTTTGTTTGTTTGTTCTTTTGTTTTTAATCTCATAATATCCTTTGTATTATCTTCTTGGCACCTGCTTCTCTGACTTTTTCCACTCCTTCTCGGTTTCCTTCCTTTCTAAAAGGATTGGGTCAACCAGCATAGTAAAGTACACCTCAGGAAGATTCACACCATTCATAAGTGTCAGGAATTTTTTTTCTTTTTAAGTTTTTAATTTTAATTATTATAGGTACATAATAGTTGCATTTACTCATGGGGTACCTGTAATGTTTTGATACAGGCATACAATGTGTGCTAATCAAATCAGAGTAACTGGGGTATCTACCATCTCAAGCATTTATCATTGCTTTATATTAGGTACATTCCAATTCCACTCTTTTAGTTATTTTAAAGTATACCCTAACTTACTTTTGATTATAGTCACTTTGTTCATTCTATCTATCTAACTATATTTTTATACCCAATAAGCATCCCCACTTTATCCTCCTTATCCCACTATCATTCCCAGCATCTGGTAACCATTATTCTACTCTCTGGCTCCATGAGATCAATTGTTTTAATATTTAGCTCCCAAATAAGAGTGCGAACATGCGAGATTTGTCTTTCTGTGCTTGGCTTATTTCACTGAACATAATGTTCTCCAGTTCCATCCATGTTGTTGCAAACGGCAAGATTTAATTCCTTTTGTGGCCATATAATATTCCATTATATAAATGTACCACAATTAGGTCAATTCCAAAGTTTGGCTATTATGAATAGTGCTGCAGTAAACATGGGAGTGCACGTATCTTTTCCATATACCGATTTCCCTTCTTTCAGATATATACAGAACAGTGGGATTGCTGGGTCATATGGCAGTTCTGCCATTAGTTTTCTGAAGAACCTCCATTCTGTTCTCCATGGTGGTTGCATTAATTTACATCCCCACCAACACTGTAGGAGGGTTCCCCTTTCTCTGCATCCTTGCCTGAATTTTTTATTGTAATTTTGATAAAAGCCATTTTAACTGAGGTGACATGATATCTCATTGTAGTTTTGATTTGCATTTCTCTGATGACTAACGATGTTGAGCATTACTGGCCCTCTTCTTGCTTATGCCCATACTCCCATTCACTTTCTTAATTTGAAATTCCATTTGTATGAGGGAAATCACAACCTCAAATGCCTACAAGTGTGTACAAGGAAACATTGAGGAATAATGCAGGATGGACATAATTAAAACAGGGTCTTCAGGGGTCATCTATTTTTGTCTTATTTGTTTATCCATTTCAGACATGAAATGGATTCTCTAATATAAAAAAAAAATCATTGATGGTAGCCGACGCTCAGCCTCATTGTGCAGGAGACAATGGGGAGTGGTGGAGAATGTGGCAAATGGAAGGACATGAGCCTATAGAAGAGGCACAGGCATTACTTAGTGCTGGGTGACTGGAGTCATGTGAAAATGCAGAGCTATTATTACAGGACCCCAATTTAATGTGAATTCTCTTAATTTATAAACATTGATGAGTATTTCAAAATTAAGAACAAAATAAATTATTATAAAGGCCAATTGAACATGCCCATGGGCCAAATTTTGTCCATGGACCACCAGTTTATGAATCTGTTCTTGACTCTAGACTCTTCCTCTTGAGCTCTAGATTTATACCAAATGTTCCTATGATATCTTTCATCAAATACCTAAAGTTCGTCATGCTTAATATGCTCAAATCAGATCTTTACTATTTTCCCCTCAAATTTTTCCATATCAGGAAATGTCTCTATTATCCACTTAGTAACTAGTCTTGATCATTTTTCTACTCTTCCCCATAACACAATTTATGAACAAGTTATGTCATTTCTAATATCCAAAATATATCTAGAATACATCTACTTCTCCTTGCTTTTACTACCATTAATCTTTGCTCCAATTTCACTCTCCTTGATGAATGCAATAGCTTTCAGATTGGTCTCTCTGCTTCTATTCTTTCTCCTTTTTTATTTGTTGTCAATCAGCACTGGAGAAATATTTGAAAACAATCAGTAAAAAAGTTAACAACAATATTCCCCTACATAAAATCTCTCAGTGACTTCCTCTGCAATTGGAATAAAAGTCATAATTTTTCCATGGTTTTTCTCTTAATAACACCATTGCCTTACTCACCATTCTTGAGCCACATTGGCCTTCTCTCTGTCATTGAAGAAGTCAAGCTCCTGTACATCTCAGGATCATAGTGTTTGCTTTTATCCTGATGCTTTCAATAGTTAGTGCCTTCTCTATTTTGTGTCTCAGCTCAAATGTCTCCTGAGCGAGGCATTTCCTGACCTACGATACCTTCATCGAATATCTAAAATTCATCATGCTTAATATGTCCAAATCAGAGCTTTTACTATTTTCCCCTCAGATTTTTCTCAGGAATTCTAAAGTAACCCCATCTAATCAGTTTCTATCTAGAACATCACACTAAGTACTTTCTTAATTAATATACTTGAGTTATATTGTAGTCTTATTTATCATTACTAGCAGTAACTTCCCCCCTAGAATGTAAACTCTGTGAAGGCAAAGATCTCATCTGCCTGTCTTGTTGGCTACAATAGCCATAGTATTCAGCCTGGCATGTGGTACTTTCAAAATAAATATTTGCAGGAATAAATGGTTTAAATATCTATAGAGACACATTTAGCATGAGCACATCACTATTCTACAAAGAGTCTCAAATTCTTACCATGTCCTGTGTTATTTGGACCTGCCTACGGTAATTCTGTCAGTCAGCAACAGACTTCCTCACTCTTTGGAACCAGGTACATTCTTCCCTCATGCAATGTCTTCATAGATGTTGTTTCTTTTGCCCATAGTGATCTCTCAACTCACACTCCTTATAGCTAACTAACTCTTCTTCATTCTGCTCTTCCTTCAAGTCTCAACTGAATGTTGCTTTATCAGTGAAGCTGTCCCTGGCTGACTCTTATCCCACCACCTGAGACTTGGGTGGGTTTCTCCAAAATGTGCTTTTATGTACTTTTAATTTGCATTCCTATCCCAATTGTAATTAACACATTTCCTGGTATTATTTGTTTATCAACCACAAGGGCCAAGTTTGGCACATTTATGGCATCCTTACCAGCTTTTTACAAACTTCCTGGAACACAGTTAAGACTAAACAAGTATTTGTTGGCAAATGTTTGTAGATGAGAGGAAAATGAAAATGCAGAACTCAGTTCTCTGCCATCCCTGTTCCCCCAGAGTCCAAATTAATTAACATTAACAAGAAACCAATTTGTATGGCACAGGCTTTTATCCTACTTACAGGGTCTTCATTCTCTGAATAGTCCTCCATTATTTTTGGGAAATCTTGAGGGATTTGCACATGTGCTCTTAAGCCACTCCTGTCAGCCACCATGAAGTCTGCTGCTTTCTCTTCTCCCCTTTGACCCCCTGTTTTATTAATGGTTTTCACCAGCAAAATCATTTAAAGGTACAGTGTCACTGTCCCCCAGCCTCTCAGCAAGACAGACTTCCATTTGTTACCCTTTGGTACCACCGCCCATCTCTGCCAATATATCTGCTACTGCTGATCTGGAAGGGTTGAGTGCTTCAAAACATTCTCTGGGACCAACTCTATTGAGTAACACCCAGGTAAAAGAGAGAAGGTGCTTTGCTTTCTCCTGAATTACGCTGCATAATAATAAATATATCTTGCATTCCAGTTCTGTGCACATTTTTTAAGAGAAGAGTTTGATAATGTCATTATAGTTTTAAATCCATGGCCACCTCTCTTAGGATTCAGGCCATGGATCATGAGGTCCTGAGTGAAACACAAATCCAGTGACTGTTCCATGGTTTGGTCAGAATCTCTTTACCTCTTGGATGATTGAGGCTTTCGTGCGATTCAAAAACATCTCTCTCCAAGGAGAATCCTTTTATATCATCCCTCACACACATAGATACCTAGAGAACATATCTCAATTCTTTCCTGGGCATGGAATGCAACTGAGGATGCCCACAGCACACCCACATTTTTTTTCAGTGAGAAAACAAACATGGCAGCCAGGCAGATTCAGACAGGTGTGTTCAAGTCTAATAGAAAATGCTTTGCAATTCAAGCATGATGAACCACCTGGTATTTCTGTGTGTTGTGACACTACACGAATGCAAAATAATGAATATGGTTTCAGCATCACAGAGCCAGTAATGTGCCTAGGGTACAGATATATTTATAGCAAATCCGTCTTAATCATCTGCGATCCCAGCCAGAGCCTCCTTCTTTCTCCCTTTTCCCACATCACTGCTGATGATTCCAAGCAGTTTTATATGCACGTAAAAGGGAAAATCACTAATGTGAGACCAAGGACTAGGAATGATGAGGGGTCTGCCTTTTTGCGGGAAATGTTTTTTCAATGTGTACACTGACTCAACTTTTCCATTGAAAAAATTTTCCACTCAGATAAATCTGCCACACTTTTGACCAAATGCAAAACAGGATAATAGACAACGAATAACCCAGAGACAGCCTGACCTGCCTTTTACTGCCTTCGCAGAGCCAATTTGAGCTCTGAGCAGTGAAATGAGTCAGTGCTTGAGAAATGCAGAAATACCAGGTGAGATTTCAGAAGAGGTCTGTTGTTAAAATGCAAGGGTTGGAACAAAATAGAAATCTTATTCTTAGAAAAAGTAGTAGAGCTAGAACCACCTCGAGAGCAAATGTTTAAATCAAGGGGAATAAAAATCATTAAGAAAAATAGAAATAAAGTGAAAAAAGATGAAAGACTTTACCATTTCTTAAGCCTTGTTTGTAAAAAGGGACCAAAGGGAAGAATGAATATGATTGGAAACAATAGCATTACTGTGAACAACTTACTTTAGCATAGAATTCATATGCATTACTTCTGAAATATTTAAATATATTGCATGATTTAAGAAGATATCCACATAGCAATTAAAACTACATGCATTGCAATGTCTTTGTTGATTTTTACCACATGCAACAGTGCTGTAAGCTTATCTGTTATATAAATAATGAGAGATTATAAGAAAGCATTTTTCACAGTAGGTAACAATATATTCAGATGAGCAAAGCCACTGGGATTCTTGTTGTAATAAATCATACTCCCACTAGGGGGAGCAAAAGGGAATAAATGTCAAAGCCCTATGTACAGGCACCTTTCCAATAGAAGGTACGCTAGATTCCAGAGAAAACTACTCAGTACTTTCTTTTTTCCTGGTGAATCATTTGCAGCCTGCATTTCACTGTGGGAAGTTTCTTACAGATTTATTTCCTCTGGTTTTTCAGCAGCTTTCTTTGGTTGTAAATCCATGCTGCGGTTGAGCAGCAAAGCAATATTCCAGCAAGCTCCAGCAGGGATCTATTTTTTTACAGGATTTTTAAAACCTTGAACATTCAGTTACAACAGAGCCTTCCCCAGTGCCTTGCCAAAGGTAGCACTCTGGTAACTGAGCCTGGGGCTGGGAGAGGGGATAAAATTAGATCCGGAGGGGACACTCTGCTTAGGGAAGCTTTGGGAACTGCTTAATGACTCAGAAAGACGAACTGGAGAAGCAGGCGGGTCAGCACAATAGAATGTAATTAGCAAATGCAATTAGCATCAGCATATAAATCCCTCCCCCGTGACATTCTCCTTTGTATTGCCAAGGCAACCCAGGCAGCCTCCTCCTTCCCTCCTCCTCCATCCCAGCAGCCCCATTCTCCCTCCCCTTCTCACTCTGACTTTGCCCTTGGAGTTGATTTTAAACAGGTTGCACCTGGATTAACATGTGTGAGGGTGGAGAATGGGGAAAATGGGAGCGAAGAAAGGGCGGGGAGAGAGCAGACCTACACTTTGAGGTTGTGATTTTTATTTTTTGCTGGTTCACACTCTTTTCAGGCTATAATCCCTGACAGTTTGGGAATATTTTATTGCTATTTGTGGCCATCAGCCGGCATGAAAAATGCCTTTCTTTTCACCTCAGTATGGCAGTTTGCAGATGGATAGATGCACACCCAGGCATTTGACTGTGCTCTACGTGTACATATTACATATTTCAACTTGTCAGAGCTAGTGTGTTGTGAGATAAACAATGTTTCAAGTTCATTTTCAGGGTCATTAGTAGCCTAAAAAGAAATGAAGATTACTAATATACATTATGTAGTATATAGTATGCACATAAATATATATTATTATGTTATAATATATGATAATATATCAACATTAAATATGAATATATCATTATATAGTGCTATAATATGCATATATAGTATTATATTCTATATGTATATATGGTAGTAACATTTTAGAATTTGTTTTTTT
>VBSM01002217.1:33950514-33983478 GCA_008086735.1 Cheirogaleus medius
AAAAAAAAAAAATAATAATACTAGGTGGTGCCTCTTGTGCAGATAGTGGATTTGGTTGTATGTCCCAGCTGCTCTGTTGGGACCACGGGGTTTGGCAATTCCCTGAGAACAGATTGTGGGAGAGGAAAGTTTGAACTTGGAAGAGAGCCTCCCACACATATGCTTGGGAAGCCATCTCTTTAGCTTGAATTTTAGGGAATATTAACATGACTAAGGGAAAAATATCTCAGCTATTAGGAAACAGTAGCCCAATGGGGTGGAGCTGGAGGGTTTCTTGCCCATGGGAATAATTTCAGCTTCATCTAAAAGGAAACTCCAACTCAAAATGTCTCAAACAACTGAGAAAATTTATTACTTCACATTATAAGGAGCTTGGAGATAAGCCGGTTCCAGGGTGGGATGAATGATTGGATCAACAATGCAATCAAGGACAGATTTTTCCCCATCTTTCCCCTCTGCCATCCTCACAACGTTGGCTTCGATCCTTGGCTTTGTCCTTTATGAACACAATATGATCCTGCACTTCCAAGAATCACATCCTCAAATGACAACATCCAATATCCCCAAGCAGGGGCAGGGGCAGGGGCCAGGGTGCATGGCAAAGAGCATCTAAGCTCTTTGTACACTTTTGAATATCCTAAGAATTTTCCTGGAGGCTGCCTTGGTTAAACTGCATCTGACATTCCATTAGCCAACATCGTGTACCTGTTTCTTAATCGGTCACTAGCAAGGAGAATGCCAGTACTTTGGTTGGAATAGAACAATTAAGATCCATCCCTAGCTTATCTTGAGACAATAGCTACATCTATAGAACCAAAGGGGTTCCATTAGCAAGGATCAAGTAAGTGAATGTCCGCCAATGTTGTTTGAGCAAGGGCTACTGAGCATCTTCCAGGGACAACCTAGAAAGTTAATTATAAATTATCTTCTCTGCTGTAACTCTGGTCTGTTATCCTTGGACCTTTAACGATGTCTTGACAACCTGATTTCATTTTGCTGTGGGCCTTATAGGAAAAGCCTGTGGTCACACCTGAGCCAGAGTCATAAGCAAAGAGTGATATAGCCTGGAACCTTCAACATCATGACAACTGTCCTGAGTGAGATCCACAGGGGAAAGAAGAATCTGCAGACAGGAGTTGGGGCTGCAAGAGCCATCTGCCCTTCCTCAAGTGGTTATTTCTGATCCAATGTTCTCCTTGGAGGATGCATGTGTTCATTCAACAAATTTTATATGAGCTTCTAACCTAGAGTTGGCATTGTTTATAGGCACAGGAGATATATCAGCAAACAAAACAGACGAAAACCCATGTCCATGGTACTTAGGTTTTAGTCAGGTTGGTGGAGAAAGAAATACTAAAAACCAAAACAAAATAAGGCAATCATTTAGCACATTAAAAGGTCATAAGCCTATGGAAAAAAATAAAGCAGAGAAGAGAGCAGAGGGGACTAGGAAGTGAGCAATTTTAACAACTTCACTATGAAATAGCATTTGAGGAAAGTCGCTAGCAAGTCATGCAAATGGATCTGTGGGAAGAGCATTCTGGAGAGTGGAGAAAATACAGACCGTACAGAGTCCGGATGCTGGTGTATCCTAGTAACAGGATGGAGGCCAGTGAGATCAGAGTGGACAGACCTTGCCTGGAAGGCCCACAGCAAAATGAAACAAGATTGTCAAGGGCCCGTCTTTTGTCAGTCTAATTTGCATGGCCCTAGGCAATGAATTTTAGATGAGTAGAGGAAAAATATTTTTTTAAGGGCCATATTTTTATAGTGATTGAGTCCTTCACTGCAAAAAGGGGAGAAGGTTTTCCTTCCAAGCCTGACTCTGTTATAATAGCATCTAACTTTCCTATCTTTGGCATGTCACATCATCTTTCTGGATCTCATTCCGTCTCTTTTGTAAAAGAAAGAGATTATCTGAGGTTGACTTCAGATTCAACAGGGTATAATTCTTGGTGTCTATTATCTGATGGGGCAAACAGCTCACTCTTCGTATATAATTGAAAATAATTGTCAAAATGTCATACAAAAGGTTATCAAAATGACCTTATTTTGAAATGGGTTTGGGAACCATTTTAATTCAGAAATGAAGGTGGAATTTTTTAAAGCATTACCAGTCCAAAAATGGTAGGTATTTCTAAAGGACCAAATATTGAGCAACAGAAATATTCGTTTACAAACTTATTTGTAATAATATCGATAATGTAATTTTGTAAGTTTGAATGAAGTGCAATGTTTCCTTTCCCCAAGGGAAGATTATCCTTTTGATCTTTATAGCCTATTTATAAACCATCAAGAAAAATAAAGTCACTTAAAGCAAAAGATTTTAATTTTTTCTCAGTATGTTTCAGTAGGACATGTTGAAAACATCACATCAAATAAGTAGATCATAGGCAGATTCCCGCGTTTGCATCATCCATCAATTTATTTCTATGATATTTATTTTTAAAATCAATCAATCAAAGATTTAAACTGGCTGAGCATGAAAGATTTATTCTATAGCCAAAAATCAGCCCTTATTGAGTTATTTCAATTAATAGAATTATTTTTTTATCCTCTTACTCAAAAAATCCAACTACAAATTTTCTGAGAAACTGAGATATTGTAAAAATCATTCTCATAGATTGGCTATTCAAAAGCTATTAATTCTTTCATTCACTCACTATACATGTAATGGTCCTACTGTGTACCAGGCACTATTTTATATCTTGGAGACAGAGCTATAAACAACGTCCCTAAGCCCATGGAGCTTTGCTTGTACTTTATTCATGTTCACTTTTTATGTGTCAAATGAAATAACTTGGAAGAAACTGTGTATGAGGTTGAGTGTTTGGAGATGCAATTCTTAAATGTTGCTGCCTCCTATATTTAAATCCAACTTTAAAAAATTGCTTGCCATCTTTCATTCTTTAACTGTTAATAGCCTTGCCTAGCGCTGATAAGTAAGCTGGAGTTCTTAAATAGATTTTCATAGACAAAGGATTTTTCAACTAGATCTACGGAGCATACTTGTTCATTTCAGTAAACACAGGCACCATGATTTCGAGTAAAGATATTGGATTGGAATCAGATACTTAAGCTCTTGCTCTGTCATGTACTTGGACTTGAGCAAGTTGTTTAAATTGTCTGAGCTGAGACCTCTTATGAAAAATGGAGCCTCTCAAGGTTATTTTAAGGCTCTAGTAAAATGGTATATCGCATTACTCTCAACTCCAAAAGTATACCTTATTATCCTAAAGTCTAAAACATTAATTTTTAATTTTTAGGTCTGTAAATTTTTAAAATTTATTTTATTTATTTTTTTCAGTTTTTTATTTTTAATTATACATAAATACATAATAATTGTATATATTTATAGGGTACATGTGATGTTTTGATATAGGCATATAATGTGTATTAATCAAATCAAGGCAATTGGAGTATCCATTACCTCAAGAATTTATCATTTCTTCGGTTAGAAACATTCTAATTCCAGTCCTTTTTTATTTCAAAATATTACAGGGGTGCAAATGTTTTTGGTTACAAGGATTGCTTTTACAATGCTTGAGTCAGGGTTATAAGTGTGCCCATCACCCAAATAGTGTTCATTGTACCCGTTAGGAAGGTTTTCACCCAGCTCCTCCCCGCCTTCCCCTGATTCTTGTAGTTATTTTATTAATAAAATATACCCTACTTATTGTTGGTTATAGTCACTTTGTTTTGCTATCAAATATTGTTCATTCTATCTAACTATATTTTTGCACACATGTACCATTCCCATATTATTCCCCCTCCTCACTACCCTTTCCAGCCTCTAGAACCATCATTCTACTCTCTGTCTCCATGAGATCAATTGTAGTTTAATATTTAGCTCCTACATATGAGTGAGAACATGTGAGATTTGTATTTCAGTGCTTGGCTTATTTCACTCAGCATAATGTACTCCAGTTCCATCTGTATTGTGACAGCAAGTGACAGGATTTCATTCTTTTTATGGCTGAATAATATTCCACTGTATATATATGCCACAATTTTCTCATTCATTTATCTGTTGATGGACACTTAGGTTGATTCCAAATCTTGGCTATTGTGAATAGTGCTGCAATAAACATGGGAGTGCAGATATCTTTTCAATATACTGATTTCCTTTCTGTTGGATATATACCTAGCAGCAAGATTGCTGGGTCATATGGTAGTTCTATTTCTAGTTGTTTGAGGAACTTCCATACTGTTTTCCATAGTGGTTGCACTAATTTACATTCCCCTTTAGAGGGGAATGGATGAAACATTCTGTAAATATACATTAGGTCCATTTTATCTAGAGTGCAGGTTAAGTTCAATGTTTCCCTGTTGATTTTCTGCCTGGATGATCTGTCCAATGCTGAAAGTGAGGTGTTGAGGTCTCCAGCTATTACTGTACTGGGACCTCTCTCTTTAGCTCTGATAATATTTGCTTTATATATCTGGCTGCTCCAGCATTGAGTGCATATATAGTTAGAATTGTTATATGCTCCTGCTGACTTGATCATTTATTCATTGTATAATGAATTTCTTTGTCTCTTTTTACAGTTTTTGTATTGAAATCTATCTTATCTGGTAGAAGTATAGCTACTCCTGCCCTTTTTTGGTTTTCATTTGCATGAAATATCAATTCCATCCCTTTATTTTTAGTCTATGCAGGTATGTATAGGTAAAGTGGGTTTCTTGAAGACAATATGTAGTTAGGTCTTGTCTTCTTACCCATTCAGCCACTCTATGTCATTTGATTGGAGAGTTTAATTCACTTATATTTAATATTATTATTGATAGGTAAAGAACATTCTACTGCCATGTTGTTATTTGATTTCTGGTTGTTTTGTGGTCCTCTCTTTTTTTCTTCCTGCTTTCCTGTCCCCCTGTCTCTGTGTGAAATGATTTTCTCTGGTGGAGTGTCTTAATTTATTGCTTTTTATTTTTTGTGCATCTCTTGTAGGTGCTTTGATTTGAGGTTAACATGAGGCTTGAAAAAAAAACATTTTATTACTAATTATTTTAAACAGATGATGACTTAACTGCCCTTATAAAAAACAAGCACAGAGAAATCTAAAAGAAACTCTACACTTTAACTTCATGCCTCTCCCCTTTTTGACTTTTTGTTGTTTCCTTTTATATCTTTTTATGCTATCTATCTCTTTCAAAGTTCTTATAGATATTATTTTTGATAGGTTTGCCTTTTGGTCTTCCTGCCCAAGATGTAAGTGGTTTATATATTGCAATTATAGCAATAGAGTATTCTGTATTTGTGTACTTGCTGGTGTGTTTTATACCTTCAGATGATTTGTTGTTGTTAATTAATGTCTTTTCCTTTTAGATGGAAGAACTCCTTGTAGCATTTCTTGCAGAACAGTTCTGGTGTTAATAAGATTTCTTAGCTTTTGATTGTCTGGGAAAGTCTTTATTTCTCCTGCATGTTTGAAGGATATTTTTGCAGGATATAATGCTCTAAGGTCACGGTTTTTTTCCAACAGCACTTTGAATTTGTCACGTCACTCTCTCCTGGCTAGTAAGTTTCTACTGAGAAGTCTGCTGTCAGACATATTAGAGCTCCTTTATATGTTATTATTTTTTATTTTTTGTTACTTCCTTTAGGACCTTTTCTTTATCCATAATATTTGGAAGCTTGATTACTAAATGCCTTGAGGTAGTCTTGTTTGGTTTAAATCTGCTTGGTGTTCTATGACTTTCTTGTACCTGAATATTAATCTCTTTCTCTAGGTTTGGAAAGTTATTATTTTCTCTACCTCGTATCTACCACCGATAACTCTTAGATTTGCCCTTTTGAGGCTATTTTGTACACCTTGTAGGTGTGCCTCATTCTTTTTTTTTTTCTTTTTTCTCTTCTGTGTATTTTCAAATAGGCTATCTCTAAGCTCACTAATTCATTCCTCTGTTTGATCAGTTATCCTGTTGAGAGACTTGGATGCTTCTTTCAGTTTGTCGATTGAATTTTTAAGTTCCAGAATTTCTGCTTGATTTTTAAAATTATTATTTCAATTTGTTTGTTAGATTTCTCTGACAGGCTTCTAAATTCCTTCAGAACAGCTATTTTATAACCTTTGTCTGAAATGTCACATATCTCCATCACTTCAGGATTGGTCACTGGTACCTTGTTTAGTTTGTTTGGTGAGGTCATGTTTTCCTCCATGTTCTTGATGTTTGTGTATGTTTGTCAATGTCTGGGCATTGAAGAGTTAAGTATTTATTTCAATCATCACAGGATGGGCTTGTCTGAACCATCCTTCTTGAGAAGGCTTTCCAGGTATTCAAAGGGAATTGACTGCTGTGATCTAAGTCTTTTTCACTGCAGCCATATCAGTACTAGGGGTGCCCCAAGCCCAATAATGCTGTGATTGTTCCAGACTTCTGGTGTACCAAATTGGTGGTCTTGGGTAAGATATTGGAGAATTCCCTGGATTACCAAGCAGTCTTTCATTCTCTTCCCTCATTCTGCTGAGCTGCTGGAATTGGGGAAGGAATGACCTAAGCACTCTCCTGTGGCCACTGCAGCTGGCACTGTGCCAAGTCATACCTCAAGCCAGACCAGTCTCATCCCAAAACCCAGTGATGACTGCTGCCCGGCTACCTCTGATGTTTATTCAAAGTCCACATGCTCCTTAGTCAGCAGGTGGTGAATCCTGCCAGGACTAGGTCCTTCCCTTCAGGGCAGCAGGTTCTCTTCTGGCCCAGGGTGAAATGCCATCCAGGAAATAAGAATCAGGGGTGTCAGAAGTCTGCTTGGTACTTTACTGTGGCTGAGCTGATACTCAAGTTGCAAAACAAAGTCCTCCAAACTCTACCCTTTCCTTTCCCCAAACTGAAGAAGACTCTCTCTGATCTTCACTGCATGGAGTTGGGTATTGGATGACGTAGGAACTAGCTTGGCTGCCACTGCTGGTATCTCACTAGGCCACATGCACCCCCAGTCCGTTGGTTGAGCTGGCACAGCTGCAGGACTTACCTAAGGACTACAGTCTTTGTGGCCTGGCTGCCTTATGAATTTATTCCAGACCCCAGGCCACTTTTTGTAAGCAGGTGGTGGAGCTAGCTGCAACTTATGTTTCTACTACTGGGGCAGAGAATTTTCCCCTGGCTGTGTTGGTCTAAATGATTCCTCCATAGTCACTGGCAGAATTCTGCCCTGTGCTGTATCCCCTTAAGACAAGGAGGCCCTAATTCCAATGCAAAGTCCCGCTCCCACAGTCACTTCACTCTCCCTTCCCCAGGCACACAGATATCCTTCCCACTAGCACACTAGCCTTGCACTGCCACAGGGATGGACGAGGGGTGGCATAGGCAATGCAAGACTGTCTTTTCTGCACTCTTCAATGCCTCTTCCTTTGATATAATATTAAAATCAGGTACTGTGATCACTCACCTGATTTTTGATTCTTCTAAAGGTACTTTTTTGGGTGGATAGTTGTTGAATTTAGTCTTTGTGCAGAGGGACAGTTGCTGGAGATTTCTATTATGCCATCGTGCTCCACCCTGACCTCTAATTTTTAGTTTTAAAAATAATAACTCAATTTGCTTTAGACCTATAATTTAATACATACACATTAAAAGGAATAAAAAGATAAATAGTTTTTAAAGAATTTGAACATTTTAATCATCACATCACAAACATTTAGCAAATATATCAGATAAGAAAAGTCCAAATACATATCATTTCCTTTCTCTTTTCTTTAATTTGGTATTAGCAAATTAAAATAGCACACTCGAAACAAAGTATGACAGAAAATATATTGTGTTTATGTCTGTTTATCCAAGAAAAGATGAACAAAGATAATTCATTTTTAAATGAGAGTTTTATGCATCCCCTATAGCACACAAGACCTATAAAGACATTTTTTCTCATTTCTAGCATTATATCACTCTTCAGATATTTAGGAAAGGTGACAAAGGTATCCCACAGGTACAATTGATTAACTCACCAGGATTTGTTAGGCTCAATGAGATAATAAAATAAGGTACCCACTGAGAGATTTTAGAATCTCAATAGAAAGTGGAAAATGAACAGCACTAACCAAAATTATATCCCTACAGATAAGTTAAAACAGTCTGTTAACTTCTTGCAATCAATTTAAAGACTCCAATGGGCAGAATATAAATAATGGCAATGCCGTGTCTGGATTGAAGCATAGGTTATATATTAAGTGAAATCACTCATCTCAAGTAGAACAAGCCATCATTTTCAGCCAAATGTCAATCTCATATTTTACTCTGTATGTCTCCAAGAACTTCCCAGTTCTAATGCCTTGCTCAAAATGGTGTTTTACTTTAAAATATATACTTTACATATTTGCAGGGTAGCATTTTATCCTTACCCACTTGTCATTCCTCATAAATAGTGTATGATTCCACAATAATATTCCAGAAACTAATGCCTAGGACAAGAAAAAAATCTAAGTGTGATGAAGCACATTATTCACTAGCATTTCTCATAAAAGAATTTGGTACTTAGTTTTGTGATCCACATTTTAAAAATTATGTATTCAATTCAATGTTTGCTTGATGAAGTACTAGATATAGCCTTATGGACCTAGGAGCTGTAGCAAGAAATGGACTAACACAAGATCAACATTTAGGTGATATTCGGAAACTGAATGAAGGAAAAACAAAAATCATACAAATATAAATGGTTGTTTTACATTATATAACCATTTAAATAAATCAGTCCAGTGGTAACAGTTTCATAGGTAAACCAAATGCATTTGCAGCTCATAATTGGTATGTGATGTGTGTCTCACATAAATATCTTAAATGTTGTTCCTTCTATTCAATAACAACTGAATAGTCAATAGAAATAATTTAATAGCTATGCTGCACTGGGCACACAACATGTCCTATGCAGTTTCCCACCAATTTGGAGTATAAAAAAAAGCAAAATTAGAGCTAAACTGGCACATCATTGATGAAATATTAAGTACAAACCCAATAAACTATGGTGAAAGAATAAAGGCAGGAAGAACCAGTACTGAAGATGTTTATATCCACACATAAACCTAGTTTAATATTTTAAAGAGTAAATACAGACAAGAGACATGAGGTGAAAACAATTGTCCATCTGCAACAAAATAACTTACATGTATGTGGCAGGGGAGGTAATTATTTTAAGAAAGTCTTAATATTGGATTTAATACAGATTTATTCAAACTTTTTGCTAAATATATTTTAAATTAGTATTTAACTTTGCACACTCCCTCAAAGAACAAAGCCAAGAGGAGCAGATATGTCCTAAAACACAAAAGTAGCTAAATTTGTAAATTCACTGTAGGGATGTTAAGGTTAGTTCCTTTACGACCAACAGGTCAGTTCTGCCAGGGGCTGAGAATGTTGCTTGGTTCATGCCACAGCTCTTCCCCAATAATTGCTTTCTACCAAAAGGAACTATTTATGCACTGATTAAGGAGTAAAAGGGTATAAAGGTCAAGCCCTGTAGCCTCGATTTGAGAAAACTCTAAAGGGCCACACCAACTCCAGAGCTCCCCAACAAATCAACTGAGTCTTGTTTCAACTGTGTGGCCCTTTTCCTTCTCCTTCTGCTCAATCATGCATCCTCCACTCTCCTTCAGGTGTTGCTCTGTAGAGCTCTACCCAATAAACCAGATGCATCCGAGTGTCCATCTCAGAGTCTGCCTCCTAGGTAACCCGATCTTTGCATTGGCTTCCTCCCTAATTAATTACATTTTGAAACTGCATACACTATAACAGGAAATTTAAAAAGCTATGCATTTTTTTATTATTTTCACATCATTTTATTAAAATATTTTTCTTTTTTGTCTCAAAGATTCTTATAATGCTTCCCTCTTTTTCCTCTATCATATGCATGATCAAATTCTGATCACATCAAGAACATAGGACACTGAATTTTTCTTTTATAGATGATAAAAGTCATGATTTAATAAGGACAGAGAAATTTGAAAGGTCATTGAATCCAGTTTTAGTTATAATTTTTAAAAGCCAATAGACTATGAATATTCTATTCAGTCCTCCAAATTATCATTAGTCATCTGTATTCAGAGATGTCCATATCTGACAGTTTATTCAGATTTATATTCCCAGTCATTGGGCTACAATGAAAATTAAGTTTAAAAGAAATAAACCAGGAGTTATATTGAGGACATTGCCACATTTCTACTAGGTACAATGTATACTTTTTAAAAAATAAATATATTAATAAAAATTATCCATTATTTGCTGATACTATTTACTATATATGACACTTGGTGCCTTTTATACATTTTTCTAGACCTCACAACATACTGCAAGATATATATTACCAGTATTATACAAGAAAAGAGAAATGAGGTTCATGATTATTAAATAATGAAGCAAGACTACATGTGTAGTCTGTGATAGTTCTGAAACCCATTGGCCAAAGGCTACTAGGGACACATCTGTAGTCATATAATGCTAAGTTTATTTAGGTTGCTATAGCAAGGGAGAACAATCCACAGGCAAGTCTTAGGAGTTTCTCAATCTGAGGACACTATGACAGGCTTTTTTTTATAGGGTATTGAGGCTTGGCTTGCACTGTTTTAAGAAGGGTTGTGCAAAGCAGAGCATTGGTTAAGACTGATAGGTCAAGAGAAGCAGTAGATATTTGCTGATGAGTTATGAGCTCTGAGATATTTTAATCAAGAGGAAGTGTCTCTCGTTATTTTCCTTGGTCCATAGTCTATTACTGTGATTTACGAGTTAATATATTTAAGAGGGCCCATAAGCACTTTCTCAATTGACTTAAACCCCATACCCATGATTTGAAAACCTCCAGGTATGTCTACATGAGTCCATTTTACATATTCAACTCTATCACACTATCATTAGCATAGACAGAAAATATAAAACATTGATGGATTAAAACATTTTATTTTACATTTAAAACTTCATCTATAATATCTGTTGGTAAGAGCCTCACCATCAGCTTTCTCTTTAACCAAATCAAAATGTACATTTTTTAATTTTCAGGATTTAATATTATCAATCACAATTAGTTCTAGTGATTAATATTTTAAAAAACTAGCAAATTTTAGAGTAGAAAGCAGAAAATACTAATGTACTATGAAAGGATATGAAAACCAGAATGAGGATTTGACTTTTAATGTTATACATAATTAGGAATCATTGAAAGTTATTGAGGCAGAAAATAATATTACAAAAATATTAGTGGAATGAGTTTGGGAAAATATGTGAAAGGTAATGAAGCTCTCAGATTAGGAAATAGAGGTAAGACAAAGATATATTATATATTTAAAAAGTGGCAGATGTTATGGAGCTCTGATATTAATTTTGTTTGAGCAATAGTTGCAGAGGGTCTTAATGTCATAATTCTAACTGGCTGAACGATTAATGTTAGATCTTCTCTGAATAGGAAAATTAAGTTGGTCTGGTTAAGACCAACTGATTGTGAAATATGTCTACAGTGACTGATATGGTCTTCTCAATTTCTCTCAGGCCTTGGGAAGCATAACATGAGTTATTAAATATGCTCATTACAATATCACATAGTATTGATTTACAGTAAAAGTGCAAGGCCTGGTCATCTTTGTGGTCACTGCAGAGGGTGGCTTAATAATATACTAATATAAGAAGACTGCATCTAACCCTGGAGTTGAATCTGGTGATGTGGTTTGACAAAGACTGTTTTCAAACATATAAATTATGCTAAAGTTTTAGAATGACTTATTTAGGGGTTGTTCTTGTTATCACTTGGTCCTAACAAACTCCCCCTTAAGCTAGTGGCTTAAAACAACCACCACTTTAATGAGCTCATGATTTGAGGCTCAGAAATTCACTCAGTGCTCAGCTAGGCAATTCTACTGCTCTATCAGAACATAATTAGGATCCCTAGGTGTTATTCAGCTGAGGCTGAGCTGAACTGGAAGCTCCAAGACTGCTTTTTTCAAGTTTTGTGCTTTAGCGAGGCTGAAAGGCTGGGCCTTGCTGGATTTCTCTCCCTTCCACTTTTTGTGTAGTCTCAGGGCCTCACCAATATGATATCCTTAGCAAGGTAATTGAACTTCTTATGTGGAAGGTCAGGGCTATCTGTGCACTTAATAGATAAGTGCCGAACTAGACTAGCTTTACTTGTGCCAAACTCTACTATCCAAAGTTGTCATAAACCAGCCAGAACTAAAGTGAAGAGCCATGAGACCCCTTCCTCTTGATGGGAAGAATGCCAAAGCATTTGTGGTCACATTTAATTTGCCACAGGTCTACGAGAAGTTATGTGAGCTCTCCATTGCAAGCTTCTCACGCCTGGCAGCATCTCACCTTGCACAGGCAGAAGCTGCTCACCACCTTCTGCACACCTCAGTCCTAAAGGAATTAGGTATGTCTGAAAGGCTGTACTCACTGAACATCACCCTCTGATATCTTTTGCTTATAATATATTATTTGAACTTATCATGGAAAAATGTAGCTTGTAAACAATTTACAGTGCTCACATTCACCAATTCTCAAAACAACCAAGCTGAATAACAACTTAGACAGTTGGAATTAGTACAAACTTCTGGCATAGAAATCTATGTTTACATAGGACATGAAATCTGCTTTTAATTTTTGTAGATCAGATATTCAACATATATACACATATACATATTTAAGGAAAAATATTTGAATTTTATGTAGATTATTTATACCAAAATTTTGAAAATAAATTGTATTCTTGAATAGGATTTTTTTAAAACAAGGCAGAATTTTTTTCTGTTGAGTATTATTTACTTAAAAAATATTTCCCCCAAATCCAGACTCTCATTTTTGATCAATGTGCACACTTAAAAAAAAATATATATCTAAGGTGAATAATTAAACTGACAAAGAAATACACATGTTCTTTTTTTCCAATCAAAAATTCATTAACAAGGATGTCAATTTCAATAACCAACATGCTGAAAATCATAAATGAAGAGTTGCTGGTTTGTAAACATGTCACTAAGTTAAATCATCATTATAAACTGCATTACTGGAACTGAATTGCAACTAGAATATCTTTTTTTTTTTAAATTTAAAGGTCACCATTTGCTTTCATTTTAATCAAACTATGTTTTTATGAATTACCTTTATTAATTGGACATAAAAATGCCACAGATCAAAATATTCAATCTAACTGGAATTGAATACTTTCTTATTTTCATAATTATTATTTTAGTATTCAAGGCGGGTTATAACTTCTTATTTCACTCAGTAAGCATTAATTGAGTTTCTGCCCTTGTCAGACTATTCTAGGGATATAAAAATGAATAAGACTCATTAAGTTCCATTGTCCTGAAGCTTACATTTTATTGGAGGAGCAGGCAATAAAATAGTAAGCAAAATAAATAAACATAATATGAGATAGTAATTAATGTCACAAAAAGTTAATCCAGGGAAAAAGAGATAGAGTGATGGGCGGAGTGGGCAGGGACACTCTTTTAGATCATGTGGTCAGTCAAGTCCTTTCTATGGAGGTCACATTTGACAGATAATAAATTGAAAGTGTGAGCCATGTGTGATGGTGTCCACCCCATCACTCAATCTCTTCTTCTCAGACTAAATTGCTAAATTGTTTTATAGCAGTAATTAATATATCATTATACATATATATGTATATATATATTTTTCTTTTTTATTGTCTGCTCCCTCAAATAGAATGTAAGCTTATAAATGACAGAAGTTAAGTCAGTTTTCTCCATCACTATATTCCCAAAGGAAGTGGGTATCATAAGTATATCTAGTTTTACAGAAGAGGCAGCTGAGACCCTTTGGTGATCAGTGCCTCAACCAAAATATCCTACAACCTAGTAAAAGGAAGAGGAGGTAGGAGGAAGAAATGGAACATATGCTGAGTGCTAATTGTGCCAGACATCATGGTAGGTACCTTGCCTATATTATCTAAATTAGGTAATATAGTCCTCAAAGAAACTGGAGTAGGCTGAACAATGGCCATCGGAATATCCACGCACTAATGCTTGGAACCTGTGGATGTCACCTTATAGGTAAAAGAGACTTTGCAGAGGTGATTTAGCTAAGGAGCTTGAGATAAAGATCCTATTCTGGATTGCCACATGGGCTTGTGTAATCACAGAAATTCTTATAAGAGAGAAGTGAGAGATGAAACAAGAAGCAGGAGACATGATTTTGGAAGCAAGAGGTGGGGGAGATGGGAGGAAGAAACATGAGCCAGTGAACACAGACGGTTTCAAGAAGCTAGAAAAAGTAAGGAAATATTATAGAAACCCTCGTAGAGTCTCCAGAAAGAACCCACCCTCTCAATACCTTGACTATAGCCCAGTGAAACTTATCTATGGTTTCTAGAACTGTAAGAGAATATGTTTATGTTATCATAAGCCAGCAAGTTTATGGTAATTTGTTATAGCAGCACTAGGAAATTAACACAACAGCCCAGGTAGGGAACTCAGGTAAAGGTTAGGTGACTTGTCCAATATTATTACACTTCTGTAATAGAAACTTAAATGTTCTTTTTCTATGTTGTCAGCCAAAGCTTCAAAGTTTATAATAATAAGCAGAAGTTGCCCCCATATTCTAGAGTGTCAAGTAGTTACAGATCACTAATAAAATATGGCAGGGCAAATCTTTTCACTCTCACACTTATAACCCATCCAGCCTAAATAAAACCAGGTCTAGAGGAATCTGCAGAAATAGGGAATTCATTTGGGTTGTTGAGTTGTCAGGCCAGAGGAGAGTAACGTAACAAGGAGCTCTTCCCCTCCCAAAACAAGATGATCTTAGAAAAGCATGCAGAGAGACTGGCTGTGACTTTAAAGGAAGTATACTGTTTCTTACACCATGGTTGAATGCTTATAAGCCACAGACCCTCACAGTCTCATCTTGGGGCTTTTCTAGGAGGAGAACACAAGAGAGTGCTTAACTGAGTCCTCTGCAGGGTGAAGGCATTCATACATATGAAGGGTTATACCTGTTTATTGCCTGGAACGCTCTATGGGTGGGAATATGGCTTGAGCAGTCCATAACAGCAGATATACCTAAGGGGAAAGGAATTGAGTGGCTTATACTCCCATTATTGCAAGTGGCAAGGGTGTATGGGCCAATAGAGGCAGAATAATGCAGCCCAGCTTAAGTCTTCTTGAACGCACACTATGAAGGAGGAAAGCCTACCAAGAGGAGGGTCACCAGAGCCTGACACCCACATTACAGCAGTATGCATTGTAGAGGTCCCTACCAAAACCCTTAACTCACATATATCCCCTAAAAAAAAACTATATTTATGAATACTGCCATGCAAAGGTGGCAAAGGCCTGACTACAAAAGCAGGGGGAAGAAAGCATTTGAATTTCTTCTACCAACCCCTCTTTATCTCTTCAGTCTAGGAATAGGCAGGAAAAGAAAGAGAAAGGTAATGGAAAATGAAAAGTCAAAATGTTTTCTCACTAGAAGACTTGGAGCCATGGGTAATTCTTGACTTGTGAAGAAGAGAGAAGCTTTGAATGGAATTAAAAATTGGAGCTCTGATTTAGACTGCCACAAACATTTGAGTAACCAAGAATGAGTGATAATGATTGAAAAGGAAATAGAAGTTACTTGAAAGTTGTGAGATTTGCATGATGTACTATCAAGGGGTAGGAAGATTAAATAATTGGTGAAAAATAAAGGAGCTTCCTGAATACATTTCCATCAAATTTAACCCACTCAATAAACCAGATGACCTCGTAAGATGGGAAATGGAACAGCTGGGCTTAAGATCAGACCTCCCATATTATTGTCAAATTTTCTACATATTACACCATATTGGGTGTCTAATCTCCCTAGAAATCACCTTAATATTAGAATTTAATCTCTCATGTCTTTTACATCCAGTGAATGTGCCTTTTTAATACATTGTACAATGCACTGATTTTAGTAGTCATCCATCTCTTCCTGCCTTAAAGAAATCAAATTAACTTTAGACTTCCTCACTGGGTTATTTTCTTTTTCTTTTTAATTTATTCTTTTAATTTCTGGTCTGCCTAACTGCCACACTTTGTTATTGCCTGGAGATATTCCCATTTTTTATGTAATGGTCAAGTGAGACAGACATGAAAAGATTAGAGGTTAAAAGATTCGTTTCCAGGAAAAAAATTAGGTTATCTTTGATAACCTGGGGACAATTTTTGTGCGATCTTTAGGTTTTATGTTTATAAACAAAGAAGAAAACCTGAGATACATTACTTTGTCTAAACGGTTTCTTGAAAAATTCAAGGTATGTTGAGTGTCAAACAATAAGCAGACTGTCAATTGGAATAACTCAATCCTGGTTATAAGAAATAGATGAAGATGTAGCCAGGCACAGTGGCTATCACCTGTAATCCTAGCGCTGTGGGAGGCCAAGGCAGGATGATAGCTTGAGATCAGGAGTTCCAGACTAGCCTGAGCAAGAGCAAAAACCCTTGTCTCTGCAAAAAATTGAGAAACTAGTCAGGCATGGTGGTGCATGCCTGTAGTCCCAACTACTTGGGAGTCTGAGGCAGAAGGATCACTTGAGCCCAGGAGTTTGAGTTTGCTGTGAGCTAGGCTGATGTCACAGTACCACTCTAGCCCAAGGGACAGAGAGAGACTCTGTCTCAAAAGTAAATAAATAAATAAGAAGAAGAAAGAAAGAAAGAACGAAATAGGTGAAGAACATTAATGAGAAAAAAACAAACAAACCTGTGTTCAATCATTAAATAGCCTAAGAACATTTAGAAGATAATTAAATTTTAAAAATCTCTTAACCTTTTGAAGAGTGAAAGTTTTCTTTCTTTCTTTTTCTTTTTTATCTTGTACTACTTGGAAGTTGCTAAGAACCAATATTTCTCAATATTTCACTTTATGCTTTAAATCTAAAAAACAAACACTATGGCATTTGGACTGACATATATCAAGTTTAAAGGCTGGATGTCTCTTCCAACTCTAGTTAAACATCACAAAAAATATATGTGCCCATCAAAAGAGTTTGAGCCTACTATGTATGTGCTTTTACAGGATGTTAAAGGTCTTATTCTTTTCCCTATTATGAAATAAGCAGTTCAGTTACCAAGTCACAGATTGTCAAATCTAGTTGGCATGTTAGGGCTCATCTGGATCACTCTCCTCGTGATTGAAATCATTTGTCCAAGGTTTCTCACCTAATCACTTATGGAACCTGAACCAGTGAGCAGTGCTGCTGAGTGCCCATGCCTAGCCAGCGCATCCCCTGCTCTGAACAGCATTTGTATCTTGGCTCCAAACAACACACATGTTCACCATTCCCCACACTCACCCAAACACTACAAGATAAATTTGGGAACAAAATATTTTTTTCTCTTTCTTATTTTTAAAATCCAAAACCATGTTGTCTTGTGAAGTACCTTTTTCCCCTCTATTTTTTGCCTCCTTATTTCTTCATCTCTAATCCTTAATACCTTAATGATTCATTCATTTGAACAATTTTGGACTGGAAACGGTGCCCTGGGAGCTGGGGGGCATTTCTATGAAAAATAGGAAGGACAATCAGTAGAAACAGGACAAACCAGAGAACTTGGATACAGCAGTTTGACTCCTTTTCCAATCACTCACTGTGCTTACAAGGGTTTGTTCTATTTTATGCAAAATTAGGTGCTCAACCCAGCATAAAAATAAAATAATTTTCTTCAAGTTTTCATAACCATTTCTGAATTAGATAGGGAAGGCTAAAGCACTTTAACAATAGATGCAAAATATAATAGCTCAAAAAATAGATATTTTGTGCAATAGTCTAACGCAGTGCTTACCAAACTGTGATCCCTGAAGGCCAGAAATCTGTTTCAACAAACCTCCTAATGTTTAAAGTCCACAGAGCAATTTTCCAACCCAGGAAAATGTGTGTGCACAGCGGTGAGGGGGAGGTTGTCTCTGCTCTACTTAGTCATCCAAAAACCGGAGCTGACTGTATCTCTGCCATCCACACATACCCACATGAAAGGAAAAAGGCACAGAGTAGTGTAAGTGGGATGTTTCTTTCCAAAGGTTTAGGAGAAGCATATACATTTGCTTCCCATAAATTTAGTTCATGGTCACAGCTAACTGCAAGGGAGGCTGGAGAATGTCATACGGCTGAACAACAGCATGCCAGGCACTACAAAAGAAGAGAGAAAGGATTTTGGTGGGCAGCTGATAGTGTCTGCTATAATTACACAATTATCTTTGGACAATCAGGTCTACTGATGATGTGTTTTATCTCTCTTTTTTTTTCTTGCATTCCCATTGTTGTTGCTTTAATTCAAGTGCTTGCTTTAATTCTGGCATTGGTCCAGAGTATTTTGTTATGGGAGCTGAGGCAAGTTGGTAATTCAAGAAAGAGGAAATGGTTAACAGTGTTAGATGCTATTGAGAAATCAATGAAATGGACTAAAAATGTGCCTCAGATTTGGCAAAATAGGGGCCATTGGGGACCTTAGGAAGGAATATTCCATAAAATAATGGTATAGAAGCTACGTTGGCATGGGGTGTGTTAATTGTGTGTAGGAGCTGAGAAAATGGAGACAACAAAATAGAAATAATTTTGAAAAGATGATTAGCTATGGAGCAGAAGAGAGACATGGCTATAAGTAGAGAAAGATATGGGATAAAGGCCTAAGAATGATTATATAGTGATGGAAAAGATATAGTTGAGAACTTGTGATTAAATATTCGGGAAAGGGAAGTTGGGTAATATTTCTTAGAAGGTATAATGGGGTCCAAATGCACATATAGGAGGATTGATGGAATGTAACAGGAAGGCACGAGATGTTTAGGGATAGAGGGGAAAATTGAAGTGATCATTGGGGAAATTGAGGAAGTTCATAGAGTAACACAGACAAATTGCTCAATACTAAAGACCTATTTGAAGTCATTTTGCACAAATCTACACAAAACCATTGTAATTGCATGTCAATGTTATGTTGGGTTGCCATATTAACTTGGATGCTAAAAATCCCTAAAAATTTATCTTATTATAGTTTCTCTGTTAATTTTTTTTCCTTTTTGAAACATTTTATTGACCAAGAGTAGAACAACTGTGATATTTTATTTTGCCCAACCCTCCTTAATTAATCCTTGTTAGGAATTCCCTAGTCAGTAGGTTTATAACAAATATCGAACTTAGTCAAATTCATAACTCTCCCAAGGCCTCAAAATTCTGCTCACTCACCTCATGCAGGAGATTTTTAAAAGTTGACATCATTTCTCAATATTTTATAGGGATTACAGAAAATTCTTAAAAAAAAAACTCGTCAAATGAACCAATGTTTCATGTTTGTAAAAAGTAATTAAGAAAATTGAGTACATACTTTGACATTCAGTTTCTGTTCCAAGGAATGAAAAAAACATGCATTTGTCAATTATTAAACATATTATTTCTAAAATCAAATCTCCAGATGCTTACAAGTTGTGAGGTGACCTGAATATTTATGGACTCCATGCTCTCACCCTTGCAGTCTTGCTGCTTCAGACTTCTGAGCCTGGTATGCACATCGCTAAAGCCCACCATGTTACTCTGGAACGTTGAGTAAAGACTAGGTGCTCTGTGAGGGCAGATCGAGACATTCTGATTCCTGTTTGGGTTTTAACGTTTATCACTCAACTAGGAATGCTAAAGTAATCCATGGTGTCCCACCTGTCAAAAAACAATACTGTCCTCTTAAGTCATGTAGAGATTTTCTTGAAAACATTTTTTCAATACACTCACAATTTTCAACATTTATTAGGAATTGAAATACTTAATTTGATCTATTAAATTATATTTACATGGTCCATGTTGCTTATTTCCCTAACTAGGCATAGGATCTGCTTTTGAAAATAATCTTTCAAATGATAGGTTGGCTGGTGGCTAATAAAAGTTTCAAGTAACCATTAGGCTTCTTTGAGTCATTATTGGTAAAGGCTTATGTAACTATTTTTGCTAACTGAGATCTCTGTGGTTTGCATCTAGTTCTTTTTCTACCTGGTCTCCACCTCTAAAGGTTAAGAGGACATTTTTATGCTTACCCTTTCTAGCAACAATTTCCATGTCTTCAGCAGATGTGAGAATACCAATGAGCAATATTAAATTAAATTGTCACAATTTTCAAATCTGTGTTGGATGATTTATTTTTTGATTCATGCAATATAAAGCCTGGTTTCACCTGACTGGATATGTTGAGGAACTTGGTAAATTTATCATTGTTTTCTGGAAGTTTTATAATTTTTGAAATATTTCGTACTATCTCAACTATAACAAAGGAGCCCAAGAAAGACCACAGAATCAGAAGAACTATAAGTTCACATAAACAAATTTATATAAGTAGCATAATTTCTATAAGTGAATAGTTCTTTTGAATATTTTTAACATATATAATTCTGGGGTCAACAAGTTAAATATTCCACCCTTAAAAAAACATAAATAAATGAAAAAAAAAATACGGGCAGAGTTCAATTCAGCATAATTGTTTTCCATTCTTGTGAAATTACATTCTATATTAATTTCATGTTTATATTCTTAAATTTTAGTGAATATAAATTATCTATTTTTTCTAGTCACTGGTGTTTTATTTAAATTATATTTAAATAATTTATATTTTAAATTATATTTAAAAGCAAACCAAAGATTGTCTCCATTGATTAGATATTAAATTTTAATTTTTGCTACTTAACAAGAGAGCTAAAATATCTAATTTCCAGTTCAAGTCTTCATGGTCTTTTTGCCAATAGTAAATTCCTGATTCCTGAATAATTTCTGTTCTTTATTACTTCTCTGCTCAATTATTCATTCAACAAATAATTACTGTTCTCCATACTGTAAGAGAGGCATTTTCTAAGGATTGTGCATACACAGAGGAAAAATAATTGAAAAAGCCCTGCCTTCAGGAAGCTGATATTCTCCTGGAGAGAGACAGAAAACAAACAAATATACATATATATATATATACATATATATAGTGATAAAATGTGGAAAAAATAAAGCAGAACAAGAGAGCTAGAAAATTCTATGTTTACTTTACATAGGGTGCACAGGGAAGGATTCTGATAAGGTAACATCTGAGCAAATATTGAGCAGGTGACTTAAATAAGGACATTTGAGGGAAAAGAATTAGGCTGGAGAATGTTCAAGGGAGCTCAGAGAGGCCATGGGACAGGAGAAGAGTGAGTAAGAAGGTGATAGTAGGTGTGATCAAGGTGGTTAGCAACATCAGATGGGGACAGTTCACGTGGGGGCCATAGGCCTTGGTAAGGACTTTGACTCTTACTCTAATTAAGATGGGAAACCTGCTATAAGGGGAGAACAGGGAAAATATGTCTTGTGAATTAGTTGTCAAAAGAATACTCTGTCTGATGTGTGGAGTATAGTCTTTATAGGGATGAGTGAAAGCAATGAAACCAGTTAGGAGAGTTATTTTAATAATCCAGAGAAAAGATATTTGACAAGTGAGAAGAGGTAGAATAGTTTAAAGCTCTCTCGCTCTCGCTCTCTCTCTATATATACACATACACACACACACTCCTATATATATATACTCTCTATACTAGATATATACCTATATATATAAATATATATGCAATTTTTTAAAATTTCAGAATATTAAAGGGGTACAAATGTTTTTGTTACATGGGTTGCTTTTGTAATACTTGAGTCTCAGCTGTAAGTGTGCCCATCATCCGAATAGTGTTCATTATACTTGTTAGGTAGATTTTTGTCCTTCCCCTCCTCCCCCTTCTCCTCTGCTTGATTTCTAATGACTTTTACTTTCCTCTGAGCAAATGAGTGCCCATCGATTAGTTCCAATTTAATAGAGAGTACATGTGATGTTTGTTTTTCCGTTTTTGAGATATTGTACATAGGATAATGGTTTTCAGTTCCATCCGAATTATTGAAAAAGGCATCAGTTAATCCTTTTTATGACTGAGCAGTACTCCGTGGTATACATATACCACATTTTGTTGATCCACTCATGAGTTGATCCACTCATTTAGGTTGATTCCAGATCTTTGCAATTGTGAATTGTGCTGCAATAAACATTAAAGTACAGGTGTGTTTTTAATAAAAAGAGTTCTTTTCCTTTGGATAGATACCCAATAGTGGGACTGTTGGATTGAATGGTAGGTCAACTATTAGTTCTTAGAGGAATCTCCATACTGTTTTCTCTAGGTATATTTTGAAGGTGAGTGAGCAGAATTTGCTGCTGGGTGGATATGGGTCTGAGAAAAATATAGAAGTAAATGGTGACTCTCTCCTGGGTCCCCAGCAACTGGAAACTAGAAGGATAGCTGTTCCATTTATTTGTATAAGAAAGAGTGCAAGATGTGAAAGTGTGGTGGGGGTAGGAGTTTGGTTTTAGACATGGTTAGTATGACTAAGGTAGTTTCATATTATTTGAAATTACAGATGCAAAATAGATAATTGGATGTATGAATCTGGAGTCCATTGGAGAGTGCCAGGGTAGAAACATAAATTTCAGAGGTGTCAGTGGATAGATGGGTTTTTTTGTAGATCCATTTCACTAGATAAGATCATCCAGTGATTGGGTTTAGGTTTTAAAAAGGATAATAAGGCCAAGGACAGAGCCCCTGGATGTTTAAGGTTTAATGTTGGGAAAGTGAAGAAAAGCTACTTTGAGAGACTAAAGAGGAAAACCAGCAAGACAGTAAAAGACCCAGAAGAAAGCAGTATCCTTAAAGCCAAAGATGGCATTATTAAGCAGGTCTAATATTGATGTAAGAAAAAGGGGGACTGAGAATTGGTCATCGTGAGTGGGAGTGTGAAAGTCACTGCTCCCCTTGAAAAAATAATCAATAATAAACTCACACTATTTTATTTTTGTCATCACTGTTCTTGCAGGCTTGATACAGGCTTTAGTTTCCCTCTAATTTAATGTTCCTTGTATTTTGATGTTAAGTAATTTTTTAATAAAAATGTGAATAAAATAGTTAATATCCCTTATCTTACACCCAGATCTATTATTTGATATTGCATTTTGCTTTGCAATATGAAATTTCCAGCAACATGTTAAGTATTTCATACTTATGACCCATATTAAAAGGGAAAAGAAGTGTTATTAATTGCAGTACCACTTTATTGGAGTATTACTTTATCATGTCAAATTGTCCTAGTGACTGATCCATGGAGCCAAAGGTACCTTCATAAATTTATGGATGACCAATGCTTGAAATTAAACTTTATATTAGACTATCTTTACCCTAAGTGAATTGTAAGTTATACGTTAGAACATGACATAGTAACCTTTACAGTATTACTGAGATATCTTTGAAGTAAAAACCCTAAACCTTATATTTTGTTGCACGGATACAAAACCTTTTAATTTACCCAATATCATTTTATGGCTTCATAACATAATTCATATAAAGCAATATTTTTTGCATTTTTTCATAAAAATAATACTATATATTTGTTGAGTTTTTCTTAGAGTACAATGTGCTTTTATCATCTATATTCTACAGGCTCTATTATGCACTATATATAGCACATATATACTATACTATATATTATGATGTATTTTTATTTGCAGCACTTGTCACAATTATGATTACATACATATTTGTGTGGCTATGTAAATTCTTAATAGGTCATACACTCACACAATTCAAAACATATTTATACAGTTTAAACTCTCCCTCCCATCCTAGACACAATCCAATAGATCTCTCCCACCACAACCTCTCCCTGAATTTTATTTACAACTATAGTTAATTATTAATATTAAAGTTTTAATACACACGAACACACACATACACCATGGACTACTACTCAGACATAAAAAGGAATGAAGTAATGTCTTTTTCAGTATCTTGAATGGGACTGAAGACTATTATCCTAAGTGAAGAAGTATCTCAGGGATGGAAAACAAACACCACATGTTCTCACTAATACTTGGGAACTAAACAATGTTACATACAGGCACAAAGATATGTAAAGGCCATTGGAAACCAAGAAAGGGGGAGAGTGGAGAGATTAGGGGTAAAATTTACCTGTCAGTTATAATGGACACTATTCTGGTGATGAGTACACCAAAAGCCCTGATTTAAGCATTAATCAAGCTATCCGTGTAACAAAACCACTTGTACCTCCTAATACTTTGAAATTGAAAACAAGAAGAGATGATTAGGACACAGACAACAACACAGTGAAGACCACAGGGAGAAGATGGCCATCTACAAGCTAAGCAGAGTGCCCGCAGAAGAAACCAACCTTCTTAACACCTTGACTTCAGACCTTCAGCCTCCAGAATTATGAGAAAACAAATTCCCATTGCTTATACCACACAGTCTGTGGTACTTTATTGTGGCAATAAAGTTGTTATTCCTTAACTTTTTAAAATTCTTTAATTTTTTTTTTTTTTTAGAGAGACAGGGGTTCTCTCTGTCACCCAGGTTGGAGTGTAGTGGCATGAAGTATACCTGCAAAAGGACCTAGAGTTTATAGTGACTGTCACTATCATTTATTCAATATGAGATAGAAATTTTAGAATAAATACCTGTATTAATGTATTATCACATGAGAGTCACATATGAAACTTTTAAAAGAGTAATCAATAGAACAAAGAAAGCATACCTATCTTTTTTTTTAATTTGAGATGTTTTTCATTTGGGTCTATGCTGTTGTTTCTGCTAGTAATTAAAATAAAATATATCTGTTGCTTTTTGGGAATTTAGAAATATAATACTAACATTTTTTCTTCCTAAATGTCTCAGATAGGAATGGATCTTGACAATATATAGATGGATTCCCTAATCTAATTATTTTAGGCCAAAAACCTTTCAAAATACATTTTTGAAAAATTAAATATTATCACCATTATTATTATTACTGTTTTACCTGTGATGTAATATAAATTTGTGGGGTTTTGTTTCTTTAGGTTATTTTTAATGATATCTTGACTTAGTTTTGAGGCCCTGACTAGAGACTGGTCAGCGCCCCCTTCTGAAAAGCTAATCACTGCCACACTCCAACCACTTCCTTGGTCAGGTCCACTGTGGGGCACTGTGCATCAGCCCCAATTGCCCCAAGCCAAGTACCAGGCAATTAAGCACAGCATTTTACCAGTCCAAAGGGAGCCCAAGCCACCTAGCTAACCTCACCTTCCTTGCCCTAGGACCCTACATAGCTGCCCGCTACAGCTCTCTTTGGGGGCTGCCCTGTCCCTGAGTGTCATTCTCTCCATGTCTTCACATTGCGGTTTTGTCTCAGTAGCTGAAAGTAACAAGACATTCCACCTTTCATGTATTCGGTGTCAGTGTGTTGTATCCTGCCATCGAAAGAATCCTTTAATCTTATAAAACAATTGTCATTGTGAGCAGGATGACTGCTGACTCTTGGATAGCTTTTCCAGAGACTGTTCTTGGCTTACTAACTGGTTCCAGACCACGCTGAGATAGGCTTGGGCAGAACCCACGTTTGTGTTTCAGCATGTTGCCTGTTGCTGTGTCTGCTGCCTGTGGTTGCCATGTATCTTCACATCTCTCAGAATATTCTGATGAGTAGTGCTATTGGACTAAACTCCTGAGACTAGCTCCAAGCCCAGGTGGAGGTCCCCCGCATGGCGATGGGAGTTATGGACCACTGGAGCTGCAATGTCTGGGGTGGGGCATTGTGTTGTGCTTCCAGTTATTGTCTGTGTTTGGCAGAGCCTACTCGAGGAAGAGGTGTACGCCAATGCCCTCCCTTCTTCATTTCTTTGTTTATCGTCACGTAGGGCAGAATGCTGGTTTGTCTGTTTAAGGGAACACCGGTGGATAGAGATGTTCTTGGTTAGGTTCCTGTGTGGTAGAGAAATGGCACCCTGTCTGGTAGTCAATGTTGCTCAGATGGGGATCACAGCGAACCTGTCTTCTTTGCTGCACATTTTGCTGCTCTTGTCAAGGAACTTCATGTTCCCCAGGCCTTCAGGAATATCATGAAGACTAGCTGGCCAATACTTAACCCAAAGGGGGCTTCTGGTACAAGGAAACACATATCTCATCCCAGCAACCTCTATCAGACACCTGCAAAAGTCACACAGTTGCTTAAATAATGCAAAAGTCCTAGCCAGTGGGCTTTGGTATTAGTGAGAGCCCCTGCATAGCAACATGCAAAGGGACTGGTACCGTGTTTCCCTGAAAATAAGACAGGGTCTTATATTTATTTTTCCTCAAGAAGACACCCTAGGGTTTATTTTCAGGGGATGTGTTATTTTTTTTAAGTACGGTACAACAATCTACATTTATTCAAATATAGTTAAGTCATCTTCTTCTGGAACATCTTTATAACTCTCCAAACCCCAAATTCCACCCTGAATTTCTTGTGACTCTATTTCCTTTAGAACCATTGGCCCCAATCTCTCATGTCGAGCAATAGAGCTCTCATGGGGCAGATGAGAAGGGCTGCTCATCTTCTTTACCGCACTGAGACGAAATGCATGGGTTGTGCAGATACACTGCGTAGCCACGCCCATCACTAGGTCTTATTTTCGGGGTAGGGCTTATATTGGGCAAATGCTTAGAAATCCTGCTAGGGCTTATTTTATGGGTAGGTCTTATTTTCGGGGAAACACGGTATATCAGACAAAGGAGCTCACTGTACTCCTCCAAAAAGAGGCCGCTTTACTTCTCAGCTGAAACCCCAAGCCTTCAGAGATAGACTGGGAAGCCATGGAGGAAGAGATGCCTGCTTCTGAGGCAGACCATCGGGCCCCTTCCCCGACTCTTTCCTGTAACCATCTAGAAGGTCTGAACTCTAAGTCGTCAGATAGAGACGGAAACTAAAACCCATGGCATTAGGTGGTTAGAAGCCCAAAAGAAGAGAAATAGTGAAATGAAAAGAAATAACCTAGATATAGGAGGAAAACATTTTAAATAAGTAAATAGTGAAGTATCCAGCTATTGCATCCATGTATCCATTGTTATCAATAGCTGGATACTTTTCGGACAGCCCTCATATATTTATATGTTAATATAACTCTATATATACATGCACACGCGCACACACAATTGTTCATAAATTAATCCAATTGGAAATCAAAAATTTATTAAAATAATTTTTATAACAATATTATAAAAAGTATACGGATTCGGCTTTTGTGCCTCTACAACATAGATACTAAATTAACTTTAATATCTGCTAAAATGCACCAATTGACAAAACTTCATAGATTTAATTGGACTGGGTCTTAAATCACAGTTTTACCCAGGAATCTCACCAAATTTAAACACGATACCCTCTATAATCTTGGGAAAGTAACTAAATGTAAAACAAAGCCAGGAGTGGTGGCACTTAGCTGTAGTCTCAGTTACTTGGGAGGATCAGTTAAAGCCTGGAGTTGAGTCTGGAATGCACTATGATGCTGCCTATGAATAGCCACTGCACTCCAGCCTGGGCAACACAGTGAGACCTTATCACTTAAAAAAATTTTAAACATTTTTTTTCTTGTTGCATAAGTTTTTTTTCTTTTTTTTATTTCAGCATATTATGGGGGTATGTATATTGCCCATGCCCCACTCCCCCCTTGAGTCAGAGCTTCAAGCGTGACCATCCCCCAGATGGTGAACATCTCACTCATTATGTATGTATATACCCATCTCCTCCTCCCCCCTCCCACCGTTACTCCTCACTTTATAGTCCTTCCTAAACTCCCCAGAGTCATAGTATCCATTGCTTTAAAATATCTCATTTTGGGTGTATATGTTTTGATACAATAAGTACTAAATTGAAATTAAATACAGTTTTTGGCACTTAAAAATTGGCTTGAGAAATGAGACCCTATGGATGATTCATGTTAAAATAATTAGGAAGGTCCAATATCAATTTGAAAAGGACTTTCAAAAATTCAAACATTATATAAGATCTAATCTAATAAATGGGTGATTATACCCATTGCCTTTCCATTTAACAGCCCAATGTTACCTGTTCTTAAAGCTTTAAAAGAATAAAAAATAAAGAATGGTGCCTCAGGGTGGTCCTATCTATTAAGGTCCCCATACTTAATACCTAATATTATTAGAATTACTTACATCATCCAACCAACAACAAGTAAATACCTTGCTTCTGTAGATTTGGCTAATATTTCTCTTCGGTGGCTATTTCAAAGGCTGTAGTTTGCCTTTGTCTACAAGAGAAAAAGTGAACTTTCTCTAGGTTGCCATATGGAGTACCTTAACAGCTTTTCCATTGCACACAATCTTTGCACACAAGAGCTGACTGCGTCCACATTTCTCCAGCAGCACAGGTATGATATTATATAGATGATATCCCCCTGCAAGGAGTTTTGTTTGACACACTCATCATAAATATAAACGTCTAATATCTTTTAGTCCTTTTTGTGGTTTAGAGGCAGCATATTCCTCATTTACAAATTCTACTTAATGTCTCTGATCCTGCAACTTTCAAACCAGCTCACCTTAAATGGAACCCCACCCCAGCAAAAGGCTGTAAAATCTATCCAAATTAAATTCAGCTGATCCTGCAGGGCCCCACTCTTGGGTTGTGCATGAAGTCGTCAAGAGCAGAATGTTGGATCTAGGCAGAATGTTGGCTGCCTATATCTAGTCACCTTAAGTGGCTCCTTAAGTGGCTTAAAATCTGTCCAAATTAAATTCAGCTGACCCTGCAGAGCCCTACTCCTGGTTTGTGCATGAAGTCGTCAAGAGCAGAATGTTGGATCTAGGCAGAACGTTGGCTGCCTATACCTGGTCACCTCAAGTGGCTCCTCATGTGACTGTTTCTCGCCCAGTGCAGAGGCCCAGGAACCCTGGAGCACCTGGCCTTGGTGCCATCCCTGACCATTGCAGAGGCTCTTCATCTGGGTGGACAAAATCCCAGCCCCACTGGGCTGCCCCTGCAGCACACACATGTGCAAGTACAAAGGGGAAAGATGACTTGCTTGTTGACTATACAGAGTATGTCAAAATCCTCATCAGGAGATACCATCTGAATCACTACATCCTAATTCACACTGGAGAAAATCCTTTAATTTGTGCAGCTAGTAGCTGTGATCACAAATTCAACACAAAATCCAACTGGAAGAAACAGTTTGCAGGCAAACATGAAAATTAGCAAAAAGCAATATGCATGCAGTTTTGAAGGATGTAGAAAGACCTTTAAGAAACATAGCAGCTGAAAATCCATCAGTGCCAGCATATAAGTGAACCACTGTTCAAGTGTAACTTTGAGGGCTGTGGAAAACACAGCTTCATCTAACAGGCTGAAAAGACAGGGACAGGTCCATTAGGGCAATATATGTCAAAAAGAATGTCCCTTTGTGGCAAAAGCACAGACGGAGCATCTAAAATATGTGAGAGAAATCCATAAAGAGAATATAACATGCGAAGTATGCCAGAAAACATTAAAATACATACAATCTCAAGCAACATATGAAAATGCATGTCTCAAAAAGGGATGTATGTTGATGTCCAAGAGAGGATTGTAGCAGAAACTACACAACTGTGTTTAATCTCCAAAGCTGTAGTCAGTCTCTCTTTTCATGAGAACAAGTACACATTTATGTGTGAACGTGCTGGTTGTGGCAAAAGATTTGTGATAAAATAAAGCTTCTTAATCATGACGTTATGGATGTTCCTACCAGGAAGAAAATACAGATCAAAGTGAAACCATTTCCTGAAAAATGCAGTTTGGCCTCTCATCTCAGTTGATATATCCCTCTTCAAAGGAGCAAGAACAAGGCTTATCTTTGCCTTAAAATGGAGAGTCATTGAACTGTATTGATCTCAACAGTTTCAATAGTTACCCTCAGCTAAATATCAGATTGCTTTATTTAAAGTACTACACACCAATAACCTCAGTTATTTTCTCTCAGAAGTACATTTTTCTTTATTAAAATAATTGATTTAGTTAAAAAAAAAAACACAGAAGACAGGCATTTGCATTAACACCCTCAGGTACTCACTAGACAGGCTTTAGCAAGCTCCTCTCACGCCTCCTGCAGTCTCTGGACTCCGATGATGGCCTTAGTTTGCCCATGGGCTTTTGAAACAAGAAAATGAACTTCCTGGCTCTGTGCTATAAGCCATTAAAGCAAAGAGTGCTGACCACATTCTGGGCTGTAGAAATAGAGGATCTTGCAGACCCTGCACCTGTGACCTGTTATGCCCATTAGGTTGCCAATTAATGCCTTAGGTCATAGAAGCAGCACCCACAAGCTCAGTGCTGCTACTGAGGTCTCCTTGATACAGGATGGAACTAAACCTTGTCCCTCTGGCATATTCCACCTGGAAGAGGGGGTGGCCTCTACTGTCCTCAGTCCCCTGACAGATGCCATGGTGTTGAGGGAGGTCACCCCGCTCCCAGACCCCTTGGCTCCATTGAGAGCCCCTTAGGATTAACGGAGTGTGAAGCAGTGGGAATTGTAGGCTGTAGGGCTGCCACTGCCACCATCATAAGTGATGCAACTTGCTGGAATGTTGTTGCTTTACATCCTGATAGAAGGGCAGGACCCAAGGGTCAGCACAATTGGCCAGACTTCAGACAGTCATCTTAGCTCTGAATGCCCTGGTCAGCAAATTGCCCCATCTGCACATTTTTACAAGTTCTTAGATCAGTGCCTAAGCGTTGTTTCTCCATAGTAAAGAACTCTGTGAATCTCTTTCCTCACAGATAAATATAAATCAAAGTCACACATGTCTCTACTTATACTAAGGCCTTAAAACAAGGCTTCCCTAGGACACTCTTTATCCCCTTTGGAGTTCCAGACATTAGTGATGGTAATCAGAGCACACACTTCCCAGAATGCATAACACTGGGCTTTTTAAAAAGGTATTCAATAAAACTTTCATTTCCCCAGTAGGTCTCAGACAGCTGGTTTAATTGAGATACCTAATGGACTTCCCAAAGAACTCTTATTTATATTACAAAATAACAAACAAACTCATAAACTGATCTCTGTCTTGCCCCAAGCATTAATATCTCTTAATTCAAGGCCCATTAGCCAATTCACACCACATACCAACTTTTAAACACTTTCCTATTACTCTTATATTTAAAGAAGAGGAAATGTCTCATGTATATAAAGACATATTATATATGTGGTCCTTTAATAATGTCTCCTCCTGTCTTTATGATTTTCAATTTTGCCTCCATCCCATAAAGGAAGTAGGCCAGATCTAGGGTAAATATTCCTTTTTTGATCAATTTATCATGAATTTTCCCATGGGCCAGGCCCCTGCCCATCTGATATGGGAACCTTTTGAGCATAAAATTCTACCACCTAAAAGACTTTCTTCGATCTTTAGGCTATAAGAGGTGGATGATTAATTCAGGCTCTCCCTCTGATCCTCACTCGAAAATTAAAATTAGTTTTCCAGGAACATTCATATGGATAGCCCTGAGTGAATCCCGCATCAGACAGTGTAGAGTACCAGTTAGGGAGACAGAAAACTCTACTTAGTAAATAAAATACAAATAACATTGAGACACTAATGAAAGCAATGCTATATCCCATATTGACTAAAACAGACAACCCTACATTGGTAATAATACAAACTGGAGGAAAATCAACATCAGACAACAGAGTCCTGTCAAGTGCAGCTAAACACAATTCTGTCAACTCTTGGTCTCTTTACGATTGAGATCTGGATGCTTCCGTTGGTTTGCAATGCAGAGGCTTAAACTCTCCAGTGAAGCCATTGTTTCAACATGACAAATGCTGATGTCCACCTTCCATCAAGTTTGGCTAGCCTAGTACAAGCCCTACAACCAAAAGTCCTAGCTGGCTTGTCTATCGCCAAACAAACTAGTGACTGAGGCAAAGGGCCCATTTGCTAAATTTGAGGGCCTACCAATAGGCTAATGCTGTCACTCCAAGCTCAGCCACAAATATTTTAATTGGCAAAAACATGACACCTTATTAACAACATGCATGCAAGTTGGGCATATAAATTAAAACACATCTATAGCAGAACCTCCCTCATCATCTGTCTAGACAATATCTTGGACTTTTAGGAGCTTTTAGGTTCATCTACCCTTAATTCTTTAATTGTGCCAGCCAGGTTCTGGTGCTTTTGTCCAATTACAGCTATAATACAAATGCCAATATCACATTTCTTAGCTGTGCACTCACAGAGCCTTGACTTAAAAGATACTCATATGACAAGCTGCCAGGAGCAGCATTCCATTAAAGTTTCACAAGAGACTCAATCTCACTATAATAATCCTAAACAAGACCCATAGCAACTCTAGTGGGTACCTACTGAAAATGGATAGCCCAGTCCCATATCTCAGACAACATTGTCCTGGCCCTGGAGCTCATTGTTGGAGATGACTTCTTCTTAGGCAGTGTCACCTCAGCCCAAGACCTCACAATTAGAGACAACTTCATCCCAGGCACTGAGAGCATCACGCCAGCAACACCCATACGCTGACTCCCCTAAGGGCTGACAAATTGGATGCAGAACATTTATTATTTTTTTTTGTTTTAATATTAGGGATTATATTATAATTGCTGAGCTCCTTCTTTGTATATCTCATGATCCTGGTATGCTCCTTCCTTTCCGTCTATACTCTCATTCCTAAAGGGAAAGAAACCTTGTAGAGGTTACTACGATCTGTGCCATTTTATACCATTCTATGGACACCATTGCCTCATCTTGCTTCACCCTGGACTGGACCTCTCACTCCCCAGAACCTTTCCCTCCATACTCCTGAGCTTTCCACCACAACCTCCCGCCTTGGTCTCTGACTATGACCTCCACAGCTACACTTCTCCCTGGTTACAAACAAATACGGCTAATATTTACAGAGGCTTTACCAAACTATCAGTTCATATCCTCCAACAGCAAACTGCTGCACTTATCACCTTGACTTACGAAATACACCAAGATATTATTATCACAAAAAATAATATAACTCAAGCTTTAAATATACTTTACAACTCCACCAGGATATTGTTAGAGGCCCCAAAATTTCATACTGTTTTTGCCATATAAATGGGTAACTTGGTTACAGGCTGGCCTACAAGGACTACTTATACTTCTGCTAGATTTTTTTTTTTCCTT
>VBSM01002217.1:33983599-34014689 GCA_008086735.1 Cheirogaleus medius
TTTAATTGTGGTGCCTTGATCCTGTTTTGAGGCCCTGGCTAGAGGCCAGTAAGTTCCCCTTTCTGAGCAGTTGATTAAATCCACACCTCAACTTCAACTTATGAGGCTATGAAGCTATATACATATTCTATTCTCCCCAGGGCCAAGTACCAGAAAACTAAGCCTGCAAACATATTAACTAGCAAATCCTCAGGGGTCCCTGTAATTTAGCGAACCCCACTCTACTTTTCCCTACAGCTACAGCTTGTTGTTATTCTGTACCCACATACAATTATCTGTGTGTCTCTTGTTTACTGCTGTAAGCAACAAGGAGTTCTGTCTTCATCTACCCTAGTGTCAGTGCGCTGTGTTCTGCCATCCCAAAACTTTAAATCTTATAAAGCATGTGGTTTATTCTCTTTTACTATAAACAATTGGAGGAATGCCCTACCCAAACCTGAAATTTTCTAAATTCTTAGAATTGCTCTAAATCAAAATAAGTCACATTATTTCAAAAAAATTGATAATATGACATTTTAACCTCAATAAAGCCATATGACTTAAATGTCAAAAGAAGATTAAACCTTGGTAGATATTGATCCATCATAAACATTCTTCTTTTTTGTCTTAGTATTTCTTCTTTTCTTTTGTTCAAATTAGATGTGTCTGTTTCTTCTGACCTCAATTTCTTTATCATTATTATTCTAAGTTGCATCTTTTAATACAGTAGCTACTAGCCAAAATTAAATATGTAATACATTAAAGCATTTAAAAATGTTTAATTAACTAAAAATTAATTTTAAAATTTAAATAAAATTACAAATTAATTTCCTAATGAGTAGCCACATTTCAAGGGTTCAATAGGCACATGTGACTAGTTGCTACCATATTGGTAAACACTGGAAAGCCTTGTTAGGCAGGGACCAAATCTGCAGGGGGCAGATACAGGCCAGGAGAGTGGTTCCTAGGGGCAGAGAAGCCCAGAACGAGACTGCAGGAAAACACAGCTAACAACTACAAAGAGCAGGAACTTGATGCTTTGAGGTATACACACCTGTGGAGATGCAATTTTGTTATACAACACCTGTCAATCATGTATAACACTCATCTGGTAACATCCCACACCTCCTGTAAGCCCTTCCCCAGACCAGGCCAATCAAAGGAAACCAACTGGGAGTCCTCGACGTCTTTCTCCACTCGTAGAGACTGGTTCCTCTCTGGAATGCACTCTCGCTTTGTATAGTTTCCTTTTTTTCTGCAATAAAAGCTGTTTGTGTGGAATTGCTTCCTGTCTGTGGTCACTCCATCATACCAGCCCTGCTTATGAATTTTCTAAGCAAGGAGCCAAAGAAGCAGGACAACAGTCTGCTGAGAGGTCAGGCCTGACAGCCTTGCCTTCATAGCAGAAGGTCCCATTGCATGGCTCCCCTCTAGAGTATCAGTGCGTGTTAATCGCCTGACCTAATTGCAGCATTATCTGTTAGAAAGAGTTTTATGGAGTATATCAGAGATATTTTAGGTGAATATTTGTTAACCAAATATTAAGATAAGATAGTCTTAGAGAAAAAGTGATGGTAAGTAAGAAACAAAACATACAGTTAGGAACAAAAAGCTCTCACTTTTTAAGCTAAAGAAAACATACATACTAATTATGATAAAACAGAAATAATGTGTTATCTTGGATTTGACCTTTGCTTTTCTGGATTGTAAAGGTTTTTCTTAACATGTGTTTAGTAATACAAAAACAAAAACAAAGCAAGCAGAAGCTCGTCTACAACATCAGAAGCCTTCCTTGGATGGATCTGAAAATGTGCTCGTACTCTAGACAGAGTATGTTCTTAATATGAACAGCCCATCCTTTAGGACTGGGCTATCTGGCGAGGATTGCTGGATTAGAGTAGGTTGCTTTCCCAAGCATGTATGCATTGCAGCAAGACATATGTATTTCACTTCAACAAGTCACATCTTTATCTACAACATATAAGAAACAGTGTTTAGTACTAGAGCTGGTGTTGACGATACCCTGCAAACCACACTTAATATTAAGCCTTATTATGTTAACAACTTTTTAAGATGCAAATTATCTGATCTGCTCTTTAGAGCAAAGCAATGTGGCCCTGATTGTTAGTCTGTTTTATGTATCCTGTGTCTGTGTGTGTGTGTGTGTGTGTGCCTGCCTATGTGTCTATGGCAGTGTTTTTCACTCTTTGGCACTATTGATATTTGAGGCATTTTAGAGAGTAATGCAGCAGTGGCAGTCCCAACAAAGATTAAGGTAGGACAGTCAGGCCCTAGGAAAGGTGAGAGAGTGGCAGGGATTCGGGCTGTATTGATGTGAGAACAATTAAGAAAGAAACGATGCTTAGAAGCCAAAACAGCCACACCATCTTCTGCCTCTTTTATCCCCAATGGCTCACACTGAACCAGTCTTGGACAGTGTGGCATAAAGTAAGTGTTCAAAACTTCTAATGTCAGATCTGTGACTTGTGAAAAGTTGGTATATGGAAAGAAAATCCTGTATTAATACTATTAAATCAAAATCAGCTCTATGAAAACCTTTATTAATAGATCCTTAAGTAAACACATCAATTTTTAAATCAAATAAAAAGTAGCCCTTTCAGTGCAGACTATGACGTATGATCACATACGTCATTGTTTTTGAGATAAAATTACAAGGGTGACAAAGGAGCAATGCTACTTTTCAAAGTCCAACCGATGAGAATGATAAATGAAGCAAACAGTTAATTAAAAGGAGTTCAGCTATGATCTCCATGGCTTATCTTTTATAAACTGATAGTTTCTATACAAATCAAAAAATATTTAAGAAAAGAACTTTTACTAGTCTGGAATTTTGATACAATAAGGTCTACTTTGCCTAGAGAGCCTCTGATATCCCCTTATTTTAATTGGAATGAGTTATTCTTAGCAGATAAGAAATGGATTTCTAGCCAGATTCACACATTCATGAAGGACATCATGGTCTTCTCAAAATGAGGCTCCACAATCAGTCACAGAGACATAACTCCAAGATGGGAAGAGGGAGTAATTTTCTTCCAAATTTCAGCATAGGATCACTTTATGATCAGCATCACGTGTCCATTACGAATTATTATTTTTAAAATAAACCTTGTAATTTTGTGTGAAATGTTCCATTAATGTTTTATCATAGTTAGGTGCTAAAAGAACTAGTTTATAAGAAGAAAACATTCTAAATATTTAAAAACTTGTAACACTTTTTTGTATTTGTGCTTTGTTTTTGATATGCTGATGACCTAAAAATGGGAGTTCTTGCTCTAAGAGGCTCTGCCAATGTTGTTCTCATTGTTCACTGTGACAGTGACCTGCAAGGCATCGAAGAAAGAGGTGACTGAACCACTAGAGAGCAGACCATCTGAAATTCCAATGACAGCCCTCTGGCATGAAAGGTGATGACTCAAAGCGTTTTGTCAAGGTTGTGTAGGATGGAATCCAGAATTCAGGGCTATCACCACGATATCACTCTCAGAGTCCAAAAAAATTAAAAAGGATTTAACAAAATAATCAAACTGAGCTCATGACTTGAGGAGATTTTGTATTTGGCAAAGACACTTGAGAGCAAAATCTTCCTTAGCAACCAGTTAATCATGATCCCTTGGCTATGTTCACCAATACACGCGTCACCCATTCAGACACTTGTGTTTTTATCTACATTTCACGAACACATATAGCCATCACTTTATCTAAAGTCCTGGGTGCTTTACTTAAGCAAAGCCCGTTTACCTGTAATATATTAAATAGTATATTTTACAGCATTTTGAAATGTAAAATGCACCAGGAATCAGTGCTGATATTTTTCTTAGATAAATCACTGCACTGATTACCATGAAGTACATTGATGTCACTATCACTATGACAACATTATGACAAGAACTAGTCACTCTAGGCTACCTCGTAAAAGGAAATGTCATCTATATTTCTGAATAAAATGTAACACATAAGACCTCTGCTTTTGTACCTAAATTAGTACCTTAATGGTTAGGGAGTGTTGAATCACAGTTGGATGAAGAAACAATTTACGTCAATGTTTCTCTAAAGGTAAGATTTAAATATTTGAAAAATGCATACTTTAATTTTTTGGTCAATTAGAAGAGAATAAATTGTTTTATCATTATAAGGAACTATTTAATTAATAAATGTCCTTTTCTTTATTTGCTTATATTTTGTATTTAAGAAAGTACAATGCAGTGATAGCAACAAATAGTCTAAATAGGTGAGCTTTGGGATCTACTTGAAGGTTATTACGTGAAACAACCTTTGAATTATTTTTTATACTTTAGGATATTGTATACTTTTTAATTTTCAGCTTTTTAAGATAAAAATGAGTCATCCATTTGTACTGTTGAATTTTTAATTAAGCATGGATTTAAAATCTTTTTTTGTTGTTGTTAACTTTAAAAATAGCTTGACTCTCTTGTGTTCTCTAGTCCCCTACCCCCAGGGATTCCCTATAGAAAATAAATGCAGGCATGCTCAAATCTCAGGAAGAAAATATCAGTCATCACAAACACCATTCATTGACAAACGTGCCACTGCCAATATTTTGGGATCATTTATGCTCAATTTTGTACTTGTTTTAGATTGTACAGTAGAGTGTCAGGATTCTGACATTTGCTGTTTAGAGAACTGTATCACCACATGATATGACATGGAACAGTTGACAAATGGCAATTTTCCCAGTAATGTTTGCCTTTTTATTCAATCTGAGCCAAATCTGAAACTCTTTAGAGGAATTCCTTCCTTGTAAGACTTGGTTGATTTATTAAAAGAAAAAAATCCATAACCTATATTGCATTTAAAATTCTACTCTTTATTCTGAGCAATTAAGAGAATGTGACTGTTACACATCATATATATATGTGTATATATATATATACGTGTGTATATATACATACACACACACACACATATATATATATATATGGGCTGTAATCACAAAGATGGTCACTTTGTTCCTCTATAACTTCTTAACCACGTTAACATGATTGAACGGCTATTTCTTTTTCTGTAATGCATCGTTTGGTGCTAGAGACACTGAAAGGAAAACAGAAATATTCTTGGTGAAGGATGTGTTATTCTGAGTCTATTAGCTAGTACAAAAACTTCAGTATATTTTTAGTGTTGTTCAAATACCTATTTGAAACAATTGAGGAAAATTTAGAAATTGAACATGGAGAATAAGTAGTTTTAGGTCTTTCTAATAAATAATATGATTAATAAAATTAATCTCACTCCACAATTCTATCATACCAATTTCTGTTTTAGAACTCAGATGTACATATTCTGATTATATTATTTTTAACCAAATAATATTTATTTCCAAATTATACTGACTAGAGCTGTGTTACACACCACTTAGGCAAAGAATAAAATAAAGTTCATTTCAATGAAGGATGTTTTGAATATACCTTAATAGTATCTAGATGAAATATAAACATAGCGATAAACAGAAGAAATACAATCAAAAGTCTTGTCTGTGTAGAAACTTCATTGAGAGGGGAGGATTTCAGACTTGTAAAAATATTTTCACAATTGCCTTAAGGAATTTATTTTCATGAGACATACTTCCCTTACAAATGATAGTTTTTATTTTAAAATAAGCCTTTAGAAGAGCACATTGTATATCACTAAAATAATCTGCTCTAAACCATCTATCTAACTTATTTTTATCATATGACACAAACATTAGTTAGATTTCCCATATTCTACATAAAGTTAGCCCACTTTCTACAATCTTCCACCCATACACACACACACACACACACAAACATACTCATACACTTTTGTATTTAGGATGGAGAGAAAAGTTTAGTATGTGCCTGTTCTTCTCTGTAATCCAAAAAATATATTTCACCATAATTTTATTTTGTAAAGTCTCTCTCTAAAAATTTCCTAAGAGCAATTTTTTATTTGAAGATTTAAGCTACAATAGATTTTTTATAATCTTTGAGAGAACAGAGACATTAACAATCATATTCTTATAAGAGGCATTCAAATCTTAAGACATATAGTTCAGATCAAATGGAATACCAGTCAAATCTTAAATTCATCACTTTAACATAATGATTACTTTCCCCCCTAATGTTTTAAATTGATTTAAGGTCAGTGATTTTATAGAAAGTCAGAAATAGAAAGTAGCAAGTTAATTTTTTTCTGTTTCTTTTTTTTTTTTTTGGTTTAGAAACAATATTTTAGTTAACTGATCTGGAAATGAATAAAAATCGTTGCTTATAAATTCAGGACAAAAGGACAAGTAGAATCTCCTTTATTCACAAACTGATTTATTTCAGTTTCCTCACATAAGTTACATCAAATAGCCTTTATAGTCCATAAGAAATCCTAACATTAAGAAAGACATTAAATCTAAAATGGAGATTTTTTACTAGTATTTGTAAGAGTAAGAGTATATATTGAGCCTTAGTATATTTGCAATGCATGATAAAAACGGCACTTGTGAATAGAATAGAGATTCCAGACACTGATTTTTGTCTCACCCAGATCCTAATATAAAGTGGCTTGTCATTTTCTGAAGAATATCATCTTGAGTTGCCTTAAAAATCCATTCAATGTACTTTTACAGGCAATTTTAGGCATTGCTGTTACTTTTTAACACGAATAAATAAAAGGCTTTAAATCATCCAAGAATTTTTTCCCCAAATGGCATTGCATTTGATAAATTTAATGTTAATGCACTTATTATTTTTTCTTTCGTTCTTTTTCCAGTAAGCATCATTCATTTCACTAATGTTTACTTTAAACTCAGTTAATTCTGTCTTGCAGTTATGATATGGAAAATTGACTAGATATTTTTACTCAATTACAACTCTTGAACCATATAATTATTTGAAAAGTACCATATTGAATTTACACACGGAACTTTAGATATATTGTGGCTAGAATTTCTATCAAGAATATACCACAAGCCTCTTGTTAATATATTCTGAAATGGAAAAGGAGATAGGAAACTTTATTTTCTGCAAGTATGAATGAGATTTTTTTCCTCTAATATCTCAGAGCTCAGTAAACATAGGGACAGCTTGAAATATATTTATTTATGATTATTGTGCTTTTCATGAGCCCAGGCTTCTCCAGCCTCTCAAATACACAGGTCTTATTTCCTTGCTATCACCATCTGTCAGAAAAGATTTTGAGTTGAACAGAAGCAGCAAAAGAATAATCCCACCTGCAGATGCTCTTCAACTGAGAAATTAATCTGAACAATTGAAATCATCATGGAGTGAGCACTGGCTTAGTTTTTTTTTTTTTTGTTATTATTGTGACATAATATTTTACCTTATTTGACTACTTAGGTAAAGGAAAGAAAATGCTAATTATTTCTCCTTCAGATTTGTATTTGAAACTTTAGGGCTTTGCATACAAGTGGTTCCAGAACCCTGTGACACCTTCACCTACCAGCCCTGTTAGCTGTGCCATCCTGATAAACACGTTGATCTGCACTGCAGCTGTCTCCCATAAAGGGTGTTGAATACAGGGGAGGCGTTTGGAGCTAACCTTTGGGAGAGAGAGTTTGAAGAATACTACTCAATGTGTTCTCACTTTAAGATTTGTATCCCTGCTAAATTAGCAAGATAAAATAAAAGTATAATCTTTTGTGGGAGAAATAAAAAAAAGGCAATCATGCAACTTTGGGAAATGGGCATGAAAATCTGAGGGCAATTTTACCAGCTTCGTTTGATGAAATGGTAGCATTTTGAGGATGGTTTTTTTTTTTTTTTTTTTTTTTTTTTTTTTTTTTTTTTTTTTTAGAGATGGGGTCTCGCTCTTGGTCAGGCTGGTTTCGAACTCCTGACCTTGAGCTATCCACCCGCCTCGGCCTCCCAGAGTGCTAGGATTACAGGCGTGAGCCACCGCGCCCGGCCTTGAGGATGGTTTATATCCAGTTTGTGTTTTTCTCTTTGGGGTCATTCATTCATTCATTTTCTTTTTTGTCCTGAGACAATTCATTTTTTTCATGTATTCATTCAACTAACATTTATTGAGCATTTTATCTTTATGAACCACTTCATTTTTACTTTATTTGCCAGATTTGTTCCTGCCTCAAGGTTTTACATTTTCCTATTATCCTGTTTTATTTCTTCACCGCATTTATCACTACTTGAAATCATCCTATTTGTTTGCTATATTGTATAGTTCACTTTTAGGAAGTGTATGTTTTGTGATAAAAAGTAATTCTATGTATTGTTCAATGCCAAATTCCCCTAGATCTAGGAGGATGCCTGGTATGTTGATGCTGAGAGTTAACCATCATCATCATCATCAAAATCATAATTATTGGTAGCAGCTAATCTTTACAAAATTTTAAGTGTTTAAAATATTTTTTAACAACTGAAAAAATGAATGATTAAAGTCATATCATAGGATTTATTGGTATTAATTAGGCCCAAATCATGTTACTGTACTTAATGATCTACTGATCCCATAAATTTTCACTTTCAAATAGGCATTTGGCACATAATGACATTTCACTCAAGAATGGATTGCATATAGGACAGTGGTCCCATAAGATTATGAAGAACTGAAAAATTTCTGTCACCTAGTGACATCCTAACCTTCCTAATGTTACAGTAGAACACATTACCTTTTCTATGTTTAGATGTGTTTAGATTCACAAATACTTATCATTGTGTTACAATTTCCTACAGTATTCAGTACAGTAGCATACTGTATAGGTGTGTAGCCTAGGAACAATAGGCTATACTATTTAACCTAGATGTATAATAGGCTATACTATCTAGGTCTGTGGAATTGCACTCTGTGATGTTCACACGAGGAATGAAATTGTCTAAGGATACATTTCCCAAAACATATTCCCATCGCTAAGGGAAGCCTGACTGTAACTCAAAGTTTCCTTAAGCCAAAAGGCATCTGCAATCACTCCTCTTTATTATCCCCCAGGCACATTTGTGTTAGACAAGGATTAGAATCACTTTTGTGAGATCTGAAAGTATTAAATGGATATTCACTTAAATCTGTTTATGATACAAGAAGCCTTAAGGAAAACTGATGGTACATAAAAATTGTACCTTTGGGCCGGGCACGGTAGCTCATGCCTGTAATCCTAGCACTCTTGGGGGCGGATCGTTTGAGATCAGGAGTTAGAGACCAGCCTGTGCAAGAGTAAGACTCCGTCTCTACCAAAAACAGAAAAAATTAGTCAGGCGTGGTGGCACATGCCTGTAGTCCCAGCTACTCGTGAAGCTGAAGCAGAAGGATTGCTTGAGCCCAGTAGTTAGAGGTTGCTGTGAGCTACGCTGATGCCACGGCACTCTAGCCATGGCAACAGAGTGAAACTTTGTCTCAAAAAAAAAAAAAAAAAAGGAAATTGTACCTTTGGTTTGTCTCTGGCATTATCATCATGTGTTGCTGCAGATTATTGTTGCTTTTGTTTACTCTCTTACAAATGTCATGTTGAACGAGGCAATGAATAATCAAAATAAATGACAAACTGGAAAACAAGTAAAAAGAATTTACAAAATTAACGGAATCTCTTTTACTTAGGTTTAAAAATGTGGCTGATAATACACAATAATAGTATTAATGTGAAAACAATGTACATCACATTAGTCGTATGATGCAAATGTACAGTCAAAATGCTAAAAACATGAAATTACGTGTTTTGATAAAATATGCTCAAATAAAGAATACCATGTACTACATTTCAAGAGAGAGAGAAAAAATTACTTCCATTTGAACAGGATCGATTTAATTTATTCTATGCTTTTCCAGAGCAAAGCACCTGAAACTTGCCACAGCAAGTGTTTGGGTAAAGAATGAGTAACTATGAGTAACTCTCTCTGTGAGGTTATAGGGGAAACCCATGCAATGGATTATACAAAGGGCTGAATGACACTCAAGTCTCTTTCAAGTTGGAGCTTTGATTATTGGGTAAATCACCCCAAGGTAAAAAAAAAAAAAAAAAGCAGCTCAGGAAAGTTAATGAGAAAAGACAGTTAGGATCTTTCTATTTCCAGCCATCAAAGGTAGAACTTATGAAATGTTTTCTCTTTTAGAAAAGATCTCTCTTGAGAACCAATTGTTTTGATTTTATTTGCTAGTTTTAAAAGAGCCACAGATGGGTAATTTATTATCGCAGATATCTTACATTTCACTGTGGAAACAGCAATGTTACATGCAGCTTTATGCAAGCAGTCATATACACAAATACAATAGATCAAAGATTATTCAGATAAAATATTCTAAAGCCTCAAGTCAGGAACTCATTGTCTTTTAATTGTTCACAGCCTGATTGTTGCTTGTCAACTAATAGCAGGCTTAGTGTTTCTTGAGTAATGTGAAAGTAAGTCAATGGAAGTTTGTTTTTATAATCTTTATACTTTAATGTTTTGCTGAAAAAAAGACAAAAGAGGAAAGATCAAACTTGACTGAGATAAAAAGATGTAAATAGGATCGTGTAAATATTTATTACTTCTCTGCTACCGGTAACATTAAACAGAAAACAGCCAAAGGTATTTCAGTTTTGAATTTCTCTGCTACATGGAGTGTGGCTGAATGAGCTGTCACTCTCTTCTCACCATGCTTTTGTCAGAAATAGGAATACTCATTGATCCCCGGCAATTATTAGAGCAGGTTATAGCTTTGAACTAAGCTTAGGTTTCTGCCTCTCCATTTCTCTCCCCTTGTCTTTTAATATCTCTATACATTTTGGCCAAATTATTAATCTGGCTAAAATTTTCCACTGGAATTCATTAGTCTTTACCAATTACTTTACTGACTTTCAGCATTTTAATCAATTCACCAGTAAAAATATTTAAATTTTTAACCTCTACAATTACATTTTGCAGAAAAATAAGTCCCAAATTATGTCAAATCAAAAGAAATTAAAGTTTTGTTGTTAATTATCAAAAAAATTTAATCTTAAAAGAGTCAGTCACATACTTCTAAGACTGAAAGCAGCACTTGTTCTTTAGGATGGCTGTGGATAAAATAGTCTGTTTACATTCTTATGTAGGAGTTATAAAATCCTCTTAGATTTTTTTCAGCACATCTGGATTAAGTTTTTCATTTAAAATTTTGCATCTTTCAGGTAAGAAAAGTTCTGCAGCTAACCAGCTGAAGTTCCAGTCTAAAAACAAAAGTTAAAATTAATTCAGTAGTGCAAATGAACCAATAACTACCAGCAGGCATATCACTATATTGGCTCTTTTCAAATAATTATCTCATTGCAAAGGGTTGTGTTATATGTAGAATGAATAAAAGTGTCAGAATCTAATGTAAAATGTACAATTCATACATATAACACCTCCTTAAGAAGAAATTTTAAAGAGTTTTAGGTATTAAGAATCTCATATCATTTTGTTTTTATTTAACCATCTGTAATGTTGATTTTATACAGTATATTTTAATAAAATTATTTTAGTATTATACAGAGGTATTCCCTTCTCTGATTCTCAATTATTTATCTTTACAACATCTTTGTACTTGAGTTGACCAAAAAAAAAAAAGAAGGAAAGAAAATCAAAATTTAACCTGCCTGAGGTTATTGTGGAATGGGGCCAAGGAAAAAAATCTAAATAGATCTCTCATCTGGTCATTCTGTTCTAATGGATGCAGCACAAGCCCAGGCAAGTAAACAGCACTGATGGAATATCCCCTTAAAAACTTCCATCATCCCTATCTAATTAGAATTTTTCCTTGAATAAAGAAAACAATGCCAATTCATTCTGATATTACTAGCATGAATCACTAAGGGTAATTTAGGAAGCTTTTACTACGTATTTCATGTTGTGCCACATGAGATATAAAAAAGCCTTTTAGGACTTAGTCCATCAAGGCACTATGTGTCTAATTAGACAGACAAATTTAAGAGTGAAATTGTGTTTTACTCATTCACTTGTAGGAAATAGGAGAAGGGAATGGTTAGCATGGGCTATTGTAGTAAAATTTTCATGGACAAAAGAGACTTCAATCAGGTTGTAATAATTGGAGAGGATATAGTTTTGTCCACAGAAGTAGGGAAGGCATATTATAATGGGCAAAAATGTAATTAAAAGAGGGAAATGGGAATGCTCATTTTAGAGTATGCCTATGTGTAAGTTGAAAATGGTTTTCAATATTGCCAAATAATGGAGACTATTGAAGAGCCAAGCATGTGATTTTAGAACTGATGAGATTTTTTATGGTGTTTTATATTATTTTGATGTTAGGCCTACATAAATTTAACAGAGCATGGATGGTGGTGTTACTACGTTATTATCACTCAGTTCTATTTCGTTGCTCTATGTGTTAAACCATATTATAATTTTATTTATGAATGTGAGGTTAGTAATTGTGAGTTAATAACTAAGTAGTATGTGTATATGATGAATATAGAACACCATTAATCTATAAGAAAGAAACAAGTGTTTTTGCTTTGTTATTTGTCTTATTTAATGTTCGTTCTAAAATTTGGAGCATATTTTTCTTAGACACCATGCTGTAATTGTGCTCAAGTTTCTAAATATGAGCAATTTTCACAAGAACTTCTTAATAAATTTCATCTACTTGAGATAAGTTGTTCATATAAAAATATGCTCAGAGTTCTAATTGGGATACTAAAAACTATCCTCCTACTCATATGTTGATTTTCACAATTCTCCCGTCCTTATTAACTATATACTTATAATAATTTATTTATTCTTAAAGTACAGTATATACTACAGTCCCCTAAATCTATATATTTAAAACTATTTAACCCCATCCAGCTCTAAGCCAATATAACCTACTACTTCTAGTATATCTCTACTTGCATGTCTAGATATCTTAAATTCTACATGTCTAAAGTCAGATTTACTATTTTTCAACTATCTCCTCACCTTATATTCTTCTGATCTTTCCAAATGAAGTTTGTGTTAACATTATAAAACCAATCATCAAGAAGAAAATATTACAAAGCCATTCTCTCTACCCTGCTTTTTCACTACTCATATCTAGTCAATCTCTATTTCCTATTTCATCTCCTTTATGCTATTCAAATTGAAACCATAGTCGGGTACCTGAGCCACTACTATCTGTTGCTTAAGCTAGTTTTAGTTGGGATTAAGTCACTTGCAACTAATAGAATCCTGAATACTGTAACAGTCTATAATTTCAATCTTGACTATCACTGATTTTGTTCAACAAATCATACCGCTTGCCTCATTTAATGGTCAACAGTCAATCCCTCATCCATCTTTCCTCTACATTCTTGCCAACAAGATCTCTTCAAAATGAAAATTTCTAGTTCTTATGTTTGAAGCGCTAAAAAAAAATTTTAATGAAAATTTGATTTTCTCACTTCCCCCAGCTAGCATAACTCCTATTTACAAACTTTCAATTATTATAGAATAGATGCAATATCTTTTACATAACCTGCAATATCATTCATTTTCTGGCTTTTGCTAACCATCTAAACTGTCTGTAAAATTTACTCATGTGCTTTATTCTCCATGCATCTGAAATATTTATAATTCTCCAAAATGCCATGTTATTTTGCCACTCTGTGCCTTAGCATGTATTTTTGAGACTCTATGCCTTATTCTTGCTCATAACTCAACTGATAAGCATATTGATTCTTCTGCATCACTTCCAATGTAAAACCTATTTCTATCACCAAATTTCCACACTTTTTCCTAAACATAAGCAAATTTTACTACTGAAAAGTTTTCTATGTAACTTTATTAAAACTATTTTATCTGTAGATATAAATATATATATACATATAATTTTATTTTTATCTTTTTGTCTTTATAATTGTACTATGTACTTATATAGGGAAAGATCTGTATTATATTTATCCATGTGTTGCCAGTGCTTGACAATGCCTGCAACATGCTAGAGTTTTATTAATTTTGGTCAAATTAGAGTAAATCTTTCACCTACTGCAAAGAAGACCAAAAATCTCAATAAATCTTAAGTATGCAATGGGAATGCCCCACGTATTTAAAACCAGGACCTCTGGAACAAGTCTGTTTGGCAATCAAATCTTTCTCTATTCATTCCCTAGCATATCAAACAGTTGTTAAACAATTGCCTTTGGACTTTATTAAGTGTATCGATTCTCAAGAGGCAGACATACCACCTCTCCTCCACTCAAATCTGAATTCAGTTTTAAGGAAACACCCTAATTAATTATTCATAAAGGGGGTAAACACTTTTGTGAATTCTCAAATATTCATTTATGTATCTTGCAAGTTACAGACTAAAAAAATGAAATTCTAACTATGCCACTGGGTTTTATTTTGGCTAATTTGATTATTTCAATTAAATACTTAGTAGGAACTTCCACTGAATTCGATCTAAGGAACAACAGTGGACATCAATTGATTTTCCCTGGCTACTATACTTTCCATCTTTTGTTAGAAAATGAAAGACATATTCTGTGTATTTGTGTATTTCTTTGGTCCTCTCAAAGCCAATTTCCCAGAGCAATCCGGTAGATTTGTGTGGAATTCCCCTGTTTGTAACCTTCTCCAAGGCCACAGAAGCACCAACCACGTAAAATAATCAAAGGCTTTCTCATGAATTTTTAAAATTAGGGTTATAGGAAAAAGATCCTTTATCTTGGGTTGGGAACTTAGGAGAGGAGAGCCTGGCAGTTGTTGGGGTATGATTCTAGCTTTATAAAGACAGTCTGAGAGAATGAAATAAGTAGAGCAAGAGAAGCAAATATGAGAAATGGGGAGAGAGAGAGATTGAGAGAGAGAGAACACAAGTGAGCAAGGGGCCCACAAGTTCTTGGTTCTGGTTGCTCTGAGACCTATAGTTTGATTAATGAGCCAACATAGTCCACATCTTTTGAAACCTCATTTTAGTTGAGTTTCTGCCACTTGCAGCGGGTAGAATATTGAATAATAAAATAGCTTATAAATTAGCAGCTATGAGATTTTATTTTCAATGGACATAATAAAAATGGAAAAGAAAAAATATAATCACTTGGAATAAATCTAGGCAAGTTTATTTAGCCTTGCTGCTGGTGGGATCATGTTTTCTACTTTTTTGCTTGTACACATACACACACACAGAATTACATCTACTTCCAAAGAGTTCCATAAACACTAATCTGTTCTGTGAAAGCAAGGCAGATATTTCCTTATGTTGTGAATGATTAAATAAAAAGGAGAGACAAAACCTTGATTTACTATGATCACGATGGAAGATTTCTCTACTCTCCACCCAAGAATAAACATTTCATTCAAAAGCTAAAAATATTAATGTAATTTTGATCTTTAAAAAGGGCAACACAATGCTTTTGTTATCATTCTTGTTGCTTCTGCTTCTAAAATTCTGCTGCTATAGTAAAGAATGGCAATAAATACAACCATTCTCCCATTAAAAAGGGCTTTACTCACTTCTGTAATTGGAGAAATGGAAGTACTTAGAATATAGATGTGTAAGGTTTTTTCCTCTATCCTAAGGTTGTAGAAATGTCTCATAAAATATGTAAACCATTACACATTCAATAATGAATTAAACTGCTGATGATCAAGGATTACAGAGTTGAGTCATATACTGTTGAAATTTACAGGTTTTTGAATTTCAGTTTTAGACAAATAGTTATATGGTTGGTGAGATCATAATATTTTAAAGAATTCCTAAGTAAATCACCCCACATGATATCAAGACTTAGAGGATGTGTTTTTACCCAGTGGATAGATATCACAGTTTATCAGTCTGCAATACTTTGGGCTGGTGTTTATAGGAGATAATGTCTGCACTATGTGAAAGTTGATTCCTCTGAGCAGCAGAGGTTGAGTCTGAAGTTTAGAAGGGCTAAAAGAGTTTATTAGAGAGTAACACCTGTTAAACAGAGATAGAGGGAGGAGGATTGTGCAGAAGACAATTTTAGACCATATTTTGGTTATCATAAAATCGGCCAGCCCAAGAGGAAGCTCTGAAAGAAAGATTGTCTATTAGAAGAATTCTGTGTTAAGCAAAAATGGCCAGATTTTTATACCATAGTTTGCTCAGTTACCTGCTGTAGCCACATCAAGATGAGTATCCTTGGTTCAAAACCTGTGATGAACCAGAGGGATTCAATAGATGGAAGCTGCTGCTCCAGCCACACTTTTCAGAGCTGGGTGGGGATCCTTCCTTGAGTCTACATGATGCCTCCCCATGACAGCCCACATTTGAGATATGTCAGGAAAATAAAAAGGAGTGCAGTTTAATCAGCTTAGTAAACACAATTCATTGAGACAGGACCATCGAATAAAATCCCAAATTGTGTGTTTTTAAATTAGAGAGATTTTGCTGACTAAAGAGTATTAGGGTTACCACCAGGGAGTGCCTGAGTGGAAAATGGAGAGATATGGAAATATATTTTATGTTTAAAATATGTTTTATTTAAAAATAATACAATTCTTAGGTTCATCTGGTAAAACATATGTGAAGTAAAATAAATTTAGGTTCACCCTCCCCCCCCCCGCCAGCTGACTGAATGGACCCCCTCGTGGCCAAAGGAATATCCTAAAATTAAATTGTCTGCCAGGAGAAGGGAGGTCAGACATGCCTCATCATGTCCCCTCCCTTCTTAGAGACTTCCTTTGTAAACCATTAACAGGCCTAAGGGTATGCAAGACAAACCTGTAGGTCCTCAATTCACACAACAAATCTATGCCTGGTGGCTTATCTGATAAGAGCTCCTTATGTTAAAACATTCCAAGCCTTTAGACAAAGCTTCATGTCTTTAACCAATTACAAGCCAAAGAATCTTTAAACCCACCTATAACCTGTAAGCCCCCCACCTTCAACATGTCGCACCTTTTTGAGCCAAACCAATGTATGCCTCCCACGTATTGATTTATGACTTTACCTATAACCCCTGCCTCCCTGAAATGTATAAAAACCAAACTATAACCCAATCATATTGAGTTCACTTGCCCAAGGCCTCTTGGCAGTGGCTCCAGGTCATGGTCCTCAAATTTGGCTCAGAATAAATCTCTTTAAAATTATTTTACAGAGTTTGGCTTTTTTCCATTGACACATAGGAAAAATGAAGTCAGGAGACTACCTGTAGTTTTAGTATCTTACTGTAATTGCTGCTAATATTTTGGGTTCATTTATTTTTTTTAAGACACAAGTTTTTTCTATACTCAAGTAGTATATAAAAATTCAGGTCTTGCATTTTTTTTCCTTCTAATAGATCACAATGTTCCAAGCTGTTATATATTCTTTAAGTACTATTTTGAATGACGGCATAATATTCCACCCAGTAAACCAAATGCATTCATCACATCCCAGTACTTGAATCTTATGTTTCACAAATTCATCTTTAGAATCTATAAGAATAACATATCAAAGTTAAGGTTGATCATAGTTACCACATATTTGTAATTTAGAAGATAAATTAGTCTCCAAAAATAATGATGAGGTAGATTTCTAACTTTTAACTCATGCCTGTGGTCACAAATGACTGATGATGAGGTTTGTATTCACTGTGAAAATACAGCAAAATGTGACCCCTTTATGGTATGTTTTCACTCAGAATTAGATACCAGAATAATTTGGCTTAAAGAAAAACATAGCTAGGCTGGGCGCGGTGGCTCACGCCTGTAATCCTAGCACTCTGGGAGGCCGAGGCCGGTGGATAGCTCAAGGTCAGGAGTTCCAAACCAGCCTGAGCAAGAGCGAGACCCCGTCTCTACTAAAAATAGAAAGAAATTAATTGGCCAACTAAAAATATATAGAAAAAATTAGCCGGGCATGGTAGCACATGCCTGTAGTACCAGCTACTTGGGAGGCTGAGGCAGAAGGATCATCGCTTGAGCCCAGGAGTTTGAGGTTGCTGTGAGCTAGGCTGACGCCATGACACTCTAGAGTGAGACTCTGCCAAAAAAAGAAAGAAAGAAAAACATGGCTATTTCTTAGGCATACAATAAGTATGTGTGTATATATTTTTATGCATATAGCCACTTTCATATGAAGTAGGAGAAAATCTTTTACGTAAATTGATTTAAAGTGAGGGAGAAATATTGGAGAACCACTACTGTGTTTTTCTTTTTTACTCTCAGTGAGAAAATGTAATGTTATATTATAGAACTTTCATGTCTCCCCACAGCAGTGATTGTAAAGGAATTACAGTCACCTCTCCAGACCTGAAATGCTTAAATAACTGAGATTTCCAGTTATTTCATTCAGGTACACTGAAAAGAGCACATTGGAGCAGTTACTTAGTAAGCATGGCAATATGTAATTTAGTGACAAATGTGGTTTCTAGGTTACAAATGAGTTATGTTGTCCTTAGTGAACTCTAGGTCTGTGAATACCAAAATTAGTTTCTTCCCCCAAATTTAAAAATATTAAATTCATGAAACTGAATCATGATGGCAGATTGAAAGAACAAAAGCATGTAACTCCTCTCCTACCAAAAATGCCCTAAAAAGATAAAAAATGTATTTTTAAAAAAAATCTCTCTACTTCACTGCCAAATGAAGGCATAAAATCAGTCTTTCAGGTATAAAAGCATTCTGTCAAAATCAATAGCTTCATAGAAACCAGCTGTAATCAATTAGAAAATGTAACTGAAAAAAACTATAAAATAACTAGAAATAAATCTATCAATAAATGTGTACTAACTCTATAAATAAATGCATAATGTTTTATTGAAGAATATAAAAGATCTGAGCAAATGGAAAAATATTTAACATTCTTAAATGAGAAGACACATTTGTACAGATGTCAGGTTTCATCTAACTCCTCTCTGCTTGATCTTTCTAATGCAATGCAATCTCAAACAAAATACCAAATAAAATACCAAATCAACATCAGCGATTTTTCAACCAAAGGACAGAGATGTATTCCAGCATAAAACTATGGAATCATGTGGTTAGGTTATACTTTGGCTTCTGATATTCTGAATGTGGATTATTTATTCAGAGATGAAGTCAGGCATTCCTTATGCATAGAATTTTAACCCACCTAAAGTTCCCTTCTCATGCGAGGCTCCTGTGGAGAAAGGAGAGAGTCCATCCTGCCATGTGGGGACAACATCCTGACAACATCCAGCTGTGTGCCCAGCAGGTGGCAGGAAACTCACTTCATGAAAACACTTATTTTTACATGTGAGAAGATAAAAATATGGCCAAGGATGTGCATAATACTCCTGTGGAGATGTTCTACAGACAGACTGCAATTGAAAAGCTTGAAGCAACAAAAAGATTGGCTATTTTAAGAAAAGGGAAATGGCATCTTTGGGACATTTGGTCATAAAACCAATAATTAAAAACAAAGAATCAGGCCTTTTTGACTTAAAATACACAGAAAAATTTCCTGATGCTGATTCATTCTCATTCTCTCTCTCTCTCTCTCTCTCTCTCTCTCTAAGAATTTATTTTTGGCTATTTTATTAACATCTCTTGGAGGATGTGTGTGTGTGTGTGTGTGTGTGTGTGGCAGGGGTGTGTGGGTGGGGGGGAGAGTGTGTTGGGAGAGGTATTAGGTACTATTGGGAGGATGGGCTTAACAATTTAAGGAAACTTTTAATTCGGTTTTACAAGTTCACTATCTGCCATTTACTCCATCTGTGTAAAATAAAACCACCACGCAGGCTTCTTTCAAGAGAACAGCCCTTCCTCATGGGATGGTTATGACTTCCTGGAAACCTCTTCATAACAACCTGGAAAACTTAGCAGCTCTCCAAAATGCTAATACCTATCAAAATGTGTGAGATACACAGTAATATGGACGCCAGGGTTGACCAGATGTTGATTTAACTCTTGTTAACTGATGCTGCCAAAATTGTTTGAATAATATAAGGACATTTCAGAATTTGTACAAGGGTTATAAATTAATGCATTTCAATTATACATGTCGGGTCATGTTTGTCTGTTCTTGGTTCTTGGTGTGTTCTTGGTTGAAGAATGACCAGACACAGCAAAGTAAGGCAAGCACGAGGTGAAGTTTATTGAATAAAGTAAGATAAGTTTGCCATAAACAATGACAGACCCTTTGTCATAACAGGAAGGCCTTGATTATGGTCTGGGGTCCTGTTTTATATTGCCTATGTTGGGCCCTCCTCATGGTTCAAAGGTCACCATTGAACCACTTTCATGGACAGTTGGGAGTTATTAGTACATAACCTGAGTCTTACTGTGTATGTGGATCTCCCATGAGCCTCTCTGACAGCCCATTTGGGGGAGTGAACTGCAATGTAGATTTAAGCTAATGACATGATAACTAGCCTTAGGTTATTCTAGGTCACCTTCCAGACCCTATTGTACCTGTGCCGCTTGGTGAGAGGGACTAGGGAATCCTCTGCATTCTTTTGTAGTTGGCCCACTAAGTTCTGATTGGCAGATTGGTAGAGCATTCCCTCCAGCTGTGGCAATTGCTCAGGGTGCCAGCCTTTGTCCCCAGGAGGGTCATAGGTCCTTTGCGGTCTACCTAACACATATACAATATATTAATAATATATTCTATAGTAAAACAGTCTACAATAAACACAAGTATCTATCAAATAATTATCAAACCAAATTTATATTTCTGATATAAAATATTTTAAAGCAACACTTATAAAGTTTATGCTTTTATAGTGCTATGAGTGTGAACTAAATTTTGAAATCTGACAATGTTAGTATTCACTTATATCAGTCATTTAAAAGTCTATACATGAAACTATTCACTTTACTGTCAACATATATAAATTCAGGCACTTATATATAATGTTTTGGGGAAAGTAAGAAAAAACCTGTAATAAATAAAAATAGGCATGGTAATAAATTGTGTCAGTCTCATATGAAAAAGAAGCACTTACAAAGCAAAATAGAGTATATGACAAAAAGTAATATATGAAGAAAGAGAAATTTCAAGATCATTGTTAGGTAGAATAAAAGCTAGTCTCAGAAAATATATATATATATTTCTTCCTATAATTTTAGGTATGTTTTTATAAAGTCTATCTCAATCTTCCTTAGAAATATCCTCCCATTTCTTATTTCAGTTATCACATTCTAATTTGTATTGTAGTTGGTTATATGAAAACCAGTCTCTCATACTAGATCACATTATTTATTGTATTCCTCCCACTGGTAGCACTGAACAAATAGTCCTTTGAATAGACCAAAGCAGCATTCTAAATCTTTCTGCTTGGGATATTGTGAGAAAGCTCCATAAATAATGTAGTTTAAAAAAAACAAAAGGAATTCAGGGTTTTGGAATTCTGTCTGGGGATTCCTCTTTGGAGGCATTGAATCAGACTGAGAATTCTTTGAATGTTTTTATGCCCTCTTGGTTTAAAAAAGAATTGGGGCAAAATATTTATGAAGACATTAAAGTTTGAAAGAGAAAATTTCAAGCATGAAAGTAGAAAGCTATAAAAGCTCACAACTTCAGATTTGGTCCATCGATAGCCTCTGAAAATGTTGGTATATGATTGACATAATGGATTTGTGAAGATTGGATTAGAGGGAGGAAGGGAGACAGGAAGGAAGGATACAAAAATGTTTAACTTTGTGTTAACTGCTCATTTGCCTTTTTGTTTATTTTAATGGAATGTCTTTTCCCTCTTTTTTCCATCTAATAGTATCAGTTTAACACAAGCAAAAATTTACCTTAATGCTCCCTTCTCTTTCTATCTGCTCTATTGCATTCTTGGTTAGGCTTCTTTTTTTTTTCTCAAGTGCCCATACATTTTTACCCAATTACATTGGTCTGTGATGTTACAATAACATTTCTTGTATAGACAATGGAATTTCACTTGAAGCTAAGGGCTTCTGAAGGCTGAGGAGCTGCCTTATTCTTATAGCTTCTTTGATACTAATAGAAGGAGCATTAATTGTTGGTTAAAAGGAATTAATTAGCAGCTCATTTTCACAACTCCTAAAGATATGAGCCCATTAGTAAGTCACTACTCTGCAGCACCTTTTGAATTTTAACAAAGGCTACCTCGATTCCTTACCAAATAAGGAAAAAAAGTATTTAAATTATTAAATTGCAGCACACAGGTGTGCTGGTGCTCAAATATTCTGAGTAATAGTACTCTATCATTTAACAAATTTAGTGAGCCCTTTACTATGTGGACACAAAAATCACTGTGGGGGATAAGACCCATTTGGTTTGGGGAGAGTCCTACTACATAAAGCGCTGTATTTGAAATAACTGAAATATTATTTCAAATATCTTATGTATGAATGACAAGGGCAGCTATTTAATTTCTCCATGTCTATTCAATTTTGCACTTCTGTCAAAGGTATCATCTTTCTTCAAGGTACCTGAGATGGGTCTTAGCATACTTTCAATTACTGTTTGTTTGTTTTATATTTTGATATGTCTAGTTATCAGTTAAGCTTTGCCAACTTCAGTTTTATGATCTCTCTTAGAACAAGCACTTTTTCTCCACTCCAGGTGTTAATACCCTCCAGACAACCCACATTTCATACCTACTTCTTCAACCTAGTTCTAATAGTTCTTTCTAAGTAATTAAATTCTAATGGCCTAAAATCAAATTAGGGTATGCCTGTCCTTCAGATACACCATCCACTTATATTATTTGTGACAACAAACATTACATCTATATACTTATGATCCTATGCATCATCTCTGAAATCCTCTCTAAAGAGAACATGTAAGTTCATCATCAGCAACACAGTTTCAATCCGACATTTTAACTAGCTTAAATATTGCCCTGCTGTTTCCTCTGTTTGGTGAAGTTTTCAAGCATTTCTTTCTATTCTTTCAGCTCCTGAATTCTTTCCTTCCAGTATCTTCTTGGGCAAGTAGCTTTAGGCTTTACTGAAACTGAACATTTACATCACTACATTAACTATTTCCCTCTGCGACGCTTACTTTCTTCTGAGATGCCTTTGAGATGTTTTATCTTCAGTCACTTTGAGGCTTCTGGAAGGAAGTTAGTTAAATATAAAGAACTAGCTCTGAGGACAAAGTTTTGCTTAAAATAAAGGATATAATTAGGATAGCTTAGAAAAAGTGTATAGAATGAGAGAAAAGGAGAGGAATCCCAACATTTAAGAAATTAAAAGAGAATAAGAGGCTTATGAAACAGATTATGAAGCACTGACTTTTGGCAAGAATTTCTCAAACAAATTCTCTCTACTTCTTGTATTCACTCTGAAACTGGAACAAAAATCCCAATCTTGTTTCTGCCCCCACTTTGCCATTAGACTTGCTCTTGCAAATGATCTCTGTTGCCCTAAATCATGTCCTAATTTTATTTGACCTCTTAACAACTTTTCATAGTGTTGATCTCACCCTTATTCCAGAAACTTTTTTTGCTTGCCTTTCATAACCCCGCAGTCTGCTGGGAGTTGTTCGGGATTCTTTACCTGCTTCTGTTAAGCTTTCTTTTTTGGCTTCTCCTCTTCTAAATCTCTAAATGTTGAAGTTACTTAAGGCTGAATTGTAGATCAGTGTATCTTTGTATGCTCTGTCCATAGTTTTCCCTGGATTTGGTAAAATATCTACATACCAGTATATAATATGTAAACTCATAAACTGAACGTTAGCCTAAACTTCTCTTCAGAGCTCCAGACCGCTATCACCAATTATTTACTTGTCTAGACTTGTCTATCTAGTAGGCTATTTATGGTTTCATGTATTTTATTATACTTATATCTTATTATTCATATCTCCTTTTGCTTTTACATCATAATCAACATATAAAGAATTATTGGTTATTCCTGAAGAATATATTTCAAATATTAAATACATCGACATTTGCATATCTTGCCACCATATTTGTAATCCAAAAAAGTCACACTAGGCTAGACAACTGTGATAGCCTCTTATTAATCTAACTTTCACTTTACTTCCCTTCAAGTTTATTCCCAATTCAGTGGCTAGAGTAATTCTTTGAAGTGCAAAATCAAATCACATTGCTACACTGCTTAAATCTGTTAATGACTTCCTCTAACTTAGAATAAAATTCAAAGCCTGGAAACACTTTGCATGATTTTACTTTTCCTTTTTTAGCCTCATCTCATACCTCTCTATCTGACTCTTAATCCATTTCTCCAAGCTTTTTTATCTTCAGTGCTCACCTGCCTGAAATACACTCCACCCCACTACCAATAGACTGTTCTCATGTTCAGCACCACAGACAACAGTTGCCAGCTTGTTAGAAATGCAGAATCTCAGCACACAATGACTAATTCAATTTGAAGGTGAAAGAGTCAGAGATATTGACCAGGTTATTGACTTGGGCAAACAGACTCACAGCCCTTTCTCTCCCTATCAAATTTACATATAAATTTGATACTTCAGAATAGATAAAACATCTTCAGGAAAGCCTTCTTGGAATCCCTAATAAAGTGATTATCAAATTAGAGCATCATCAAAATCTCTTAAAAGGCTTAAGGAGACACAGGTTGTGGGTCCTACCTCCAGAATTTCTTATTCAGCTGGGCTTGTTGAGAGGGCTGGGAATTTGCATTTCTAACAAGTTCCCAGGTGATGCTGATGTTGCAAGTCTGGGGAACCATACTTAAAGAGCCCCACCTGATTTTGTAAGCAGTTCTTAGCCTTAGCTATGCAGTAGAATCACCTGGGGGAATTTTTTAAAACCCTGATGCCCGCACCGTCCCCTAAATCAATTAAATCGGAATTTCTGGGATTAGGACTTGGGTATGGGCAATGTTTAGATTTCTTGAGATGATTTTTAGCTGCAGCCAAGTTTAAATTCTATTGCTCTAATGTAAATCAGGTTCACCTATTTTTAATCCCTCATCACATCATGCAGCCTTCCTTAAATGAGCTCATTACAATTTGTGACTACCTAGTTGGTTGGTTGCCCGTTTGTTGCCTATCTCTATCCAAAGTTTGTGAGTCTTATGACAGCAAGGCCACATCAACTGATTTCTTACTAGTGGCAAGGTGAGCATTCACATAACTTTTCTGAATAAAAGAATAGAATGCAAAGGAGGAAAAAATGGAAAATAATCAAAAATTTAAATGCTACAGAAAATTAGCTTTCACAAATTGTCCTTGATAGCTTAGAAAGTCATTTTATTGAAATGAGGGTGGGAACATACTGCAGAATGGGTTAGAGAATATAGAGACAGTAAGTCAACGCTAACTTGTAAGTGGAAGAAATAAATAAGGTGAGAAAACAAATATTACTTATAAGTAAGTTTTGTTTTTAAAGATTGGATACTTTCAACCATGCTCATAGACTGAGAAGAAAAGAGTAGTGATGGCAGGTAGGTTGAAGATACCTCGTATTATCAGTTACGCTTTCCAAAACCTAAAACAGAAGATTGCTCTTGAAGGTATGAAAGGCTACTTCTTCTTTCAATTGTTTCTAAGGTTAATCCATATTGTAGTATGTATCAGTATTTTATGTACTTTTGTGGCTGAATGATATTCCATTGTATGGATTTACCACTTTTTTTTGTTTTTTGTTTGCTTTTTAGTATTTTGTAGGAGTTTCTTTTTTTTTTCTTTTTTATTTCAGCATATTACAGGGGTACAAATGTTTAAGTTACATATATTGCCTTTGCCCTACCCAAGTCAGAGCTTCAAGTGTGTCCATCCCCCAGACAGTGCGCACTGCACCCATTAGGTGTGTATACACCCATCCCCTCCTTCCCCCTCCCACCTGCTCGACAGCCAATGAATGTTACTACTATTTGTGCACATAAGTGTTGATCAGTTAATACCAATTTGATGGTGAGTACATGTAGTGCTTGTTTTTCCATTCTTATGATACTTCACTTAGTAGAATGGGCTCCAGCTCTATCCAGGATAATACAAGAGGTGCCAGATCACCATTCTTTTTTGTGGCTGAATAGAACTCCATGGTATACATATACCACTTTTTATCAATCCACTCATGTATTGATGGGCACTTGGGTTGTTTCCACATCTTGGCAATTGTGAATTGTGCTGCTATAAACATTCTAGAGCAGCTGTCTTTTTTATAGAATGTCTTTTTTTTTTTCCTTTGGGTAGATGCCCAGTAATGGAATTGCTGGATCAAATGGTAGTTCTTCTTGTAGCTCTTACTTTCCACAGAAGTTGTACTAGTTTGCAGTCCTACCAGCAGTGCATGAGTGTTCATATCTCTCTGCATCCATGCCAACATTTACTTAGTTGTGGTTGATAGACATTGGGTTCTTTATGGTTTTTGTCTAATATGAACAATGCTACTATAAACATTCATACACAAGTTTATGCATGAATGTATATTCTCATTTTTCTTGGATTTATATCTAAGAGTGGAATTGTTGGGTCAAATGGTAACTCAAGGTTTAACTCTTTGATGATCTACCAAACTTTCTAATGTAATTGCACCATTACTCATTCCACCTGCAGTGCATGAGTTTCTAATTCCTCCACATTCATGACAGCACCTGTTATTAACTGTCTTTTTTTTTTTTACATAGTATCTTAGTGTGGGGGAAGCAAAGTTTCATTGTCGATCTAATTTGCATTTTTATGGTGACCAGATATTTTGGGCATCTTTTCATGTGCTTAACAGACATTTGTATATATTATTTGGAGAAATATCTGTTCAGATCTTCCTTGCATTTTTAATTGGGTTATTAGTCTTTTTATTATTGAGTTGTAAGGGTTATCTATATGATCTAGATATAATTCCTTTATCAGGTAAATGATTTGCAAATTTTTTCTTGCATTCAATGGATTGTGTTTTAATTTTTTTGAGTGTATCCTTTGAAGCACAGAACTTTTTAATATTGAAGTCCAATATACATTTGTTGTTGTTTTTGGTTGTGTTTTGGTAAAATAACTAAGAAGCCATTGGCAAATCTAAGGCCATAAAATTTATCCTAATGTTTCTTCTAATATTTAATGGTTTCATACTCTTTACATTTACATTTAGGTGTAGGATATATTTTTACAAAATTTTGTATTGGGTGTGAGGTAGCAATGCAATTTCATTATTTTGCATGTAGCTATCTAGTTGTTCCAACATGATTTGTTGAAATGATTATCTTTCTCCATTGAATTATTTTGTTCCTGTTGTTGGACCAAATTTTTCTTCAACATTTGTTGTTAAGTCAACAAAATTTTGTGGTTGATTTCTAGACTTCTAATTCTATTCCATTTATTTTTATGCCATAACCACACTGTCTTGGTTACTGTTGCTTTGTGGTAAGTTCTGAAATCAGAAAGTGTGAGTCCTCCAACTTTGTTCTTTTTTTCCCAGGATTATTTTGGCTTCTCTCGCTCTTTTGAATTTCTATTTGAATTTTAGAATCAACTTGTCAATTTATTTGAAGTCAGCCAAACTTCTCACAGAGATGTCATTGATTCTGTAGATCAATTTGGGAAGTATTGCCATCTTAACAATATTAAATCATCTGATCTATGTACATGGGACTTCGTATTAGTTTGCTAGGTCTCCCATTTCAGAATTCCACAAATTGAGTGGCTTAGGCAACAAAAATGTCTAACCTCTCAGTTTTGGAGTCAAGAATCCAAGACTAAGGAGTCAGCAGGGCTATGCTCCTTCTGAAGGTGCTGAAGAAGGATCTGTTCCAGGTCTCCCTTCTGGTAGTTCCTCAAAGTGTTGCAGCATATTTCAGATTTTTACCTGGCATTTTCCTGTGGGCATATATGTCTAAATTTTCCCTTCCTATAAGTATTCCAGTCATATTAGATTAGTTGTACAACCTACTCCAATATGACCTCATTTTAACAAATTACTTCCACAATAACCTTAATTCCAACAAGTTGACACATTGAGATACTGAAGTTAGGACATCAACATGTCAGTTTGGGAAAGGGTACAATATAACCTATGACAGATATTTTTCCTTTTATTTAGTTCATCTTTAATTTCAATAATATTTTATAGTTTTCAGAGTATAAGTTTTGTACTTGTTTTGTTTTATTTTTAATAGACTTCATTTTTGAGCAGTTTTACGTTCACAGAAAAATTGAACAGAAAGTACAAGAATTCTCATATAACCCCTCAATCCCCACACCCCCAGTTTCCTCTATTATTAACATCTTGCATTAGTATGATACATTTGTTGTAATTGGTGAGCTAATATTGATACATTATTATAACTAAAGTACCTAGTTTACATTAGAGTTCACTCTGTATTGTACATTCTATGAGTTTTGAGAACTCTATGATGCCATGTACCCACCATTATGCTCACATGGAGAATAGTTTTACTGATATAAAAATCTTCTTTGCTTTACCTGCTCACCCTCTTTCCTCTAGCCCATCCCCAAATCTCTGGCACTCACTGATTTTTTCACTGTCTTCACAGTTTTGCCTTTTCAGAATGTCATATAATTTGTATTATACTGTACATAGCCCTTTTCAGTTTTGTGTCCTTCACTTAGCAATATACATTTAAGGTCCTTAGATGTCCTTCTGTGGCTTGATACCTATTTCTTTTGTCACAGTTTGTTTATCCATTCACCTATTAAAGGACATCTTGGTTGTGTCTACATTTTGGTAATTATGAATAAAGCTGCTATAAACCTTTCTGCAAAGGTTTTTATGTGGTGTAGAGTGACAAGAGAAGACATCCTTGTCTTTTTCCTATTTTAGGCAGGAAGCATTTAGTCTTCCATGATTAAGTGTGATGCCAGCTGTGGGGTTTGTATAGATGCCCTTTATCAGGTTGAAGAAGTTACCTTATGTTCCTAGTTTGTTGAATATATATATATTTTTTACTCTTTAGAATAACGTATTTTCTAACCATTTCCTCTCTTGAAGTCTTTCCCCCCCCTTTCTTCTTTTGTTATTTTTATAGTGACAAGGTCTCACTCTGTCACCTAGGCTGGAGTGTAGTGGTGCAATCACAGCTTGCTGCAGCCTTGAACTCCTGGGCTCAAGCTTTTTACTTTTTCTTAATATGTAATTGGAATTTTTAAATTTACATATGTGATTTATCATCTTTACCATTTTTAATTGTGAAAGCATGTTGGATTTTGTCAAATTATTTTACTGCATCGATTGGCATGATCATTTGGTTTTTTTTAATCTATCAATATGATTTTATGATTTCTTTAATGATTAATATGACATTAAATGATTTTTGGATGTAAACCAGCCTTGCATTTATGAGATAAATCCACTTGATCATGGTGTGTAATCCATAAGCAGTAAGTTGCTGGATTTGAGTTATCAGTATCTTATTTAGAATATTTACATTGATATTCAGAAGAGATATTGGCCCATAGTTTTCTTTGCTTGTGACAGCTTTGTCTGGTTTGGGTATCAATGTAATCCTGGCTTCAGAACTATTTGGAAAACTTTCATTAATTCTTCTTTAATGTTTGACACAATCTACCAGTGAAACTATGTGTGCTTGGGCTTTTCTTTGTGGGTAATATTTTATTATGAATCTTTTTACTTATTATACATCTATTCTAATTTTCTTTTTCGTTCTTGGTTTTAGTAATTTGTGTCTTCTCTGTTTTTCTTGATTAATATAGCTAAAAATTTATTAATTTTCTGATCATGTTTAATAAACCAGCGTATGGTTTCATTGATTTTTCTCTATTGGTTTTCCGTTCTCTAGTTCATCAATTATTGTTCTAGTTTTTATTATTTCCTTTCCTCTACTTCTGTGGTTCTCAACTCCCAGGCCACAGACCCATACTGGTCTGGGTCCATGGTCTGTTAGGAATTGGGCCGCACAGCAGAAGGTGAGTGGCAGGTGAGCCAGCAAAGCTTCATCTGTATTTACAGCTGCTCTCCATCCTCACATCACCGCTTGATCACAGCTCAGGGGTACCCGTGATTCTGCATTATGATGAGTTGCATAATTATTTCATTACATATTACAATGTAATAGTAATAGGAATAAAGTGCACAATAAATGTAATGCACTTGAATCATCCTGAAACGATCCCCCAGCTCAGTCCATGGAAAAATTGTCTTCCATGAAACCAGTCCCTGTTATGAAAAAGGTTGGGGACCGCTGCTCTAGTTGGTTTAGATTTGGCTTTCTCTCTTCTTTTTAAATTAATTAATTAACTAACTAATTTTTTTTGTGACTTAAGCTGAAAAGTTAGATTATTAATTTGTGATATCTATTATTTTTTAAAATTGGAGTTTATAGCTCTAAATATCACGCATTGAATTAGTTGCATCTTATTGGTGTTTTCTTTTAAGAGATGTGGTTTTTTGTTGTTGTTGTTACTGTTTTTAAGATTTTTTTCTCTGTTTTGGCTTTCTGATATTTTTGCAGTGATGTGTTTGTGTGAATCTCTTTGCATTCATCCTCTTTGGAGTTTGTTATATCTCTTAGATTTGTAGATTAATGTTTTTCATCAAATTTGGTAAGTGTTCAGGAATTATTAGTTCAAATATTTTTGCCGCTTCTTAATCTCCTCCACTGCCATTACTGTTATGCATATATTGGTTTGCTTAGCAGACATTTCTCTGAGCCCATGTTAATTTTTTTTTATTTTTTTCTTTATTCCTCGAAATATATGAGAACTCTCAGTATAATGCTTGCAAATTTTCTGTTAATTTAAAGTTTCCATAAAATAAAGTTTGTTAAAAATGTAGTGAGTGGTTTTCCAATATGTATATGTCAATTTAACACAACTACATGCTATAACACAACCTTTTGCTATACATCATCTCCAACATAGAGTACTGGAATTTGCTATAACAGTGAGTGGAAACTAGCATCTTTATGGTTTTTCTTAATTTTCATTCCCCTATTATAGATGAAATTGAATATTTTTTAGTACACTTGGTTTACATTTATGTTTCTTTTGTGAAATACCTGTTTCTCTTTTTCCTATTTTTTAAGTTGTTTGATTCACAAAATTTCCTTAAGTAGAATGAGTATACATCCTATGTTGCTCATATGAGTTGCAAATATCTTTTCTCAATTTGCACTTTGTTTGTTTAATATTCCTTTTTGTATCTTAAACCTCCTCTCTGGGTTCACTTTGCTACTTATTGTAATACATCACTTACTTAGTTTTTGTTTGTTTCTTTTGTTTCAGTGAAAGTTTTTTGGCATATTTCTTTTCATTTTTGTTTATGTACAGAGCGAATTTAGTTTGTCTTCATTAATGTACAAAGTGGATTTAGTGTTTCCTCAGTTTGGAAAAAGAATATTCCTAGATACAAAAGTCTAGGATATTATGAATTGCTTTCTCTTTTTTTTTTTTTTTTTTT
>VBSM01002217.1:34014789-34038710 GCA_008086735.1 Cheirogaleus medius
CATGCCTGGCTAATTTTTTCTATATATTTTTAGCTGGCCAATTAATTTGTTTCTGTTTTTAGTAGAGACGGGGTCTTGGTCTTGCTCAGGCTGGTTTCAAACTCCCAGAGTGCTAGGATTACAGGCGTGAGCCACCGTGCCCAGCCCTGTTTCTGGTTACTTTTAAGTATCCCCTTGATCTTTGTTCAGCAGTTTTAGTATGTATGTCCTAGATAACACTTTAATTTTATCTATCATTATTGCTCTGTGTTTTGCCTTTTTTATTTAAAAATTGTTATTTCTCTTTAATTCTGGAAATATTATTCCATGATTTCTTCATTCTTTCTCTTGTCTGCTTGATGAATCTTTTTAAATACAAGTTGTAACTTCCTGTCTTAGAACACATCCTAAACTCTCTTTTTCATATGTTCCATTTCCTTTTTTCCTCAAGCATCACTGTAATATTTTCAGGTTTATTTCCTAGTTCTCTAAATTTCTCTTATCTGTGTCTAATCTTTTGCTTAGGACATGCATTGACTAATCAAATTTAACAAGTATATCTCTAAAAATTTGTTTTAATTCTTTTAGTATCGATCTAGCCATTTCCATAATCCCTTTTTTGTTCATTTTTAAATTCCATATTATATTTCTTTAAATATTTTATACATAGTTATTTTATGTTCATTGTATTGTTTTTTACTTCCTTAGTCTTTGTCTTCAAGTCAACAGAAACAGTAGGAGACTGAAAAAGAAATCTATACAGGCAAGGCTTTGGGTGGGGTGGAGGGGTGCTTTGTTTGAATCAAAGGAAGACAGTGCTGGTTAAGGAGCAGTCAGACTGGCTCTCTAAATAAAAGGCTGGGGAATTTTTAAAGGATAAGAGTGTTAAGTTTGATGCTAGCATTGAAATCATAACATGTAGAGGCAGAGTTTTATTGGCAGCTGCACATCTGACAATCATGCTTCTTCATACATCACATGTCTCATTAGCATGTCAAATCTCTGCCTTTGGGCATGATTTTCAGCATTAAAATGAGGTAAAAGGTCTATGCTATATCAACTTTGGGCTTCATTTTGGCAGCAACCAGTTGGTGCTATCTTTGACTGAGGCTGGCGGACCCCTGTACCAATGGTTGCCACATCTTGTTAAAGAAAGTAAAACTACCTTCTATTGTAGCTGGGTGTTAATCATTTTCAAAGCGTTTGTTCAGTATTGTAAGCAAACTTAATCTTTGGCTCAAGGCTCAGGCAGGTAGCCAAAGTCCACCTCCTACACTATTTCAATATGATAATTGTAATATGTGACTTATTTAGTTATCTAAACATGTTATTAACGTTTTTGTTGATTCTCATTCTTTGTAGTCATTTTTATTATGACCCATATTTTATTAAACTTAATAAATGGAGAATACCATGATCCTAAATTGGTAGTAGATTGGAAATTGCTACTTCCAGACAGAATTTTAGTTTGTTTCTGATGATGACCAGAGATGCTACTGACAAGTTTAATTCTTTTTCTTTGTCTTTAGATTACTGTGAGAATCTTAGCTTCAAACTTTTCACATTCCTGGGGGAACCCACTATTAATGTACTGATCTCTGATTGCAGATATCTTAAGGTAAAACGTTTTAAATTTTATGTTTTCCTTGTCTCTTATCTCTGCTAAAATTTAAACTCTGTATTTATTATTGTAGTTTTAAACTTCAGAAATTTTCTTTACCTTTTAATGAAACCAATAATGCATTAAACTTTTTGTATGTTTTAGTTCACACAGAAGCTTAATATACTTTAGCAGGGAGAGGGCCGTGCTAAAGTATCTGTCTGCCAAAACACTATTTAAATGCCATATTGCTAAGTTTGACATTTTAGAAGGAAATTTTATTACAAACTCAAGGGGGAAGAATTGTTAAGAATGTTCATAACAAACAAATTTAAGGTACATAGTACGTACCTTAAGGTACGTAACCCTTTAGTCTAGATTAGGAAAAAAAATGAAGAAAGAAAAGGGGTGGGTAGGATTAGAATGTTTGTAGTCTCAAGTTTGCTATTCTACTTATTCTAATTTAGATGCTCTGATACATTCCTGTTCCCGCATTTCATTCTCTAGGTGCCATCAACATTATTTGCCTTTGTTGAAAAGTTCCTTTTCAGAGAAGGAAAATACAATTGCCAATACGTTAAATTTAGATTTGTGATAATATAGCCGTTTCTCCTGAACTACCCATTTAAAGAATACTGCTTCAGGTGTGTCGCTTGTGCAGATGTCTGGTTTCATCCTTTATTCTTTGGACTGAGCGAGGGTGGGAGCTGTTTTATTTTTCCCTTTCATTCATCACAATATTTTGGTTTTATATAGAAGCCAACAAATGGGAAAGAATAAGAATTAATATGAGGAGAAGTTCTGCAATGAGAGCAGTAGATTAATGATAACGGGCCAGTGGCATTATTAAACCTGCTGCTGTGGGAAAGAATGAGGGATGCTTGGATCTGAAAGTTTCTGGGCAACTGAGTGTATACCAGCAAATCTAATATCTATATCTTTTTCCATACTCACCTCCCTCTAACTTTTCTTTGAAAACACATGTTACGATATACATTATATTAATTAAGATACACAGAGAGACGCACATAAAAGCTTTCAGGTTTGTTTGTATTTAAAGCTCTTCATATATCTAAACCTTTTCTTATATGGGTACCATTCAATATATACTATTGTATGATCATATAATTACATTATATTGGCTCCGAAGAGTTCAGCATAATCTCATTACTTTAACATAAGAGTTTCAGTCAAATATATGAATAATTTCTATATGTTTCAGAAAGTTAAGAATGCAAGATAAATCTTTTTAAGTACAAGTTTACATGTTAACAATAATTCAACCAGAAATAAGTGGAATGCCAGAAACATAAATTAAAAGATTCTTAACAGAACAGTTTTGTTTTTCCATTTCTATATAAAGAAGTTTGTTTTACAAGCAAAGTAACAAATGGCTTGGAACAATTTTCTTGTTGCTAGGCTCTCAGATACCTAAACAGACCTTATGCTTTTTAGGTTTAAACATAACAAACTGAAACATTATAAAGATGCTTAGTAAAATAAGAAGATGACTCATTACAAAAATTAAAATTTCTCTTTCCTTGTAGAGGTCCCTGATACTGTGTACAACAAACATTGATTTCTCTTTTGGTTTCCTCCTTTCTTAAATCCTTCTCTTAAGTGAAAAACAGCCTAGCTATGCTACTCTCGTTTTTAAACATGCAACTCTCATTAAAATATATTCTTAGAATATAATTTATTATTTTCTACTTGTTATAAATAAGCTATTTTATTTTGAAATACTTGTTAATTCTATGGTTTAATAAATATATAGTTGATGATTTTATTGGATCATACAGTCAAATATAATAAAAATAGATTTATTTTAAAGACTTTGACTCAAATGTTAGAGGAATCTTACCAATTAGTATAGATACAATGGTAGACAATATATAGAAAGGTGATTAGAACCAAACTCTCAGAAGACCTAAATGATATTACTGTTTCAATTACTCAGTGGCTATGTGACTTGGAGCAAGTCATACCCTTTTTCAAAACTTCTCAATTTCCCTACTTATATAATGACAGAGATTCCTTTGTGCTACAAGACATTCAGAAACATGAGGGCCTGATACTTATGTGCTATGAGTATGTGTGTAGTTTTGTAGTGGGGGTGGGTGAGGATGCTGTTATCAAACTATATTATATACATAATAAGATCAAATGTGACACTATAAAATATAGATGTATTTTATTCTATATATAGTGCATATGTGTGTTGGGTGGGGGATTAAGTTTGAATGAAAGATTACTATGATTGAGATGCAGAGAAATATATTAAACAGGCAGTGTAAAAACAAATGGGAGTTTAGCTTAAATAAAGGTGGTACTTAAGGAAATGGAGGGTCTGTTGATTTTCTGTGCAAGCATTGGTTTATGAATTTTTTTTCCCTCAAAACTCTGTTTCAAAAGTCAAGGTTAAATTCTACTGAAAATGTTGAGTAGATCATGAAAAACCAAAAGCACAAATGTTGTAGAACCTATATAGAATTAGACTGTAAAATCAACTGGGAAAAAGTATGGAAAACTTAGCAAGAAACAATACTGGGGAGTATATGCAATCTCAATATATCAAAATTAGAACAGGTCTTAAGAATACCCACATATTAATAATATTTTATCTATTAATTGTACAATAGTACATTAAATGTTTATATCTATTCATTTTGATACATCTAAAAGAAAAATATTTAATTCCACAGCATCGCAGTAATATTTTTCCCTTGAAATACTAAAATATTTTCCCTTGAAATTCAACATTATTCTCTTAGAAAGTTATAAGTGTGGAAAACTCTAGGAAAAAAACTTACATATTGCCTACTGTAATTTCCTCATTGCCTAATGTGGATATATTGTGTGTGATATTGATATGCCATCAAAGAATAAGAATTTTTCAAATTCTGAAAAATAACCAAAGTATAACAAATAAACTTTAGTAATTGGAATATCGATGTTTGACATTACCTTGCTTTTTTCACATATCTTCATCTATATCTTATAAGGTTGAGTTTCTATTAATATAACATTTGTAGTATTGTCTTTTATTTGCCTCTGATTAGTGAAATGTATTCAGATTTAGTTGCTTCTGGGATATACACACTTGTACTTGTGTGTGGGTCTGTGTGTGAATGTATAAGAGAACAATTACTGTAATTACTAACAATCATGGATATTTATAAGAGATCTGATTGTGGCAAGTTTATTTGTAACCAGATCAGTTTTTAATATTCTAAGTAAACATTTAATTAATAACAGAAAAAGAAGAAAGTAGGAAAATCATGAGTTGGACAAAACAATACATTTCTACAAATTGCACACGCCCATGTGACCAGAACCAAGTTTAAGAACTGGAACAAGACCAGTGTGCCAGACAGAAGCTCCTCATAAATGCTCCTTCCAGTTTTTACCCCTCTCCAAAGATAACCACACCCCTGCCTTCTAACACTATGCATGAATCTCACCTGTTTTTAAAATTTTTACAAATACAATTACATAATATATACATTATTATGTCTTTCTCAACAGTATACCTCTGAGGATTTCTTTCTGTCATTACTTGTAGTTGCAGTTGATTCAATTTTTTGCCTGTGAGGTATCCATTATCTGATTATAGCACAATTTATTTTCCAGTTCTCCTGTTGTGAGCATTTAGGTTACTTCCACTTTCGTGGTATTATGAATAAGATGTTATAAACACTTGTACATGTATTTCAGGGAATATACATTAATATAACCCATTTCTGTTACATATATACCTCAATACTTTTCTTTTCATACTAGATTCTTTTCAGATGATCGTCATATCATCTAAAAAAATTAATTATTCTCATTCTTCCTAAAGTCTATACTTCTAATATTACCTTCTGATAAATTCATTGTCTATACAAACAAAACAATATTCAGATTTAATTCATTTTTTCCAATATTAAAATTATTGACATTTTTGGTTGGGAAATTTATTGGCTGTGGAGGTCTGTCCTGTGTATTGTAGGATATTTAGCAGTATCCTTGGCCTCTATCTACAATAATACACGAGTAGCAACCCCCTTACATATACAGTCATAATCAAAATTTTCTCCAGACATCACTGAATGTCCTGGGGCAGGGAGGGGAGGAATCATCCTTGATTTAGCATCTCTGGGATGGAATTTTGAGAAAAATTAATAAATAAGAGTGATATATGTATTACAGAAGAGAAATTCTGTGATTTGCTTCTCCAAAAATTTCATAAATAAACTCTTTAAAAATTGTATTTTAAAGACAAATTTGAAAATGAACCTCTCATTTTCAAAAATAATCAATTCCAAAAGGACAATGTTTAAACTATTTGCCCTAGATTTCAAAATCTTTTATCATCATCTGCTACTACCTTCCGTATCTCTTCACAAATATTACAAATCCCTCTTTTATTAGTTAATTCTATTACATGCTATTGGGGTTAAGTGGTACCAAATAAATCTGGGTTCCTGGATCTACCATTTACTAATTTTATGATCACAAATTAGCTAGTTAATCCCTGTAGCTCTCAATTTTGCCATCTGTGAAAAGTTTTTGCCTTTAGCATGTAGAGTTATTGTGATAACTAAGTATAATTCCATATATAAAGTATATAAAGCATTGGGATAATAAAAAACAACACCAATGAATTTATTAGGCAATAGAATGAAAATAATTGTTACAATGCCATTGACAATGAGCTTTAATTCATTTATGAGCCCCCAGAAAAACACTGCTGCAGTTAATAAATTGGGCTGTGATACACACTTTGTCAGGAAGACAAGGGACAGCCTTTTTGTGTAGTGAGTCAAGAGCCATCCACTGCTAAAGAGAAACAGATGAAACTGTGAAAGAAAATAATGACTTTTGGGGGCCAGGAGGGAAGTAAACTGATTTAATAATAATAAAATGTATAAAAACAATTCAGAAGTGATGGATTTTCAGTATTTATTTCTTTTATTTTTAATATAAAAGTTAATTTTAATTGTAGCTGTGTTTGACAATTGGGTCACAAAATTCTTGAAAATTTAATGATCACCTCTTGTGAGTTGGTGCAAACTGCCTCTAGCTAACCACTGACTAAAAAAAAACTGTGGAAATATGTGAGTAATATGTATAAATGTGCTTTCTTATCTCAAAACCAGGCATTACATATCAAAGTTCTTTTCAACAAATGTCTGGCCAAAAATGTCTCTGGATTTTCAAAAGTTCTACAAACCTGAGACTAAGACTTATTTTCATCATTATATAATAATAAAAGTAATGTGGACAATTTCTTCTTGAAATCATCTGCTTGAGCTTATCTGTTTAAGGTTTCCATGAGCTTATCTGTTTAAGGTTTCCATGAACATAAAATGTGTCTATTCAATAAGCATCTAGAATTAATCATTTTAGGCTTCACTTGACTAGATTTATTTTGTCAATTTGACTTTGAATAGGGATGTTTTTATTTTCTTATGATGTTATGTATAATATTAGAATTCAGGAAAGAAATTAATTGATGTGTATAAATATATTTTTCCATTATAAAACTAGGACTTCATTAAATGTAATGATATATAATATTTTCATCTAGCTAAAAACCATATTGTAATACAAAAGAAAAATGAGTTTTTATCATATCTCAAGGGAAAGAATGTAAGCATGGCATTTAAAAACACATATATATAAATATAAAAACAAAGAAAATAAAATTTGCACAGTTATCAGTAAGTCAATCAATTCTTCAACCCATATTTAATGAGCAATTACAATGTGCTCATTAAATTGTTCTAGGTAAGAATAAAATAAACCCCATCCCTGCCCTTATAGAGATTTCATTCTAGAGATAAAAACAAACAATGAGCAAATGAAAAGATAACGATATATTATGCTAGGTCAGGCTTTGAAACAAATTAGGTGTTATGAAAATAAAATAATTCAGGATAAGATGATTGCAAGTAAAATGGAGAAGGTATTTTAGGAAAATGGTAAAGGAAAGAATTTTGAAAAAGTGACCTGAATTGAGGACTAAATAAGAAATTGAGCCTTACAAATATCCAGGGTAAAAGAATTCCAGACGGAGTAAATGGAAAGGACAAAGGACCTGGGGCAGAAGCATGTTTGGAGGTTCAAGGAACAGAAAGAAGTGAGTAAAGCTGGAGGAATAACAGTAGATGGAAAATTGCCAATGGCCAAACCATGCGATTACAGCCCGAAGCTGTAATTATTTAAGCATTATTAGAATATATCCCAATATTAAACTAAAAATAGGGTAATTATGACCCTTGTATAAAAAGTGCAAACATGAAAGAACCTTAAAAAAGATTATTAATGTTAATAATATAAATAATAATATATAGTGAACAGTAATGGAAATAATCTTATTACTGTTAAATTAAGTAGTATTTCACCTTTCTATATATTTTTATTATAATAAGCTTTCTTTGGAGACATTTACTTCATTCATTTATTCCTTTATGTACTGAATATGTATATGCCTAATTTTTGTGCTAAGCTCTTTTGTAAGAGTAAGGGATTAAAAGTATAATGAAAATATTTTCTGTTCTCAATGTTTTTTATAACCTTATACGTTCTATTTTATAATTCAAAGTATTATAAAGGCATTTTAGATTCACTTGATATTCTAGCCCTTTAACATATTTTTAAACTCATCTTAATATGCAATTTGGTTTTAATATTATATTTGAATTTTTAGAACTTGCACATTTATGGTAGATGCTTCTCTACTTTTGGTTGAGAAAATAAATTATAATAGACTGTTATTGAGATATTACTTATCTGTGTTTGAAACATTATTATGGCTACGACTGGGAGTTCGATTTTGTGCATGATTCCTTGTAAGACTACCTGAAGATGACATTCAGTGGCACTTATTTGAGATGCTTTTAGCTGCAAGTAATAGAAATCTCACCTCAAACTGTCTTAAACAATAGGAATATTTATTCATTTATTTTTTTCTCAAACCAAAGGGCTGGAGTTAGGTAGCTTTAGGATTAGTTCAAAAGCACAAGGTGTCATAAGAGCACTGGGCTAATTTACACAATTTTCAGTTCTCTGTGATGTCCCAAGGCTTGTTTTGCTGCTGCATGTACCGTGTCTTTCACTAGTCTAGAAGAAAAGTTATTCATAATGCATGTCTCACTTCCTCCCCCCTCTTTCTCTTTTGAATGGGGACAAAGACTTCTTTTCAGGTTCAGGAGTAAATTAGTCATTGACAGTCAGACACAGGATTACCCTTTTAGGTCATTCCTGATTCAGGATCTGGGATGAAAAAAGAGCCCGCTTTGACAAAACGAATTGCTTTGTCTAATCTAAAAATAATGTTTTTTGAATCAGGGGTTCTGTTAACAAGGAAGTAGGGCTTGGGCAAAATAGCTATTGAGTGGGCAAACAATATCTCCCTCTTATTTTACTCAATATATTAAAATTGACAAGTCTTTCATTCAATTGCAAAGATAAGTTCATGAACCAATAAGCAAAAATGAGCAAAGCTCTAAAAAAAACTTCTACTTATTGGATTCTAGAATTAACTGTTAATAAAGGTTGAGTTGGAAGTAATAATTTAATATATTTTGAAATTATATCTTGTTATATCTATACTGCTGCCCAGCATCCTTTTTATTAATCTCTATCTAAACTATTTAGCACAATCTTTCATATCTTTTCTCTATATTCAAACCTAAAATATAGTGTGATTTTTAAATTTTTATGTGATCATTTTGTGTGATTAAGAATTGATGCCTTTTGCTAATTATTGTCAGAAGGCTTCTGAGAATAAGTAACAAAATGAGTAAAATAAAAAAAATTAGTTTTCATATTTGGCATAATTCACCAATATTTAAATCATCATTATTAACGTTTTGAAGACCACTTCAAGAATTTTATGTATTGTAAATTAGCAGTCCCCAACCTTTTTGACACCAGGGACTAGTTTCATGCAAGATAATTTTTCCATGGACCAGGGGTGAGTGGAGTGGGGGTTGGTTTCAGACAAATATTCTTAAGGAGCACACAACCTAGATCTCTTGCATGGGCAGTTTACAGTAAGGCTCCTGCTCCTACGAGAATGTAATGCCGCTCCTGATCTGACAGGAGGCTCAGGTGGTAATGCAATGGGTGGGGAGCTGCTGTAAATACAGATGAAATCTCACTCACCCTGCTCTCCAGCCAGCCACTCACCTCCTGCTGTGCAACTCAGTTCCTAACAGGTCATGAACTGGTACTGGTCCACGGCCCCAGAAGTTAGAGACTGCAGCTGTAAACCATCTCCACAATAACTATGTTACGTCTACAAATTATACATAATATTTCTAAAATAAATGCTCACTCTCCATGAAATCCATTAAAGTACCCCATAAGTCCATGAACCTCAGGATAGGAATTCTTATTTAAATGAACATTTTTTTAAAAAAAAATCATCTCTTTCCTATTCAGTTCATTTAGCTGATTTTAATTAGCTGGATCCTATAATGATATAGTTCTATGTATTATAAAATCACATTTCAAATACTTTTGTAGATAAGACATTTTCTTCCTAAGACCTGCCCCCCATACATTTTCAGCCTAAAGTTCCTTTTTATCATACAGGGCACCACTGTTTTAATAATTTATTTTTTGCAAGTACTCGAAAAGTCGTAATTTTTATAACAAAAACAGTTCTATTTATAATCATTCCTGCTGTCCGTGTCCTACTGAAGTTAGTTGGCCTTTGTTTGGGGCGAGAATAAGTAATTCATCTCATAAATTTTCATGAAAAAATATAACTCTGTCTTCCTCACATCTCGTATTTAAATCATGGTCCTTACCATAACAAAAAGTATGATCTGTACACTTAAAGAATTCAATAATAAATTTATATTCTTTCCTATCAAAGTCTTATTTCAGACACATTTTACTTGAGACAGCCTAAGAAATATTAAAAATCAGTTAGTATCATGATACATCTCCATGAAATAAAATACCTGGAATTCCATCTTACTTTCCAAGATATGTACTTAAACTGAAATAGGATTTACCAATGTTCTTATTTTTTATAGAAAAATAATATAAGAAATGTTAGATTCTGAATAGTGATTTTGTGTTCTTGATGAAATATGGTCCCAGACAAATGTCCCTTGCAGAGAAATATTTGTATAGTTCCAGAAATATATTTGTCTCTACAGATTTGTTTATACATTTTATTTTATAAGTTAAGAAAAATAATGCAACTGAAAGTTTTATTTATTTATTTTAATTATGATGGAAACTCATAGCCTAATTATGTGCTTACCTATTATAATTGATACATCTCAAATGCCTAATAATGTCCACTCTAGGGCTCTTCCGGCTCTGATTCTGTTTTATCACTCAGATATTATCTTGAAAATTGCATTCGATAGCCTCTTCAGAGTCCACAGGCAACATATGCACATTTTTTAAGCACTATGATATTTTGTGTGTCTGAAGACTTAGAGACCACATGCAGAATGTCTTCTAGATTCCTCTTTGTATATGCGTGTAGCACAAACGTGTGTGCCTGCTTATGTACTTGTGTTTATATGTGCATGTTCGTATACAGCTGACCCTTGAACAATGTGGGAGTTAGGGGTGCTGATCACCCACACAGTCAGAAATTTGCATATACCTTTTGACTCCCCAGAAATTTAACTACTAATAGCCTACTGCCAGCCAAAAGCCTTACCCATGACATAAACAGTCAACGAACACATATTTTGTATGTTGTATGTATTATATACTATATTTACAATAAAGCAAACTAGAGAAAAGAAAATGTTATTAAGAAAAGCATAGGGAAGAGAGAATATATTTACTATTCATTAAGTGGAAGTGTGTCATCATAAAGGTATTCATTTTCATCACTTTCACCTTAAGTAGGCTGAGGGGAAGGAAGGGTTGATCTTGCTGTCTCAGGGGTGGTAGAAGAGGAAGAAAATTGCTTATCAGTGGACCCACAAAAACCTGTGCTGTTCAAGGGTCAACTGTATATAGAGCAGAGAAGAGGTAGAAAACACAAAAATAGTAAAGAAAAAGGAAAGTCAGGGAACAACTATCTTAATTTTTTCTTAGTATGTATCAAGTACTCTCTAAGAATCTTAGATACATTATTTCATTTAGTCTTTACAACAATGCTTTGATGCTGGTATTAACCATCATCCTATTTTATAAATTTTATATATATAGTAATGTTATAAAAAATAATAATAAACTTGGAGTTAAAAAATCTATATCCATATATATATGTGATTATTCAGTTGCTGGAGCTGATTTGCCCATATTATGCTAGAGATATGCTCATGTTAAGCTGGGTTTTTGTAACTATAGGTATGCATGGTTGTCTCCTTCCTTTCAAAGGGGAGAATCTTTTATAGGATGTTCTCCATATAAACTTTATATTTAATCAGAATTTGAATACATTTATAAAATTAAACTACATTTAGAAAGAAACATGAAGACTTTTGTTTTTATCTGAATTCTACTAGTAATAAATAAGTCAATAGATTAATGCATTGATAGTATGCAAATTGTAAAAGCCATGAATATTTGTATTCTCTGGATAATAAAATGTGGAAAATGTAGCAGAATTGTAAATTTAACAAAGGATGTGTGTGTGTGAGTGCACATGTGTATATATAATGAATGAAAGCAATTAAATCAATAGTCGATTTTATAACACTTAAGCAGGAAGTTATTGTAAGGGGGTATTTAATCATTTACATCATGGGAGAAACAAAGACAAGGGCTGGGACCTCTGTAATATAAATTAAAGGCCAGTCTCCTACAAGTCCCATCATTGGAATGATTTAACTGTAAGTATTCTCATCCTTCTGTAACACTGCTCAAGGTTCACATTCTTGAAAAGGCAAGTTTTATTGGTCTGGAAACTTGGAGACCTGAGTAACAATTTCAGAAGAATTACAGAGGGATGGTTTACAAAAGGAAAGGCTAAGTCTGCCACCAAAAAACGGTGGAAAAGATGCTGATCAGGCCAATAGGCCTGCCCTATGTTGACATGCAACCCTGAACTATGATCACTTCCATTCCCAGTTCTTTTTCTTCCTTCCCTGTTTCCTTTCGAAGACATAAGAAAAATCTTTATAGGCAAATCAAATTAAAGCAAAGCATTTAAAGATTGGTAAAATAATGTAAAGTGTACTTTAGAGAAACTTGTCTGTCACTTCCCTAGTATCCCCTGCTGTAGATACACTTTAGGAACTTCCAAAGCCTGTCTAAAGTTGAGGATAGTGTTTAGTAATGAAGGCAAGGAAATGATGGACCTCCAATATTACTTTACAAAAATGAATGACCCCATGCTCAATTTCATCCTCTTTTTCCATTCTACTCCTGATATAAGAGTTTCTCTTCATTCAGATTTAATATTTCCACTTGTGATTTTGGTCCAATTTAGTCTATTTTTACAGAGACTTTTCTCCAATCTAGTTTGTACAATCCAACCCTCTGTCTCTCTAGTGACCTCACTTGCCTCTGATGATACATTCAAGCTTGCCTGTTTAAGCCATGTTAAAAGTCAACAGATGCTCCTTATCACTCAAATTCATGGCTCTGAAAAATCACTCATCTCAGTTCTCTCTTTCTCAGTCTCACAGTCAGCATTTCCTGGTTAGCCGCCCATTACCTCTTACCTAGGTTAGTGTTTCCCAAACTGATTTCTGTAGTCTTGCTACTCAAAATGTTGTTGACAGACCAGCAACATGGGCATCACCAGGGAAGTTTTTGGAAATGTAAAATCCACAGACCCTAATGAATCAGAATCTACATTTTAACAAGATCCCAAGGTTTCTCAGAATAAGGTGTTTCCCTTATTTTGAGAAACATTTTCTATAGAGTATAAGTTCCATGAGATACTGGGGTGGGCGGGCTAGTGAAAGAGAGAAGAGAGAGGGGGAGACAGAGAGAGAGAGAGAGAGAGAGAGAGGGAGGGAGGGAGAGAGGGAGGGAAAGAAATAGAGCATAGGAGAAAGAGAAGGGGAGAGGAGAGAAGAGAGGGGAGGCAAGGCCAGGAGAGGAGCAAAGAGAAGAGGACACATTGTTTCTCTTCTTGGATATCCACAATGTAACTAGTCTGTTTAAACTAATGTAAAGTCTTACAGTACAGAAATAGAATTCTGCATATAATGTACATGAAAGATCTTGTAAAGAGCGTTCTATGCATAGTAATTATTTTAGATTCATTCATTTTCTCATTTTCTATTTTTATATAGAATTACTGTTATTGTTTGTATTTACTATATCCTGACTGCAAATAACCAGTGGAAAGATTTGTTTGAATTCTTTCAGTCAAAAATGCATGTAATATTTCATTAAATTATTTTTCTATAAATAGTTTTTATCAAAAATTGTCTGATGGGATATTTTTAGGAAAAAAAGATTATTGCTAGACATTCTGATGACTGGGGCTTGATATTGAGCCTCAGTGTAACCCTTGTGATCCATTCAAAACCTATAGAGTCCTGGCTGTTACTGTAAGAGGAATGCTGTTTTCTCCTTGATAAGTAACTCAGTGTGGCATACCCACCTCTTTTACACATTTTCATAATAAACACGGTCTTCCTTGTTAGTGAATCTCTTTAGAAACATCCAAAATTCACAATCAATGCAGCTGCCAAAGCCACTTTAAATTGGGGAACCATTTGGATGCTCATTAGAGCACATAAAGAGATAGAACCCTCTACCATTTGTCAGCTGATACTCTCAGAAAGAAGCAGGCACTTGAATGCTTTCCTGTCTGATAATATTAAAATTGGCTCTAAGGCTGGTCTCAGTGTTAGTACATAATGTGCTTTTAGAACCAGGAGACTCTAAAAGTAACATTAGGCTGTAGGTAAAATTATGACTGCAAAGAAATTCAGTTATGTGGGTTTACTTTTGTTGGTTTCAGTCACTGATAAAAACACATTGAATTAGAAAAGTTGTGCAGATGTCAAGTACAGATCAATAAGCCACATGGAGTTTTAAATCAAGTTAAGGGATTGATTGAAACAGACATTCCTTGTTATAATCACTTGACTTAGTCTGTTTTTCATCTGCTTGAGGATTAATTCTGAAATAACCCCCTTTTTGCATATTAATTTTATATGACAACATTTATTATATTAGGCAGAATATTGTTTTTCAGATATAAACAAGAACAAAGATTAGTGTTTTATGCAAATGTACATAAAATCACTTTTAGTTATTTTTAAAATTAGCATTTAATGATTTCTTATTGCTTATCTCTTCTCTACTTTGCTGTCCTCAATCAGCACATTCAAAAAACAGCAGCTTAACCTCAAATGATGATTAAAAAATAAATAAATGAAAACCAATTTTTAATTCAATGAGATTATGCATTGATGATTTATAGCATGCTAAGCACTCCAGCACTCACAAGATTGATAATCCAGCAGATTATCAGATAATTGCTTGCTCTTATGTATATCACACTTTTAATTTATATTAGAAATGCTTATTTAGAATATTGGCCTACAAATAAGGCTTGTTGAAATTTTTAAAAAGCAATTTTTCTCTCCTGTGAGCAATTTATTACATAAGTAATTTTGGATATTAGTGATAGCAAGAGGAAAAAAATAATTTAAATTATTTTTCTGCTCATCAAATGGAAGTTGAAATTATTCATGAGGTTGAAGCCTTGAAACCTTGTTTATCAAATCCAGAGCTGACAGGTAATTCAAGTGCTCACTTTTTCCTGAGAACACTGATCTTCTGCAGATATAAAACAATGAAATGGTATTCAGATCTATATTGTTTTGCTATGCTATGGAAAAAAATTACTACTGACAGGACATTATTTTTCTACAGAGCCTCATAGTAAAGTGTCACATAGTTGGGGAGACAAGCTTTCACAGTTCTTGGCCTATGTGTCATAATTGATAAAGGACAAAAAATAATAAAGCAATGCTTTGTAATGTTCAATCTACAACAAACAGAAACTTCTGGGGCTGTTGAAAATTGATATTTTAATCTTTTAAACTTTATGTTTGAAGAGAAGCAAAGCATAACATAGAAAAACTAAGAAATTAATAATCTGAAGAAGCTAGTTAAACTTTTTAGCTTCCTAAAATCAAAATTCATATATTCATTAGACTTTGGTTGCTTTTTTATCTTTATAAACACCAGTATTGAAGATTGCACCGATTAATGAGCACTTAACATCTGCGACTGCAGACAGGAGTAAGACATCATTTCTATCCTGAAGGAACTTGTGGAGTGATACAATTAGCACAACAATAATTATTTGAGGAAAGAGGCAGAACACAGCCACTTTGGGAGAGATACAAATACTGATGGAAAATGCACCTTACTCATTCAACATAAAAAGTTCCCAGAGACTATATGCCAAGCACTATGCTAAGAGTAAGAATTTAACTAGGGGCACAAAGAAAATTTTTCCAGGCAAATCAAATTTAAGAGAGGAACTGAAGGATTGAAAGATTCTATTTCCAGTTATCTAGAAGGAACAGGATGTGTACTCCAGTGATACAAAATTGTCATGATATAATGAGCATACTGGGAAAGTTTAAATGTGTTCTGGTGATGGAGAATAATCTAATAGAAAATAATTAGTGATGCTTTAGCAATAGATTAATCTGGAAGCAAAAGTTTATTTTGAGTGGGGTAAACTGTGGTGGTTAGTGTCTCTCAGCCCAGGTTCACCAACTTAATAACATGTTTTGTGATATTGCGGATGAGAGTCTGCAAACTCCACCTCTAAGATTTCCTTATCATCTGGGAGGTAATAGTGTGAAAGGTCAGAGTAGAGGAGAAGGCATTCTCTTCCTGCTTCCACTATCTGTCAGCATCCTTTCAGCTCCAGTGCCATTTGGTACTTCTGGACCTACCTACCAAATAGCACTTTCCCAGGTGGCCCAAGAATCACCCACAACGTTCCTATCACCCACTCCCCCAATGCCTCCTACTTCTCCCCAGGCCCCAGCTAGGTAGCAACACCAGCCATCTGGAAGCCCCTTGGTGGCCAGCACAGTAGCTTTGATAAACTCCTAGTTGCTGGTGACTTCTGATCCTTTGGTTCTGAAACCTTAGGTTGTCAAACCTTCTTGTAGATCCCATATTTTCTTTCCATTTCTGATACCTGAGGAACCAATTATGTATATTAAATGACCTGTGTTTGAAATTCCTAGCTTCACTTCTATTTCTTGTATGTATCTTAACTGATGTGGAAAGCACTGAGAGATTTCGGCCATAGGGGTGGCATAAAGTGATGTAATTTAAAAAGTAGTGTACTTTTGTGGTTTGCAGGATTAATAGAATGTATGATAATCTTGAATAATGGTGTTCATTTGGAAGAACCATTAGTAATTCAGGTAAAGAGAAACATGATGACTTCGTTTTGACAACAGGTAGGTTACTGGTGGCCTTCCTAAAAGCAGTTTCTGTGGCATATTGAACACAGTAGAGATAACAGTGGGTTGAAACACTAAGAAAGTTAATCCAGCATGAGTATGTTACTATTTAGAAAAAAAATTGGCTAAGAAAGAACAGAGAAATTCCATAACATAAGAAATATGTGTGATCAAAGAGATATTCTTAATTGAACAGAGAAAATAACATACTTGTTTCTTCATTATTTTGAGATGCTAATGGCTTAAGTAAAACACAGAGAAAATTTTGATACAGTATTAGTAGGATAAGTAGGTATATCAATAGTTAACATTTTTTTAATGTTTGAGAATTCCTTGTGTTTCCATAATTGCTACTATATTAATTTCTATACACTTGCCCACTATGATGTAAGCTCCACAAGTTCAGGGCTTTATGTTCACTTCTGAATCACCAGTGCCTGGCAAAAAATAGGTGCTCACTAAACATTTGTTGAAAGAATTAATCTATATTGTAGTGTATTTATTTGTCTTAATTCTTATATATAAATATAATTTTAAATATATTTTTGTTTCCAAATTGAAAGGACTTCTACAAGAAAATCTTATTTAATTAGATTTTCTCAATTCCCAGGCTACTCCATTAGTTACACTTGTGATACCATCTTAGATGCAGCACTATGAGGGATATATTTATAGTAGCAGTCTTGCTATATCCTATCCTATATATATTATCCTTTAGAAAATATCTATCCTATATATATATCCTTTATATCCTATCCTATATATATTATCCTTTAAAAAATATCTATCCTATATATATATATCCTTTATATCCTATCCTATATATATATATCCTATATATATATAGGATAGATATTTTTTAAAGGATAAGCCTCTTATTTGGTAGAATAAAGGTTCTTCCATACCCGCTTTCAGAAAACTAATGAACAAACAAGTTAGATAAAATGTTTTCAATTTAAATCAATGAAGTGAAAATAAAATTAGTACTTAGTGGCTCAAACTAACACAAGGAAGGAAGCAGATAGGTGAGCAGAACACTGAGTACAGCTTTCTCTATCTTGAGAACATTTGCCAGAACAATAAACATAATTTTTAGTGACAGAGGGATATAGGGGAGAGATGAAAAAAGTCCGGGGACCACTCACAGTAGAGAAGACCATGATCCTCCTCATCCCTGCATAAAATCAGAACCCATAAATTTTAAATCATCATTGAACCAGATAAGTAGAAATATCCTTCTCCTACTCACTTCAAGAAAAAAGAACTCTAAGAAAAATTGCCTATCTTGAAACTTGATGCTTAGTGTAGACAGAAAAAAAGAAATCTCCCCAATGAATTTGTAGTGATAAACATGATCCTTCATGAGTATGCAAACTAAGTTTTCACTAACTGGGTGGCTCAAAACCTAAAGCTCAGAATTTATATTTAAATGGAAGGGTCACCAGCACCCTTCCAACCATAGAAGCAAACACAAGTCTTCTGTGAAGAACTACATTCAGCAAAGGTGTCAAAGAATTCCTGAGGTAAATGTTAAGGGAAAATGAGTAGATTGCTAAAAATTACAAAGCACACAAATAGAAAGCAGGCATTACCAACAACAGCCAGAAGAAATAATACTTACCAAATTTAGCTGCAGAGACATTAAATATTGAGTATATCACACATAAAATATAAAATACTTACATTAAACATATTCAAATAAATAAAAATAAGGGTTGTAATATGAGGAGAGAAGCATGAGACATAAAAATTGACCCATCAAAAAAAACCTTTTTTTTTTTTTTTGAGACAGTCTCCCTCTGTTGCCCGGGCTAGAGTGCCATGGCATCAGCCTAGCTCACAACAACCTCAAACTCCTAGGCTCAAAGGATCCTTCTGCCTCAGCCTCTTTAGTAGCTGGGACTATAGGCATATGCCACCATGCCAAGCTAATTTTTTTTTTTCTGTATATTTTTAGTTGCCTGACTAATTTCTTTCTATTTTTTTTTTTAGTAAAGACAGGGTCTCGCTCTTGCTCAGGCTGGTCTTGAACTCCTGACCTTGAGTGATCCTCCTGCCTCGGTCTTCCAGAGTACTAAGATTATAGGTGTGAGCCACCGCTCCCGGCCCTAAATTTTTAAAACAAACCAAAAACATAAAAAATCTAGAAATATGGGACTTCTGGTTCCATGACAATAAAGCAGCTTATTCTTCACAAATCCTCCTACTCACAACTTAAAAAATAACTAAACATAATGCAACAATAATGAAAAAAATAGATTCTGAAAGGTGGGAAGAAAAGAAGGCGAGCTGTCTAAGAACTGCAGGATTTGAAAATGAAACATTCAAATATACAATCAAAAATCGCTCATCAAGAACCAGGAAAATCACAAATTGAATGAAAAAGAATGTCAACATATGGCAGCACCAAAATGAATCAAATGGTGCAGTTGCCTTACAAGGATTTTAAAGCAGCCATAATAAAAGTTGCTTTGAAAAGCAATTACAAAACCTCTTGAAACAAATGAAAAAAATGTATAAAATGTAATGTATCATAGGAAGAGTTAAAAGAAGAAAAATCATATGATTATATCAATAGATGCAAAAAATATATATTTGAAAAAATTCTAACACTCATTTATGACAAAAACTCTTTGCAAATTAGGAATATAGGAAATTTCCTCAATGCAGTAAAGAACATCTACAAAAATCCACAGCTAACATCATACATAATGGTGAAAGACTGAAAGTTTGAGACCAGGCAAAGATTTCTGTGTTCTACATTCTTATTCAACACAATACCAGAACTCCTTTCTACCCATTGTCACAAGTAAAAAAAATTAGAAAAGAAAAATGAAAGAAAAAGAAATGAAAGACATGGAAAACAAAAAGGAAAAAAAATCCATCTCTATTTGCACATGACATAATTATCTATATACAAAATTCCATAGCATCTGAAAACAAAAGCAGTCTCTTAATAAGTTAGTTTTGCAAGGTTGCTGGATACAAGATCAAACTACAAAATAAATTGCATTTGTATATACTACAATGAATACATAAAAACTGAAATTAAAAACAATACCATTTACCACTGCTCTAACAAAAATGAAATACTTAGGTGTAAATCTCATCAAAAATGTGCAATCTGCATATGCTGAAATTTGAAAACTTTTGATAAAAATAAATTAAGGAAGATCTAAATAAAACAGCAGACCATTTACATGAATTTAACACCTCACCATAGTAAAAGATATCAATCTCCATAAATTGACCTATAAGTTTAATGCAATGCCTATAAAGGTCCAAGCAAAGCCTTGCATCTCAAATACATAGAGAACTGTCAAAACTCAATAGTAAAAATTAAACAATCTGATTTAAAAATATGGGCAAAAAACATGAACAGACATTTCACCAAAGACGATATATCAATGACAATTACCATATGATGCAACCGTTATACTCATGACATTAATCCAGAAAGATGAAATATTATATTCATACAAAAACTTGTACATTAATGGTCATAGTAGCTTTCTTTGTAATAGGCAGAAGCTGAACAAAAACTCAGGTATCCTTCACTGGGTGAACAATTGAACACATTTTAGGATAACCATATCTCAAATACTACTGGGCAATCAAAAGGAAAAGAATTATTAGTATATAAAACAACTTGGATGAATCTCTAGAGAATTATAGTGAGTGAAAAAAGCCAATCATTGGAGGTTACATATTATACAATTCTATTTATATAATAGTTTTTAAAAGATAACATTTAAGAAATAGAGAAGAGATTTGTGGTTACGAGGTTGAGGCAAGGGGAGGAGGGAAGCTGTGCAGCAGGGAGGTAGATGTGATTATTGAAGAGCAACATGAGGGATCCCTGTGAGCTTATATACACGTAATAAAATTGTATAGGTTCCCATGGGGGAAACTGGGTAAAGGGAATCATGGTATTTCTGTAGCATGTCTTTTAACTGCATGGGAACCCTCAATGATCATAATAAAGAAGTTTAATTTATAAAACACCATGCTGTGGCAAATACACAAAATTCAATAATTACTATTGAAACAAAAATCTAGAAATAAAAACTAGTATTTTAAAAACCTTGGATGGATGACTATTTATTCAATTAAATCTAGCTGAAGAGGGCACTAGTGAACTATAAGACAGTTCTGACCAACTTATCAGGAATGCAACTCAGAGAGGAAAAATGTAAAAATGTATTTGTACATTTTGTAGAATGTAGAAAATTGTAGAATGTAGAAAGGTCTGGTAGATATCTACTTGGAGCTCCACAAGGAAATAAGAGTGAATGTACAATGGGGGAAATATAACAGCTGCAAACTTTTTAAAACTTCAGAAACATTCAGGAAGTTTCATAAACTAAAAAGAAAATAAATATCATAGTAAAACTAGAAAATACCAAGGGAAATACCAATTATTTTCTAAGAAACAATAATTTGACTGACAACTGATTCAATAGTAATATCAGAATCCATAAGACAGTAGAATAAGAGCTTCAAAGTGCTTAGAGAAAATATATGTTTAAAATTGTGTACTCAGCAAAAATATTTTTTAAGTACTATGGAAAAATAAAAGCAATTCTATAACAAACCCCCAAATACACAAAATCAACAAACTAAATGGTTTCAATGAAGGCAGTATTAGTTCTCATTAGAAGTAGGTAAGAACAAAGGCATGCCTGCCTTATAACTCATATTATAAATCATTATTGCAAGAATAGCACAAAGATTTTATACAGAGGAGTTTAAATATATCTTGATGTTTGCTCTGCAGAGAATGGATTGGAAAAATGCAAGAATCAGTGCCATATATTCAATACAGATGTGAATTTATTTTGAGAAGGAAATAATGATGGCTTAAACTACAATATGGAAAATGAGAAAGAAGATACATTTGAAATTATGAATTTCAAGGAATTTGGGGGACTATATCTTCTGATTTGAATATTCTACAAATAAAGAAAATGAGCTTTGCATGGCAAAGTGACTTGATTAAAAAGTCACAAAACTTTATGATCTCATTTGTATGTGGAATCGAAAAAAGATGATCTCGCAGAAAAAACAGTGGAAGGATGGTTACCAGAGGCTGAGGCGAAGGAAGGATAGGGAAAAGGGAGATATTGATCAAAGGGTACAAAGTTTAACGTAGACTGGGAGAATGTTTTAGTGATCTATTGGACTGTATTATTGTTAATAACAATGCATTGTATATCTCAAAATTGCTTAATAGATTTTTGATGTTCTCACCACAAATAAAATGATGAGTTGGTGAGATGATGGGTATATTCATTAGGTTGGCTGAATCTTTCTATAATGTACACATAAATCAAAACATCATATTGTACCTATACATACACACAATTATTATTTGTCAATCAAAAATATATTTTAAAAATCACACAACTATTTAGTAGCAGAGGGAGAATGAACATTTAGATATCCTAGCTCCCAATTCAAGCAATTTTGGACCATAGATGAAGCAAAGCTTCTACCTTCTGCCTTCCAAACCCTGCTACTATTCCAAATCATTATTGTACTCTGAAAGAAAAAGGCTGATCTACCAAACACTGATGAAATAAATTGAAGAGGGTACAAATAAATGGAAAGACATTCCATGCCCATGGACCAGAAGAATTAATATTGTTAAAATGACAGTATGACCAAAAGCAATTCTACAGATTCAATTCAACCCCTATCAAAATACCAATGAAATTCTTCACAGAAACAGAAAAAACATCATAAAATTTGCATGAAACCATAAGAGGCCATAGATAGCCAAATAAATCGTGAACAAAATACAAAGCTGGAAGTACCACACTACCAGACCTCAAAATACGGTACAAAGCTCTAGTAACCAAAATGGCATGGTAGTGGTATAAAAACAGATACTTAGTCCAGTGGAACAGAATAGAGAACCCAGAAATTAATGCATATATCTACAGCCAAATGATTTCTCACAAAATTACCAAAAAGACTCTTTGGAGAAAGGAAAGTCTGTTCAATAAATGCCAGGAAAACTGGATATGTATGTGCAGAAGAATGAAACTAGACTTCCACCTCTCATCCTATACAAGAATCAATTCAAAATGGATCAAAGACCTAAATGAAGCACCCCAAACTGTAAACCTATCTACTAGAAGAATGCAGGGAAAATGCTTGAGGGCATTGGTCTGGGAAAAAATTTGTTGAATAAGACATCAAAAGCACAGGGAACAAAAGCAATAATAAACAAAGGGAATTATATCAAACTAAAAAGCTTCTGCACAGTGAAGGAAACAATCAACAGAATGAAAAGACAACCTACAGAATGGGGGAAAATGGTTGCAAACTATATAGCTGCCAGATTAATATCCAGAATACACAAGGCACTCAAGTATCTCAAAAGCAATAAAACAAACAATCCAATTAAAAAATGGGCAAATGATCTCAACATTTTTCAAAAGACATACAAAAAGCCAACAAATATATGAAAAATGCTCAACATCACTAATCATCAGGGAAATGCAAATCAAAACCACGGCGAGATATCAGCTCGCCCTACTTAGAATGGCTGTTATCAAAAAGGCTCATTCACTTGTATCAAACGATCCCTTTTCAGAAGAGATGCTAAAATGAGGACTTGGATAAAGTGATATGCACAAAAGATATTTAGTAGAGATGGAAGTATGTTCATAACTCTTTTTTCAGTTTTATTACAAAACTATTATTTCAGAATATTATGTGGGTACAAATATTTGGCTATATGGATTGCTTTTGTACTGCTTGAGTCAAAGTTGTAAGTGTGCCCATCACAGATAGTGTACATTGTACCCATTAGGTATGATTTCACCTATTCCCTCCTCTCCCTCCCACTTGCATGATTTCTGTTGAGTTTTACTTCCATCTGTGCACCTGAGTGCTGATTGATGAGTTCCAATTTAATAGTGAGTACATATGGTGTTTGTTTTTCCATTCCTGTGATA
>VBSM01002217.1:34038810-34086482 GCA_008086735.1 Cheirogaleus medius
TTTTTATGGCTGAGTAGTACTCCCTGGTATACATATATACCACATTTTATTAATCCATTCTTGAATTGACGGGCACTTAGGTTGATTCCACATCTTTGCAATTGTGAATTGTGCTGCAATAAGCATTCTAGTGCAAGTGTCTTTTTGAAAAAATGACTTATAATGTTTAATGTAGAATAGATTTTGGAAAGAAAAGCCAAAATGGAAGAGCAATTACAACCTGTTTATGCTATCCAAGCAGAAAATAAAAAGAGGCTAACTAAAGCAACGATGGTTGCAAAGAGAAGGGAGTGATTCATTTAATAAATTCCAGGAGTAAGGATGTCACATACTTCTTCTATACTCACACTGTCTCCAGTGTAACATGTCAGACTTATGAAACAAATAGTGTTGTTCATCATAAAAACAAATATTGGAATACCACAACATTATTCTAATTATTCTAGCTATTTCATTCACTGAAATATACACACACACACACAAACATATATACATATATGGAGAGAGAGAGAGAGAGAGAGAGAGAGAGAGAGAGAGAGAGAGAGATGGAGAGAGAGAGAGAGAGAGAGAGAGAGAGAGAGACTACAGGAAAACAGCTGGTAGATGTCTTTCAACTCCTTGGTTAAATTTATTCGTAGAATTTTTTTGTAGATATTATAAATGCAATTGCCTTCTTGGTTTCTTTTTCAGCTAGTTCATTGTTTGCATATAGAAATGCTACTGATTTTGTATATTAATTTTTTATTCTACGAATTTACTGAATTGGTTTATCAATTTTAACAGTGTTTTGGTAGAGTCTTTAGGTTTTTCTATATATATGATCCTGTTATTTACAACAGGGACAGTTTGACTTTCTCTTTTCCAATTTGGATGCCCTTTATTCTTTCTCTTGCCTAATTGCTCTGGCTAAGATTTCCAGCACTATGTTGAATATGAATGGTGAGAGGTCTTGTTCCAATTCTCAGAGGAAAATATTTCAGTTCTTTCCTGTTCAGTAACATGCTAGCTGTGGTTTGTCATGTGTGGCCTTTATTGTGTTGAGGTACTTTCCTTCTAAACCTAATTTATTAAGAGTTTTTATCATGAACGGAAGTTGGATTTTATCAAAAGCTTTTCTGCATCTCTTGTGATGATCATATGGTTTTGTCCTTCATCCTATTGACGTAATGTATTATGTTTATTGATTTGTGTATGTTGAACCATCATTGCATTACTAGGATAAATTCTACTTGATCATAGTGTATTATCTTTTTGATGTGTTGTTGCATTTTGTTTGCTAGTATTTTGTTGAAGGTATTTGTGTATATGTTCATCAAGGATAGGCACTTGTAGGGTTTTTTTTGTATGTGTTATATGGTTTTGTCTGATTTTGGTATCAGAGTTATGTTGGCCTTATAGAATGAGTTATAAAGATTTCCTTCTGCTTCAGTATTTTGGAAAACTTTGAGAAGAAATGGTATTAATTCTTCTTTAAGTGTTGGTGAAATTCAGTGGTAAAGCCATTTAGTTCTGGACTTTTCTTTGATGGAAGACTTTCTATTACTGGTTTGATCTCATTATTTATTATTAGTCAGTAGAGGTTTTCTATTTCTTCTTAGTTCAATCTTTATAGGCCATGTGACCGGAAATTTATCCATTTCTTCTTGGTTTTCTATTATAGGGGCATGCAGTTGTTCATGTTAGTCTCTAGTGATCCTTTGCATATCTATAGTATCTGCTGTGACATCTCCTTTTTTCTGATTTTGTTTATTTAGATCTTCTCTTTTTTAAGTTAGTTTATCTAACGATTTATAGAATTTATCTTTTAAAAAGCCCAGCTTTTGGTTTTGTTGGTCTTCTTTTGTATTTTACTTTTAGTCTCAATTTCAATTATTTCTGCTCTGATCTTTGTTACTTCTTTTACTCATTTTGAGTTTGGTTTGTTCCTGCTTGTCTAGTTCTTTGAGGTGCATAGTTAGGTTGTTTACTTGAAATCTTTCTAGTTTCTTGATATTGGCATTTATTGATATAAACTTGCATCCTAATACTGCTTTGACCGTATCCCATAGGTTTTGGTATGTTGCGTTTCTATTTTAATTTGTTTTGAGTTAGTTTTGAATTCCATTTTTTTCTTGATGAATTGATAAATTTATATTTATCATTATAAAAATAACTGTCTCTGGTAACATTTTGTTTTACAATCTACTTTGTGGTGACAGTGGTATGGCTTTGCCAAGGGGGGACTTGCCAGCCTGTTTCTCAGGTCATACGTGTGTGCATACTCATGTTGGGTTGGCCAACTTGGGTTCTGGCTTGCTGGTGTTGGAGCCATGGGGCTAGAACTCTGGCTGGGAGCACTGGTACACAGTTGTTCAGCTGATTGGGGGGTCATACCTGCCAGGACAGTCTTGAAGAGCTGTTTCTCATGCTCAGGGCACAGACACACAGCTGCTCGACTGGCCTGGGGATTTGTCTGCTGGAGTGCCCCATAGGGATGTTTTTCAGGCCCAAGATGTGGGTGCAAGGCTGGTCTGCTGGCCTGGGGGTGCGTCTGCCAAAGGTGGCCCGTGGGCCTGTTTCTCCAGCCAGGCCGCAGGCACAAGGCTGCTTGGCTGGCCTCCCTGAAATTTGTCTGCTGGGAGAAAGCCATGGGGCTGTTTCTCAGGCCCAGGACACAGCTGCACAGCTGTTTGATTGGTCTGGGAGCATGCTTGACAGGGGCATGACACAGAGTTGTTTCTTTGGCCTAGGACATGGTCACAGAGCTTCTTAGCTGGCCTAGGAGCATGTCTGCTCTAGGTTTCCCACAGGGCTGTTTCTCTGCCTCAGGATGTGGGTGCACAGCTGCTCAGCAATCATGGGGTCCTGTCTACCAGGGTGACTCACGGGGCTGCTTCTGATGGAAAGGATGAGGATGCAAGTCCACTTGGCTAGCCTGGGGGCATTTCTGTGGTGGTGGCCCACAAGGCTCTTCTTTCCTTCCTTCCTTCTTTCTTTCCTCCCTTTCTTTTCTCTCTCTTTCTTTCATCCTTTCATTTATTCATTCTTTTTTTGTTTTCTTTTGAGACAGAGTCTCACTCTATTGCAGAGTCTCAAGCACTGCAGAGTCTCACTATGAGACTACGAGCCCAATCATAGTTCATTGAAGCCTTGAATTCCTGGGCTCAAGTGATCTTCCTGCCTCAGCTTCCCAATGGCTTATACTACAGCTGCATGCTACCATATCTGGCTTATTTATTATTTTTAGAGACACTATGGGGCTGTTTCTTAGGCTGGGATGAAGACACTGGGTTGCTAGGTTGGCTTGGGGACATGCCCACCAGAAGTGGCCCATGGGGCTGTGTCTCAGTTGTTTATTGGGGTGCCAGGCCTTTGGGCAGGCCAAGGGCATGTCTGTGAGGGCAGAGGTGCTGTGGAGCTACTTCTCAGGTGGTGAGCATGGGCATGTAGCCACTCTGATAACCTGAGAGCATATAAGCTTCTAGGAGGCTCAGAGACTTCTTCTACTTAGGGAAGGGAATCCAGCATTTTGGCCAGCTCAAGGGTGGGTTCACCCTGGTTGGCCATGGCAGACTGTTCCTCTGGCTGGAAGTATAGTGGCCGGAACTGATTTTCCTGCTATGCAGGACCAGAGTCACAGCCAATTCTGAGCCCAAGTTCTGTGCAGCAGGGGTTGTGGCATTCAACCACCTGTGTGGGCTTGGTATAGTGAAGATGGAGCCCCAGTGCTGGAGGGGTACAGTGGCAACTGGCTCCCAGAAGAGAAAGCATTCCAGAGGTGGCTCTGGTCTCAAAATAGCAAGGTGCTGCAGCAGCCTGGCTCACAGGGTTTGAGGTGGAGGGTGGGCAATGTACACCTTATGATCTTAATCTGGGGTGATGCAGCTCTGTGAATTCCTGGCAGCTCTTCAAACTGAGCTGTCATCTTGTAAGGACTGTGGGATTCTCCTGTAATGAGGACTGTAAGTGTTTGTGGTAGCACTAGGGGCTGGTAGGGATTTTTGCTACCTTTCTCCACAATGGGAAGCCCCTCCTGTCTCTGGGCCCATCTGGTTTGGGCAGGAGGGACAGGGCTGCAGAAGCTGGGTGCCTCCACACTGCCCTTTTTGACTTCTAATCACCATAGGTATGTCTCCACTCCCCTGCTGCACTACAGCATTCTCCCTTTGGCATTTCAGTTGAATCTTAGTGGTTTATTGGTTGCTTTGATCCTTCTTTGGGCGAGTTTGGAGGACGGGAGCAAATGTCAGACATCTCATATCTAGTCAGCCATCTTGCTGACATCTGCCCACTGTCAATACCTTCTGCCCAAAGAGACTTTTTTAAAATGTAAATTTAATCATACTGTGTCTTGCTAAAATTCCTTTAAGAGATACCCACAGTATTTAGGGTAAATTTCAAATTCCTTAGCATGATTGCCAACATCTTCTATAGTTTAGGTCTTAACCTTCCACCCCCACCCCCCAAAACCATATCATTTTAGTCCATGTTTTCTCAACCACTGCACTATTGATATTTTGGACCAGCTAATTCTTTGTCGTGTGGAGTTTTCCTGTGTCTTGTGGGGTGTTTAGCAGCATCCTTGGCGTTTACCCACTTTGTGCCAATAGGACTGCAATGCCTTAGTCATGACAATAAAAAACATCTACAGATATTGCAAATGTGCCCTAGGGAACAAAGTAAGTAACCCTTGGTGGAGAACCACTGTGTTAAATAACCTACTTCAATTTCCCACATAGGTCATGTTATTTTCTAATTTTAGTCTGTTTTGTATAGATATTGCCTTTTTAAAATTAATACAATTTATTTTTCAGAACATGATTAGCCTTACAGAGAAATTGAGCAAATGATATGTATACTCTTCTCTATAACCCTATATATCTTTCTCCTCACTTCCATTTCACTAATATACATCTTGCATTAGTGTCCTATGTGTCTTATACTTACTGAATTGATAATTGTACGTTGTTACTAACTAAAGCTCATAGTATACATTAAGGTAAACTATTTGTGTAGTATGAGTTTTGACAATCACATAATTTCATGCATCCACCATTACAGTTTCATACAGAATAGTGTTGATAGCCTAAAAATCTATTCATCACTTTCCTTCTACTTTCCTGGAAACCACTGATCTTTTTACTGTCTCTATAGTTTTGCCTTCTTGAGAATTCCATTTAGTATTGTGGGCTTTTCAGACTGCTTTATTTCACTTAGGAAAATGCATTCCAAGTTTATTCATTTTTGTTGGCAGCTCATTTCATCACCAGATAATATTCCATTTTAGAGATGTACCATGGATTATTTATCCATTCATTTGTTGAAGGACATGTTGGTTACTTTCAGGGTTTTTCACAATTATCTTTAAAGCTGCTATAAACATCCTGTGCAGGTTTTTGTGTGGACAGAAATTTTCAACTTGGTTGGACATATACTTAGGAGTATGACTCTGGGTCATATGATAAGACTATGTTCAGCTTTGTTAAGATACTGCCAACTGTCTTCCCAAGTGACATTTACATTTTTCATTCCCACCAGCAATGAATGAGAGTTCTGGTTGTTTTACAACATCACCAGCATTTTGTATTGGATGATTTTTGAATTATAGACTTTCTTATTAACATAGTGACATCTGATTGTTATTATAGTTTGCAACTATCTAACTACATATGATGCTGAACATATTTTCATATATTTATTGCCATCTGTACATGTTCTTTTGTTAGATGTCTGATCAGATCTTTTCCCATTTTTAATTGGGTTGTTATTTTATTATTGACTGTCAAGAGTTCCTTGTATATTGTTAATGAAAATGCTTTATCATATATATAATTTGCAAATGATTTTCCCCAGGCTATGATTTGTCTTTTTATTCTCTTAACAGTGTCTTTTGCACATAAGTTTTAAATGTAATGTCCAAATTATCATGTTTTTCTTTCATGGATTATGCTTTTAATAGTGTTATCTAGAAAATCATCACCAAGCTAGATTTTCTCCTACAGTATCTTCTACATGTTTCATAGCTTTGTGTTTTCCATTTATGTCTATGATTTGTTTTGAAATAATTTTTGTGAAAGGTGTAAGGTCTCTGTGTAGATTTATGTTTGTATGTATGTATGTATTTGCATATGCATATCCAATTTTTCCAGCACTACTTGTTCAAAAGCCTATTTTTTTATCCAAGACATTATCTTTACTCCTTCAGTCCTCAAAGATCAGTTAAATATGTTTCTGTGAGTGTATTTCTGGGCTCTCTGTTCTGTTCCATTGATCTAGTTGGATAATCTTTGCCAATAACATGCTGTCTTTATTACTGTATCTGCATAGTAAATCTTGAAGTTGAGCAGTATCCCTTCTTCAACATTTTCTTTGAAATTGTATTGGCTATTTTGGGATCTTTTGCTTTTCCATATAAATTTAAGAATTATTTTGTCAATATCCCAGAATATCTTGCTGAAATTTTGACTGAGATTGCTTTGACTGTATAGATCAAGTTGGCATATAGATCAATATAAATCAATATTGACATCGAAACAGTATTGAGCCTTCCTATCCATGAATATAAAATATCTTGCCATTTATTTAATCTTTGATTTCTTCAATTATAATTTTATAGATTTTGTCATATATATCCTGTTCATATTTTGCTAAATTTATACCTGAGAATTTCACTTATTTACTCTTTCACTCATTTTAGAGTAAATAGCATTGTTTTAAAATTCAGATTTCACCACTTCACTGGTGGTATGTAGGGAAGCAATTTGCTTGTATTTATTCTCTTGTATCCTGCAACCTTGCTACATTTGCTTATCAGTTCCAGGAGAGTTTTGTTTGCTTGTTTGTTTTCTGTCAATTTTTTTTTTATTTCTACATAGACAATTGTAGCATCTACAAACAAAGAGTTTATTTCTTTTTCCTGTCCTACTGCATTAACAATACAATGTTGAGTAGGAATAGTGAAAGGAGACGTTTGTATTGTTTTGATTTGGGGGAGAAGCATTTATTTTCTTACCATTAAGTGTAATATTAGCTGTAGATTTTTTTGTAGATGTTCTGTATCAAATTTAGGAAGTTTTCTCTTCCCAGTGGTTGAGATTGTTTGCATCATGAATGGGTGTTGAATTTTGTTAAATGTGTTTTCTGCATCAATTGATATGATCATATGATTTTTCTTTTTTAGTTACTTGATGTGATTAATGATTATTGACTTTCTAATGTTGAAGTAGCTGTGCATTTCTGAAATAAATCCCACTTGGTAGTTGTGTATTGTTCTTTTTATACATTGTTGGATTCAATTTGCTAATGTTTGGTTGAGAGTTTTTGCATCTGTGTGTATGAGATATTTTAGTCTGTCATTTTCCTCTCCTGTAAAGGTCTAATTTTGATATGAGGGCAATGCTGGCTTCGTAGAATGAGTTGGGAAGGAGTCTGTCTGCTTGTATTTTTTCCAGCAGATTGTAGAGAATTGGTATTATTTCTTCTTTAAATGTCGCTTACAGTTCAATAGTGAAACTATCTGGGCATGGTGTTTCTGTTTTGGAAGGTTATTATTTGTTCATTTAATTTCTTTAATAAATATAAGCCTATTCAGATTATCTATTTCTACTTGTGTGAGTTTTGAGAAATTGTGTCTTTCAAGGAATTGGTACAATTTATCTAAATTATCAAATATGTGAGCATGGAGTTGCTTATAATATTCTGTTATATCCTTTTTCTGGGATCAGTAGTGATGACCTCTATTTTGCTACAGATACTAGAAATTTGCATTGTCTCTCTTTTTTTTCTTGAATAGCCTGGTTAGAAGTTCTTTAATTTTATTGATCTTTTCTAAGAAACAGCTTTTGTTTTTATTGATTTTCTCTATTGATTTCATGTTTTCGATTCTGTTTATTTCCACTTTAACTTTTATTATTTTTTCTTCTGATTGTTTTAAATTCATATTCCTCTACTTTCTCTAAGTTTCCTAAGGTGGAAGCATAGATAGTTGACTTTAGATCTTTCCTCTTTTATAATGCATATATTCAATGTTACAAACTTCCCCTGTTAGCATTGCTTTTGTTGTATCTCACATATACATTGTATTTTAATTTCCATTTCACTCAAAACAATTTTAAATTTATTTTGAGACTTCTTCTTTGACTTATATATTATTTAAATGTGGCATTTATTTCCAAGTAGTTTGCTATTTCCAGCTATCTCTCTTTTATTGATTTCTAGTTTAATTCCATTAATGATTTGAGAGCACACTTTGTATGATGTATATTCCTTTACATTTATTAAGGTGTGTTTTATAGGCCAGAATATGATCTGTCTTGATAAGTATCCCATGTGAACTTGAGAAGAATGTGTATTCTGCTGTTTTTGGACGAAGTATTTTATAAATGTCAATTAGATCCAGTTGAATTAAATTCCAATTAAATTCAGTTCAATTGTATTCTTATTGATTTTCTGCCTGTTGGATCTGTCAATAATAATAATAACAGTGTTATTTAATTTCTAAGTAGTTTGCTATTTTCCAGCTATCTCTCTTTTATTGATAATTATAGTTTATTGATGATAAATTGTTATTATTAAATCAATTCAAAATAAGAAAAACATAACATTTTATTTTATATTCATTTTTCCCTTCTCTGATACTCTTTTTTTCTTTCATAAATCTGAGTTTCTGAGCTATATATTTTTATTCTTTCTGAAGAACTTCTTTTAACATTTTTTACAAGGCAGGATTACAGGTGACAAATTCCCTGTTTTTGTTTTTGTTTCTTTCTGAGAAAAATCTTCATTTCTCCTTCACTTTTGAAGGATAATTTCACTGAATATGGAGTTCTAAATTGGTGGGTTTTTTTCCTTTCAACACTTTAAATATTTTACTCTACTTTCTTCTTGCTTGCAATATAATTCTGATTCTTGTTCTCCTATAGATGAGACAAAAAAAAGACGAGCTTCTTTTCTCTGGCTTTTATCAAGATTTTCTCTTTGTCTTTGATTTTTCTGCAGTTAAATATGATGTACTTGGGTTTGCAAGCATACGTTTGTGTGTGAGATATGTATATATGTATATGTAGAGAGAGTGAGAGACTTTATTCTACTTGGTGTTCTCTGAGCTTTCTGGATCTGTGATTTAGACTCTGTCATTAATTTTAGAAAATTCTTAGTTGTTATAACTTCTTGTCCTTCCTTCCATTCTTCCTTCCTTCTCTCTCTCTCTCTTTCTCTCTCTCTCTCTCTCTCTCTCTTTCTTCTTCAGATATTCTCCTTCAGATTATACCTATGTTAAGCCATATGTAATTGGTCCATAATTCTTGGATGTTTTGTTTCATTTTTTTCATTCATTTTTTTTCTTTGTATTTCATTTCATGAACATTTTTTTGCCATATTTTTAAACTTATTGAATTCTTTACTCAGCTCTGTCTGGTCTACTGATAAGGTCATCTTAAGCCTATTACAATGTAGGGGTTTTTTATTATAAAATTTCCTTTTGATTTTCTCTTAGAGCATCTATCTCTCTGTTTCAATTACCCATCTATTCTTGAATGTTGTCTACTTTTTCCATTAGAGCCTTTAACATGTTAATCATAGTTATTTTAAATTCCCTATTTAATAATTTCAAAAACTCATGTCATATCTGAATCTGGTCTGATACTTGCTTTGTCTCTTCAGATGTTGTTTTTTCTTGATTCTAGTATGCTTTGCAGTTTTTCATTGAAAACCAGATGCTCTATCTGCTAATAAAACTGAGGTAATCAGCCTCCAGTGTGATGACTTATGGTTAACTGCTAGGTTGTATTTAATATTTACAGTATTGTATGTGCCAGAGGATTAGGTCTTCTACAGTTGCTTTTTCTTTGTTTTTGTTTTTGGGTTTCCTAAAGAACTTCTTAATTAGAGTGTGCATCTTGTAGCTCTCTGAGTTGTAATCCCTGTTAATGAAGTGCTGGGTTTGGAGGAGGGAAGTTTTCAATAATCTTATCATTAACCTGAGTTATTTATTTTTAGTGAGTCTGAGTTCCTTGGCAGTGATCTCAGATGCAAATATTAGCCTTTCTTTCCCCTCCCTTTATGTGAAACAAGAAAAATAGATGGGGCTAGAGTTGTATAATTGCATTTTCCCCAGGCCAGAGAAGGCTCTGGCAAAGTATTTCCCTTGAAAGCAGTCCTTTGTTACAGAGAACACTCTGGGCTTATTTCAAAATGATTATTTTCCCCTAGCATATTTCAAAAACAGTTACTTTATCCCTTCCTTTCCCAAAAGCATAAGGGGAAGAAACTTTTCTCTGATCTTTGCTGAGAGAACCTAGTGCGGCTACCTTTAAGTATTACCACCAGTTACTAGCTCCAGTAGTTTTTACCAGGTAAGCTTACCTCAGTTGTGATTTTTTAATTTGCTTGTCTCTCTACTTTGGGGGTAGTAGTTTGCCCCGTGACGTCAATTCACTGGTGAATCTAAGAAAAGTCATTGATTTTTACTTCCTTCAGCCTTTTCTCAATGTGAGGCTAGGAGTGGTGACTTCCCAGTTCTTTATATACTGGAATAAGTTGAAACTGTAAGTCAAGAAACTTTACCATGTATTTCATCCAGCATATTTGGAAAATTCTCCTCAAATGGTCAACTACCCCAGGAAAAACTTCCATGTCATTTCCTTCCCTCTTTTATTTAATTTAGTTTGCCCACTTCTTTTCTCTCCTGGCCCTCCTTTTACTACTGTTGTCACTCCCATCTGTAATGTTAGGATTGCTTGTCAGGTTCCACCTAGGGAGAGGTCCTTGGTGTCTGTGAGGCCAATGGCACTATGTTTGTATCTACAGTGCCTAGCATATATGACACAATTTTTTTGTACATGGATAATGAATATTATGATGAATACACTACCTAATGAACCTCAAGAAGTTACGTGTTTTAGTGAGAGTAAGAGGCAAATTAATAGGGGTTCTATAAGAAACATAAAACATAAGTTAATGGAAAAAAACTCCAAACTCTATAAAATTATTTAAAGAGGTTTACTCTGAATAAACCAAATTATTTATTCCAAATATGTATGACTGCAACCCAAGGAACATGCTCTCAAAAGGTCTTGAGAAAATGTGATTGAGGCAGCTAGGTTACAATATGGTTTTATATATTCCTGGAGAGAGGAATTACAGGTAAAACCTAAATCCATACGTGGAAGGTATACATTGGTTTGGCAAGAAAAGGTGGAACATCTTAAAGGAGGAACTTATAAGTCATAGGTGGGATTTAGGGGTTTTTAGCTGACAACTGCTTGAAACTGTTAAGCTTTATCTAAAGACCTGGAGTCAGTAGAAAAGAATGCTTGGGTTAAGATAAAGAGGTTTTCCGTCATGTGATACTATACTGGAATCAGGTTGGAAAGTAAGACACATTAAACTGTGTTAGTAAAACCACATTTAATGAGATTTTATTGTTTGTAGGTATGACTTACCAAGCCTCTTAGAAGGAAAAAAAAAAAATGGTCAGAGTTAAGTCCTCAAGTATAGTAACGGTGAAAACTCACAGTAATTGTTGAGTATGCAGGTGCCATGGGGGTCAACAAGAAGGAAAAATTGTATGTTTTCTAGAGGAGAAGATAACTGTACTGAGTGTAAAAATAGGAGTTGCTGTGCCAAGCAAGCAAGGAAGGACCACAGAGGCATCAATCTTGCGGGGCAGAGGAAGCCTCTCGAGTGGGATTGTAAAGGTGAGTGACAATGCAATAATGTGAAGACTCACTGATCCATGGTGCCGGGACATTATGTGTGAGGCCAGGTAGAATGCTTGACAGCATCACATATCTTAATGAAGTGGAAGGCAAGGTCATCTTCTATGAGGGAGAAGGCTGAACAAAGTGGGAGTCTCGAAGAGAATCATAAAGTCTGAAGGAAATCAGAGAGAATAATTACCTTTGACAAGTTAAATAAGAGACAATGATTTCAAACAATGAGGAGCAAGTTGGAAGAAACACGGAAGAGGTGTCTGTACAAGGCAATATAAAGGCAATATCTGTAGGTAGATAAGAGGTGGACAAATGTGGGATATTCATGTGTATGGAACAGTCAGCACCTTGCAAGAGAAAAAGAGCCTGGAAAAACAGAGAAACAGAGAAACCACCACTGACATCATGAACATGACATAGGTAATAAAACTGACCACTGGGTAGATTTTGACTATAATATTTGGCTTTGCCATTGGCCCACTTAGTCCTACTTAGTTATGGCTAAGGAAAGAAGCAATGATGAATTTTGGGGCTGAATCTATAAAACACTAAATGCTTTTCATTTTAACTCCATTAAAACAGTCCTAGCTTCTCATGTAAACTCTTCAACAGCCTCCTGCATGATACTTGGTACTAGTCTCTTTTTATTCCAATACATTGTACCTATTACCACCAGATAAAACACCCTAACTATACCCCTAATGAACTCATTCCTCTGAGGCAAGCTCCAAATACTTCATTATTATTGATCCAGCTAGTAATATATATATTTTTATTTCAGCATATTACAGTGGTGCAAATATTTAAGTTACATATATTACCTTTGCTAATATTCTTAATAAAGAAAAATTAAATGGATTCTGGCCACATGGTACAAAATTATATCATTCCACAAATGTAGTTGACAGACTAACAGGAACCACCATAAGACTGAGCTTAGAAATCTTAGGAAATAATCCTATTTGGAGATCTAGATACAAAACATATGAGAGTGATTCTGTTGGAATTTATCAACTCCACCAGCTTTGCATGGTTTTAGAAGTTCAAATTTCTAAGAAGAGTGTCTGGTTGATCTAATGTAGGTCCTCTTGGCCTTGGAAGCAATGGCACCTTTATTTACATTCCAATAAAATCGCATTCAAAGAAAAATTGGAGTTTGTTACCAGAAGAAGGAGGACTGGACACTGAGTAGAAGCTAACAGAAACTAAAACAAATACAAAACAAGAACTCAGATGTGCTTTGGACATAGTCCAAACATTTTAGCTATTAGTCAGCCTCTTCTATTTTCTGGCATTTGTATACTGCTTTATTGATATTCCAACATGTTATTATTTAAACAAAATGAGGAAATACATAACAGAGAGTGGTCCATTAATTTAACTAATTGCCCTCATTTTTGGTTTTACATCTTTGGTCTCCCATCTGAAGTTTCAATGAAACATACTATTGCTGTAATCTGGCTGCCCTGGCTGCCCTGGGTCGTGGTACCCAGATGCTTGCCCTGTAGCTTAAGGCACTCATAAGAGCTCCAGGTGGACTTACCATCTTTCTCAGATGATGTAGACTAGGAAAGTCACTCTGGTTTTTGAAAGGAAATAAAGAAAATAAAGATATTTACCAACAGTTCCTGAATTTGTTAAATCAATTTAGACTCAGGTAATTAATAAATCATTAAACTTCAATGATGATATTCCAGGCGATGGGCTAAGTGTTAGAGATATGGTGGAGAAATAAACCTCTAAGAATCTACCCCTTATAGAGCTTTTAAGTAAGGTTGACAAATGTTAAATAGTAAACAACAAACATGCTATAAAATTAATAATTATCCTAAACCCTATAAAAGAAAAATGAGAAAATATATCAACACCAGACTACAATTTACATAACTTAAGATCAACTATTTAAAATATTTTCAGCATTTGGACAGATCCTTACACAAACACTAATTGATGCTGTGATAATTTTGACAATATTTCTTATTCTATACAGTTTTCAAAGAACTAAAGATAGAAAGGCAAATAAAATATGTCCCTTCTATCAATGAGTCATTGGAGAGTGTCACAGAAAAAGTGGTAAGTGTAATAATGTAACATGTTTCACTACATGTGTGCATTGCAAAGTCAACATAGTTATTAAGATTAATGAATTAATGGCTGTATGCAGTTATTTGTTACTTTGGAATTATGTATATCTTGTACAACTATAAGTTACAATAAATATGCATATGCTTGAAATAGATTATAAAATGAAAAAATGTAAGAAACCTTGACTTTGGAGTTTAATAAGGATATTAAATTGTCAAGAATTCTACTGCCAGGTGATTTAAAGGTAATATAAATTATTGATATTTAAAACGTTAGTTACATCCTGTAGTGATTAGACATAGGTTAATCAACTACCTGTTGTATCGCCTTAAGCATTCTAATTTCAAATCTTAAATGATGTTTATTTCTTAGAAAGGAAGAGGCAATATAGAAGACTTGTTAAGACTATGACCTTTGGAGCCAGACTATGTAAATCCAGTGCCATTGCCACCCCTGTAGGTTGTGTGTCCTTGGATGAATTAGTTAAGTTCTCTGTACCTCTGTTTCTTCATCTGAAAATTGGAAGTAACTACAATATCTGTCTAAAAAGATAGTTATAATAGTTAAATGATGTGACATTTGTTTATTATATATTAATATCTCTTTGATTAGAGCCTAGCATAATAGTATTTGTTCTTACCAAAAGTGAACATATTTTGTTGGAGGAAAAAAGAAAACAAAATGAGAGTACTAAAGCATATGATCTTTCTGTCTTTTGTAATATTTTGGAAGAAATATTTTTAATAAAAAATAAAATACTATAGGTGTTAGATTTTATGCTTTTTAATAACATATGCTTTGTTTGTATGAAGCATTATGACATCATGGAGTCCCATGATTATCACAATGGGTGACAATTTCTCCCTCACCACTTTGACATCAATTCCTATTGATGTAAAAGTGCTTATGTGCTGGTGTTTCATGAAACTATTCAACCTCGAAAACCATTTTTAGATAAATCATCCAGGGCAAATATGGTTTCTAAATTCAGGTCATGCAAATTGAGGAAAGAAGTGACTGATTTTTAAAAATATATTTGCTCATTGTCTGTTTTAATTGTACAATTTATTCTTATTTTGCAAGCTGACATGTGATAAAGTCTACTGGCAAATTTAATTTCTCATACTACCCAAGAAACCTTAGTTTTAAACATTGAGCTAGGTATATTTAAAACTATTTTTAAAATAGCAAATGAAAAAATGTTTTTAATTTCTACAAATTATTAATATTAATGTCCCTCTTCACAATATTCTAAGAAGAGCTATGAAGCTCAATTCCAATAATGTAATGCACAAATGTATTGATATTGATAAGAGTAAAGAAGCTATAAAAAGCATATAAGAATGATTAGAAAATGGCAACATTGCACAAAACTCCTCCTCTTTCAGCAGATCTTTCTTTATGCTGAGATTTTTTTGAGAATCTGACATTTGAAAGTATGGTTACGATATGAAGATAAGAAATTATTCACTGTGGGATGAAATGAATTGGCATTAAGTGACAGCAGTTTGGGCTGTGCAGGTCACCTACATCATTAAGCTTTTCCTCCTTCAACTCTTCAAGCTTGATACAGAGAAATAATACTATAGAAAGACATCATGAAAAAACATACGAGTTTGATTTTAAAGACATTTAATTGAGGCTTACAATGAGCTTTTCTATTTTGCAAACACATTTTATTATTTTAATATCCATATTTATCTCTCAGCCAGTATAGACTGAGAAGGTTAATTGAAGAAATGCATTTTCAGTTTCTTAAACTAACTTCAAGGACAAATACCACACAGATGGCTGATTTACAACAGTGAAGATAATGATAATGAATTTTGTTATTATTAAATTTGCACAATTATATAGCATCTGTCTTTTCAACAAAGTGCTTTGTTAAATCCACCCAAAACCCAGTCTATATGTATATGTACTTTTAATGCATACTGCAAGTGGCTTTAATTACTGTACAATTTTTTACACTCTTTTTTTCAGGTCACCTACCTTTCTAGGAATTATGAAAACATAAGTTTCGATTTAGTAACAATTTGCTTTAAGGTTAAATCACATACAAGATATAATAGAAAGCTATTCAAGCCTTACCAAAGAAAAAAAGAATATGCATTTTATCTTAAGGTACTCTTCTCTAAACTGTAAACAGTATAAATTGTAGATTTAATCATTTAAATAGCTCAAAGCTAAAGTATTTATTTGCTTAAAATTTATAGCATGGTGTTTTAAAGGTTTAACTATTAGATGGAGGTTATCTGTTCTGTTTCAAAAATGACATTGAAAATGATTATTAGATATCGCTTCATATCAATGCAGTTGAAAATATTTTGAGTGAATTCTGTTTGCAGGGCTTTGTATAAATATGAATATAATCTGGCCCCTAAGTTCAATGCAGAGAAAAACAAATAAATGGCCTCCAGAGTGTTAGGGAGAGTGATGGATGTCATTCAAGGGTTAGAACGGGTACAGAAGAAGGACCAGTTAAATTGATGTATCTGGTTTCCTAGGAAAAAAAAGAAAGAAAAAAATCACTGCAGAATAATATTGTATGCCTTCCCTTTTTTTAAACCATTGGTCTAAATAATAAAGTGAGGTCATGCAGTGTAAAATATGGACATTTTCAGGAACACTGTGTGGATGACCATTGCTAAATCAATTATACTATATTCCACATCCATCACTGAGACAGCCAAATAAATGGTGGGGCTGTATTACAGTCTGCTAATTTTCCACATAAAACTTCAGTTGCAGAATTACAATTTCTATGTCACAGCTTTTCTTTCTTGTACTTTAAATTGTGTTTTGCTGCATTTTCCATGGTTCCTTAATTATGTGTCTAGCTTAGGACTTCACATAGAAAGTTTGCCCGAATAGCTTCATCACTACTTCATTTTACTTATTTTTGTAAAGACCAGATTTACAACACTGGTTACCTTCTTTGAAACAGAAGAAGAATTCTCTTTCTTTCTGATTTTAAAAATTACTTCCTAGGCCAGTAATACACTTGCTGCTTCTAAGTGAATCATTCAGATTCTTCCATTACCATTCAGTTATATATATTTGTTTATAAAGAAATAAAAAAATAATTTGAAAACCATGTACTTAAACATTAACCTCAGAAATTATGGTCCCAATGAAGAAAAGCAGCAACAGTCATGAAAATCCCTACCCCAGTGTGCATGTGTGTTCATGTGCACACATGTGTGCATGCAGAACTCTGCCAGGCACTGTGCTGTGTGCTTTACATGTGACATCTTCTTTGATTCTCTCTACTCTATGGGGTAGGTACTTAATATCATCATTTTATGTGTGAGAAAACTGAAGTGTGGAAAAGATTATTTTCCCAAAGTCATACAGCTAGCTGGTCATTGACCTAGCTGGGAATTGAAGCATGTCTGTTTTGTGACAAAGGCAGAAAGTCCAGTGGAAAGACCCATAAATGGGCTTCCCAGCAATAAGCCATGGTAATCCACTTTGTTAGTTTCCTCTCCTATAGAAGATGAGAATTGAAATAGATGAGGTCTAAGGGCCTATCAAAATCTAATATTCAATGATTATTATTCTTTTTAAAGGGAGTGCAATAAAATTATGTCTTTTCTGAATTGCCCTTAGCCTCCCAGCCTATGCCCACTGATTTCATGGATTTGAAACCAGTGGAAAAGTTCCCATATGACAGTCTGCTCAATTTAGGAAGCAGCTCTCCTGTCATCATTTAAGCCAAATTTGGTAAGGATTTATTAATAAATCATGTGTCTATATATATGAGCAATTTGATTTTACTTAAATACAAAATTTTAAATTATAAAGAATGTATTTGTTTATGGGACAATATGTTTATTAAAATCCAATGTGATGTCTGATAAAACTATGTTTCTTTCCCCAATGCTTTACAGATAGTACATGCTCAATAAATGTTTGCTGAATAAAATAAACTTGAAAAGATTATTTTTAAGCACCAGTTTACATAAAGGGCTGTTATTAAAGATGGATATATACCTACTTAACTTTTGATACTTCATGAGTTAAGCTCTATTTCTCATCATTTTTTTGGTTTAAAAATTACCTTATTAAAAGTGATAGAATGTCAGTGAAAGTTGTCTTGCTTGTAATCCCTGATCTAGGAGTAACATTATAGGAGCACACATATACGTACATGTGTAATAATCTATTTTCTTTAAATCTCTAGTCCAGTAACCACAAGACTAGCTAAAGATTTGAACATGAAAATCAGGGGGAGAGAGGGAGCTACGCATTTCTTAGGGATTAAATAGGTCCTTGATGTTACTGATTTGCAAAATGGTTGGGAAATGGGATTCTAGGGAATTTTATTTATTAAATTTGTACAGTAGAAAATTCATTTTGGAGGAGTACTGGGGACGGACATTTATTATGCATTTTATGAAGTGAGTGACAGACCTGAAAGCATACTGAGAGACCATGAGAAGTGAGTCACATCCCTAAAGTGTCACTGTTAATTTAGCAACAGAATAAAGATGAGAAGAATTCAAACACCCTTATTTCCAGCTCATTTAACTTCCCAATGCCCTGCACTTACAGATTAAATCATTTACTCATTCGCTCACCTATTCAAAAGCTATTCATTGTGCACATACCACATTCTAAACACTTTAATAGATGCTAGAGACACGTTAGTGGACTAAACAAACATAGCTTCTGCCATTGTAGATCTTCCAAAGTTTTTTGGCTTTTCTTCAATAAAAGAGTATCATCAAATTACAGAATTTAGTTTGGAAATACATGTTATGATGATAAAAGAGATTTAGGTAAAAATTAAGGTTATTTCTTTCTAGTCTTAGAAGTTTATTCTCATACATTTTTGATTATATTAATGAGTATTCATTTTTCTCCACTTTTTAAAAATTGATTAACCATAAAAAGATCCCCATGAAGTTTCTGAAATTCCAGTGATGGGGGAAGAGAGACATCTTGGAGAAATGAACACAGGGGTTGTAAAGCAGTGATTTGTAACTTTCTCCACAAAATGGAAAATCCTGATTTACAGGAGTCAAGGATTAGGGTCACACATCGGTCCCCAACTGAAGATTTTCTTCTTTTATTACCAATCCTTATAGTTTTAAGAGAGTAGTTTCTTTTTAAAATCTCAGTGATGCCATGAGGATCTTTTAAAAAACCAACGAGATGGTGTTAAATACTCATGACCAATTATTTCAATATTTCTTGCTGCTTACATCTCTACCCAGGCCAGATGTTCAGCCTCCTGCTTATTTATATTGAAGATATGTAATAAATTATGTCACTCAAGAATATTTAAAGTTTAAGTGTTAGTCCCAAATATGTTTAAATTTCAAAATAGGAGTAAAGGTAAAACCAAAAAACAAACATGCTAAGCTACGGAATCTCAGATCCTGGTAGTTTTAATAAGGGATAAGTTTTCAAGGCAGAATAAGTTAAAATTACACTTCTTGTGGATAAAGTTGACCCTCTGTATCAAAATGTATTTCTTTTTTCCCCCAAGAGAACATTTTATTTTATTTTATTTTATTTATGTTTTAATTAAAAAATATTCAAGGGGTACAAATATTTTTGTTACATGGACACCTTGTATAGCATTTTAGTCGGAGCTTTTAGTGTGCCCATGACCAGAATAGTGTTCATTGTACTTGATAAGTAAGGTTTTAAACACCAACCCCTTCCAGCCTCCCCTCTTCTTGGTTTCCAGTGTCCTTTACATCTCTTTGTGCCCATGTGTAACTGTAATTTAGCTCCCAATTATTAGTGAGTATATATGGTGTTTATTTTTCCATTCCTGAGAGTCTTTGCTTAGGATAATGGTCTCCATTTGCATCCAAGTTGCTGCAAAAGACATATTTTATCCCTTTTTATGGCTGAGTAGTACTCCATGGTGTATTTGTGTGTATATATATATATATATGTTTTTTATATATATATACACACACATATATCCTATTTTCTTTATCCACTCATGAATTGGTAGGCACTTAAGTTAATTCTACATCTTTGCAATTGTGAATTGTGCTGTGATAAACATTTGAATGCAGGAGTCTTTTTGATAAAATGACTTCTTTTCCTTTGGGTAGATACCCAGGAGTGTGAATGCTGGATTGAATGGTAAGTGTATATTTATTTCTTTGAGGAATCTCCATACTGTTTTACATAGAGGTTGTACTTATGTGCAGTCCCACCCACAGTGTATAAGGATTCCTTTCTCTCTGCATCTACACCAACATTTATTGTTTTTTTAACTTTTTAATAATGGCCATTCTGACAGGGGTAAAGGTGGTATATCACTGTGGTTTTAATTTGCATTTCTCTGATGATTAGTGATGTTGAACATCTTTTCATATGTTTGTTGTTCACATTGCTATCTTCTTTTGAAAAACTTTTGTTCATCTCTTTTGCCCACTTTTTAAAAACATCCTATGCTCATTTTGGTAGAATCAACATTGTTAAAATATGCATACTGCCTAAAATGATTTACAGATTCAATACAATCCCCATCAAAATACCAGTGTCATAGTTCACAGACTATAATAAACAAAGCAGTATGAAATAGGGGTAAAAGTAGACACATGGACAAATGGAACAGAATAGAGAACCCAGAAATAAAACCATCTACCTACAAGCAACTGATCTTCAACAAAGCAGACAACATAAACTGGGGAAAAGAAACCCTATTCAATAAATGGTGCTGGGAAAACTGGATAGTCACATGTAGAAGAATGAAACAGAACTCCTATATCCTGGAATATACAGAAATTAATTCAAGATGTATAAAACACTTAAATGTAAGATATGAAACTATAAAAATTCTAGAAGAAAACTTATGAAAAACTCTTCTAGACATTGGCCTGTGCAAAGAATTTATGCCTAAGACCCCAAAGGCAAGTACAACAACAACAAAAATGAATAAATAGGCCTTAGTTAAATTAAAAAGCTTGTGCTCAGCAAAGGAAATAATCAACAAAGTAAATAGACAACCTATAGAATAGGAGAAAATATTCACAAACTATACATCTGACAAAGGGCCAATATCCAGAATCTACAAAGAACTCAAAACAAATCAGCAAGACAAAAAATCAAAATGTATTTCTAGCTGATAGAAACTACTTTTACCTACTTCCTTTACATTGTAGTGTATACAAGTATGAAAATAAAGTCACTCTTCCTATTGTTAATAATATTGTTTTGTATAAAATGTAATAGACAAAAAATGAGCTGACAAAATATATGTCTATTTAGCATCATGTTTAATTAGGATTTTGACATTTAAATATTCTAAATACTTTTTGCATAGAAGATATTATATGATTTTTGAAACAAAATATTAACTTACCGATAATTTCTTTTACAATTATAGTTTGGTTAGTTTTGGCAAATTGCTTTTATTGGTTAATTGATAAATGCTTTGTTCATTATCTGGTCATCTTTTAGCTAAAGGCAGTAATTTTCTAATATAAACAATTCAGGAGAAGATGTATTATTTAATCCTTTTATGTTCTTATCTTCCTTCTGAGTCTTTTCTTACACCTTCCTCTTTCTGTGTTCTCCTCTGCCTAATTTAATCCTGATTACAGAAGCCCTAACAACTGGTCAAATATATGGCAAATACGAAATGTACTCAGAGCAAGGGGAAATAATTAAAGGTGTGAATTCCAAATAAAATCAAAGGGAATTAAGTTTATTTTTGGCTCAGACAACTGAAGGCGGAAAGTGGATTAAAACTACTATTAATTAAGCATTACGTGGGGTGTGTGTGTGTGTGTGTGTGTATTTAGGAGGAGCTTTCCATGATCACCAAATCTATTGCAGCACAAGAAAGTAAAGACAAACTATTGCTAGAGCAAATGAAGTTAGTCATTAAGAAGCAATCGAGTCTTTTCGGGTTTGAGAACATCTTTCATTCTAAGTTTTGCTGAATATCATTTTATGTGAGAGCATGTTGGAGATAAATGAGGGCAGAGAATACGCAACCAATAAGGAGCATTAATAGATGACAGGAATGAGTTGGTTTCACCAGAGTTTGTAGCTGAGGGAGGGATATTAATGCACTGAAATCACTGTGGATGTTATCTGGGGAAGCTGAGAGTCACCACGGGATTTGTATATCAAGGTACCCTGCATTTAAGATAGTAAGCACGCCCCTTAAAAACTGTCTGTATTTGTACACATTCTGTAAACAACTTGATTATGGACTGGCGTATCTTTTGATTACCCCCAATACATTATTTCATACACGAGTTAAAAATTATCATTTTTGTCTGTGCCCTGATTGGTTACACATACACACAGTTTCCCTCTTCATATTTAACTGTCTTTCTACTTTATCTTCATCCATTCTCCAGTCACCTGCTCCCAGGTTACCAAATTGGAATGCAGCAAGACGGCATGCAGCTGTTACAACTAGGAGAAGTGGGTTAGTCAGGTGCTTGCTGAACAATGACCCATCAAGGACTATAGTTAGTAGAAGGGAGAGGGGAGACAGGTATCAGGTTTCCTGCTGGAGAGGAAATGTATACTGAATGGTAGTAATTGCAGGGAATCCAGCTTACTGTCTAAACGACAGCCACTAGTCCCTGCACTGTCTCCTCCCAGGCCGGTCTTATAACTGGACCAGCAGTTAAACAGCTGTAAAGCCTTGTCTCCCTGTCTCATTTTCCCCTGAGCTACAACAGCAAGAGTAGCAACAGCAGCTGGAGAAGCGGCAGAGCCACAGCTAGGCAGGGCTGTTGCTTGCAGCCGCACAGATTGCCTCCTCCTCAACACACACACACACACACACACACACACACGCACACACACACACACACTGCACAGACTTCCAATATCAACGCGTCTTGATATAAATCAAGGACTAAGAGAGATGAGAGAAGAGCGTTAGTCATGGACAACAGGTATTTCATCTCTGACAAATTCAGTTTCCTTCTGATGCTTATTGGTTTGGATAATAAAATAATCATTTGTGATAGCTAGTTTGAGTGGGAGCCTGGAGGACTGGAGGTGGCCGCTGTGGAGAAGGGGGGTGAAGTGAAGTGGGAGGAGTGAGAGATGGGGAAGGGGGATGCCAAAGATGACTTTCAGGCTCCGGAAACCTACGTCTTTCAGCCTCCGCTGTTTTTGAGTTGCAAATGATCAGGCACCGGTGAACTGCAGGCAGCCTGTGTTGGTGCCTGGAAGTAGATTTCCATCTTTCAGACTCTAGTTCCAATGGGCCGGGTGTTCTGGAAGGGGGTGGCAGTAGGCAGGAGGATGCTGTGAGCAGAGTTCTTGAAGCTCCACTCCTCTGGGGAAGCCGAGCTGTGTGGGAGCCTTCCTCACTGAGCGGAGAGCGTGCGAATTGGAAAGGATCCGGAGAGCTGGCTGGTCCCAGTTCCTCTCCGGAAAAGCAGTTGCTCTCGCTTCAGAGATGCGCCCAGCCTTCGCCTGCATCACACTGCAGTAAGTTAAACTGGACACGGTTGGCAAATTGAGTGGCTTCTGGGTATGTGGTGCGGGGGAAGGGAAGCTAAGAAGAAATGGCGAGGAAAGTTAGAAAAGCATAGCTTGGAATTCTCCGTGCAATGTTAAATCGGTTTGTCTCCCTGACTCCTGTCCTACTTAGGCTATAGTCGGGTTACTCTCAGTTATTTGCAGAGGGATTCCGCTTGTGTGTTGGGAATGCAGAAAGTGCCCCCGAGTCCCTTGTGATTTTAGGCAACAAAACTGGTAAATGTGTTCTAGATGTAATTCCAAGAATGGTCTCCTGAAAGTTCCTGATGAGATGGCAGCTTGCCTTTTCCAAAGAAAATTCATAAAGAGGCTGGTTTAGACTTTCAAATGCCCTAGATAATTGTTACAAGTTCCATTCCAGATTTATTCCTAATCTGTGGAAAAAAAACAAGCAAATAAACAAAACAAAATAAGTCTTTGATTTACCATATTAAAATAAAATATGAAGTAGGTCTCTAGGTAACTGCTAGGCAACAGCCTAGGCGACACTGATGATATGATAAACATTCAAATACTCTTTAGTGGGTGGCACATGGAGGGTTCCCCCAGTTTCTTCCTGCTGCAATAATCTCTTCCACCTGCTAAACAGTCTTTTCCTTGTGATTTCAAAGTGGTGATTTTTACATAGATTGCTCTATACTTAGAAACCAAGCAGCATTGTGTTCACTGGCTGAAAATAAAGGCTTAAAAAACTTTTAGAAAACAACTTCAACTGGTTGCTCAAATTGCAGATAACCAACTCTTTTAAAAACAGGTCAGCAAGGGCCAGCCCATTGTAAAGCAAGTGACCAAATAAACATGAATGGCTGCAGAATACCAAAGGTCTTTTCTAGAAAAGAAACCAGAAATAATTAATCTAAAAATGTTGGTGTATCTAACCAGGGCCTTTTACATTGACCAGATTTTTATAATGGAAAAAAAGAGGGAAAATAAAATCTTTTCAGCAGAAAGGATATATTACACAAAAATGTTAGACATAATTGAAGAATCATTGGAGAAATTACTATATTATTACATTTTTCTCCAAGAAAGATTATTGAAAAAAATGGAAATTATCAAAAACGGAATCTAGGATTTTAAGCTGGACACTTCCATATACTACCATAAAGTCTATAGAATAAGGAAGTTCAAAACTTAGGAAATAACTTACGTGAAATGCAGAGTAATTCTGAAATCCTCTGTCATTAGAAAAGAGGAAACTAAGGACCACTTTTATCCTATAATTTTAGTTTTAAATTGTATTACTCCATCTCTAATCTGCCTAATCTTCATAATTTTATAAAAATAAAACATGTCCAGAATGTAATTTGAATTGTTTTGACTTATATTCTACTCATCTCAGGGATCTCTAAATATAAAGACTTACTTAACATTTTTGGCATTGTTGAAGTACCTAATTTGTTACAGGCAACCCATTCCACATGTGTAGTTTCCCTGTCCGTAAATACTACATGTGACTTCATAAATCACTGAGTAAAATATAATCCAGGGGATATATTTGTTATGATAATGCATACGTGATGGTGATTAAAATTTTTAGATAGCAGTAAGAAAGAAAAGGAAATGTCTATATAAAAACTAGAAGAATATGGTTGGAACAAGTTTGCAAGCAGTTCCCCGATACTCTAGAATGTAGCATTATTTGAATTTCCAGTATTTAGCTAAAGAGAAGGAAAATCAGGCTGAGAGCACTGATAGGAAGTTGTTAAAATCTCTTTAAAGATAGAAACTTAGGTAGGTGGTGTTGAGTGTGACAATGCCTTTGCTTCATACTTTTCTTGTCCTACTGGTAAACTAAGCTCATAACTAGGAACAAGATTATCAAAATCATTGTGAAATAAAACAATTATTTAAATTTTTTAATAGTTTAAGTTAAAACCATTGGTAAAGTTTGCTGGGACAGAGTTTGAACTAGGCAAGTATCCTATGACTCATGCGTTTCTTTGCATACTACTGAAAGAAGAAAGAGTTGTAGCCAGACAAGCCAGACAAAGATGTCTGCTGATCCTTGAATCTAATTTTGCCTACTAATAATGCCTATGATGTGATATATAGGCTTTAAATGACATTTTAGTATTATCTTTTTCTGGATTCTTCTTTTCCTGCCTGGCCTCAGGAACAAAACTATAATTATAGATGCATGATACTGTGGCATTATTCACTTAAGAGTAATACCTCTAGGCCAGGAGCACCTGCTCAGAGGAAGCTTTGGGCAAAATTGTGAAGAAGCCTCTTCCTATTGCCTCTCTCCCATCGATAGCATTTTCTTTCTTTTGCAAAACATCAACTACAAAATCTGACCTCCAGTAAGAGTCCCATGCACGATTCACCCTTAGATATTGACTATGAAGTAGATTCAACTCCTTGACAGCTCACCGGATATTTCCATGTATGTTTGCTCATCACACAACGAATGAGTAGTTGGCAGTTATTTTGAGTGCAGTAATTGCAGGTACTGGGTCAAGTGCTTTGAATATGTTCTCTCATTTATGGTATAACAGATAGAGGAGGGAGATAGCATTCTCTCTCACATAGAAGAAACTCAATCCCAGATGGAATAAACAAACTGCTGAAAGCGACATATTTAGTAAATGGTGGGTTAGGATTATCCCCCAGGAGTGACTAACTCTAACTTAATCACTTTGCTACTTTTTTTTATTAAAGTGGTACTTGAATGTGGACCAGGTGGGGTGAATGTATCATTTTGTGGCTACAGTGGGTGGGGAGTAGTTGAGAAATCATAGGAGTTAGGAGAGAGTTCCCTGCTCTGATACCCAAAATTGGATCTACCTAAATTTGTATGGACCCCAAATCCAAACATAGTATACTCACCATTCCAATTTCATATTCTGCTTTGACCATACAAACCCTGGAAATGAACATGAGGGCATTGCCAGGAAGGAAGATGATGGAGTTAATATGGGAGGAGAGAAGTTGGAAGATCCAAAACCAAAGGAGAATAAAAAGAAAATACGGGGATCACATGGTGGGAGGCTGGTCTAAAAATATGTCCAAATTCTTTTTCCTGAGGGACAATAAAGAACAAACTCTTTGGGCTGTGTGTGGGGTGGAGAGCTTTAGTCACAGATAAAGCACAGACTCTAAACATTTCTTTAAATAGTTGTAAGGTCTGATTATAAAAATTAGATTAGGCTTGTCTTCAGATAATCTCCTTTACATAAATTTTTTAAAGAGAAAAAGATGATGATTTAAAGGAAAGTGGGGAACGAAGGCCAGATGATGACTGAAGAGGTAAAACAGTAATTGGAAATATCCCTGGTTCTTGCATAATCATTTTCTGAAAATCTGCCAGGAAGCAAAAGGCCATCTTTAACTGGTGAGGATGAAAACAAAATGGTTCATTTAGGTAAAATGTGAAGTGTTACAAAAACTAGCATGATCACTGTCACTTGTCTTCTTATCACAGAAGACAAACACTAACAAGGAATAAAATGAAAATGTTATGGGCATAGAGCCAAACAATATTTTAAGATTGGTCTTTCTCAGCGTGCTAAATTTAAACAGCTGAAATTCTTTTTTAAGGATTATCTGAGTCAACAATTTGAAATGAAGGATTTGCCTTTTAACAGGGAATTTGTATTGCATCGTAAATTTGAAACACAATGTCCTTGACTCAGTTATTTTTGACTGGCATTGTGCCAGTCACTATAGATTCAAGGAGTACAAAAGCTGTTATTTTCAAAATCAGAGAATACATGAATATATTCAATAAGCAAAGTTGATGCTCCTGAGCTATTGTCAGAAGTGTATGTGGTGATGAAGCTTTGCAAGTATATTCACATTGTTTGCTCTGCTTCATTCTCGTGTCATTTGTGACTCTTCACGTTGGAGTTGGAAATAGAGTTCATTTTGAGCTCTGATTTTTTAATGTGCTGCTAAAATCAGCTCTTTTGCCCATTGGCTCTCTTCCTTTTGTAGTTTAAAAATAATGATAGTAACTTTTATTGAGTGCTTACTATGTGCCAGTTGCTTTTATAAGCATCTTGCACATTTAATTTTGACAATACCCTTATAGGATAATTCTATTATTATCCTCATTTCCATTTTATAAAAGGGCAAACCAAAGAACAACAAAGTTAAGTGACTTGTCCATAGCTACAAACTGGGGTTTGAACCCTGGCAATCTGGCTCTAGAGACCATGCTTTTTAACCAAAAGGCTTTAAGTTTTCTAATAACTATCACTGGTTTATTTTAACCCTCCACAGTTCATGTTATGTTGCACCTCTTTTGTCTCTACTTACACTTGCCTGTTTGTCTGTAATTTACTTCTTGACACTCAAACTCCTCTGCCTTCTCTCCACACTAATGTGTTTGACCTGATGATGCATCTTTATCCCTTAAGTTTCTACTCTGCATAGTATAATGATGCTTTGGGGTTTCTATTTGGATTCTACCGCTGCCCAACTGGCTTTCTCTGTGGTTCTGCTGAAACTCGTACTTGCCTTTATTATTGAATATGCCACAGAGAAATAAAATCATCTGTTTTCTATATTTAGAGAGGGGACCAAGCCTTATTTATCTTTGGAATTACCATAGTGTCTGATACAGTATTAAAGCTAAATAAACACTTCTTTTAATAAACTAAATTCAAGTCTCTAAGTCTATCCCCTGAAGGGACAGGTAGTCTTGCTTACACAATATTTAGTCTTTACCCCCCAAAAAGACTGGAGAATTATCTTTCAAATACAAGTTATAAGATCTGATCCAAAGAGTGTATGTAATAAAAGAGGTCACAATTAGTATAAAATCACTCAGAACATATTTATTACCTTCCGTGGTATTATATACTGTAATGTAGGGTACAATATTTTGGAATATGACAGATGACATATTTATTTCCTGATCACAAAATTAAAATATTTACTGATACCTTTTTTTCTGGTTTCAGGTTATTAATTTATCTTTAGGGGGAAAAAACAAATAGAATAAGTGATTCATCAAGGATGTTTTGCTCTTGTGGGACAATGGAGTGAAGTTGTGAAACAGTGCTTTTTAATTGTTTCTTAAACTCTTATTTCCTTTGAGGAAAAACAAGTTAGATGATTTAATTCAGTAAGACCTCACAAACAGTGAATCATACCTGCAAGCAGACATTCAAGACTTCACTGCTACTAGACAAGAATGGAGTGATTATAGATGGTGGGAAAATCAATCGCCAACATCCCTCCCCCAAAGAAGCATTTCCCCTTGTGTGATAATTCGAATTCTATTTTTTTATGACTTTATAAATTTCTTTCATTAAGTATTTAAATATTATAACTATGTGAACTGGACAACACATACGACTTTCCAAAAACAATACTTTTTTAAATGTATCAGCTTAGGTCAAATCATCCTGTAGGTCAAATCATCCTGTTTTCGTCTTCTAATCCACATGAATTAGTTATCAAGTAAGAATTATAATCAGGGGAAGGAAAGATGAGAAGTATAGTTGCTATGTAAAATGTCTTTAGAGTTCCATCAACACAATAATCTCAGGATGATGTTTCCCCCAGTGAGGCAGCTGGGACTTGCTTTATAATATATTTTCTTTTCCTTTAAAGAAGCCCAGGTTATGAATTGTGTTTTGATTGTTCGTGATGAGATGGAATTGTGGATCAAGGTGTGGAGAAATCACCTCCACATTTAATTTCTCAATATACAAAGAAGCCTTTTTGAGTTTCATCATTTCCTTCTTAAGTACAATGATATAGGGGCTAAAACTTAGTCTTTGCATTCAAACTGTCTGGACTTAAACCCTCACTACTTGGATGACCTTGAGCAAGTAACTTAAATTCTATGCTTTAGATTTCTTCTTATAAAGCAAGGATAATGAAAATGGAATCCACTTCATAGAACTACATGATTTAATCATGGATGTAAAGGGCTTAGAACAGAAAGCACATAATAAACACTCAAAAATATTAGCTATTTATTATTTCTGGTTTAATTGGAATATTATCTCAGAGAAAGAGTAAAATATCAGTAGTAAAGAAAATGTTCTAAATAAAATTTAAATCTAAATATAATTCTTATTCTATTTTTATTTTAATAAAAATATTTATTTATGCTCATAAAATGTATTAAATGTTATTATAAACGCTCTCTTTAGAGGGTCTTCATTACCTACTATTGTGCTCAAAAGCTTTTTATTAAATTACAAAAAGGAGACCAGGTATGGTAGCTCACGCCTGTAATCTCAGCAATTTGAGAGGCCAAGGTGGGCGGATCACTTGAGACCAGGAGTTTGAGACCATCATGTGTGCATATCAATACTCTGTCTCTACAAAAAAAAAAAAACATTAAAAATTAGCTGGGTGTGCTGGCATGCACCTATAGTACTAGCTACATGGGAGGATGAGGCAGGAGGATCACTTGAGCCCAGGAATTTGAGGTTACAGTGAACTATCATCTTGCTACTGCACTCCACCTTGGGTGACAGAGCAAGACTCTGTCTCTAAAAATACATAATAATAAATGAATGAATAAATAAATTTTAAAAAGATGACTGTTAATATAGATAAATTAGATAACACATGTAATCTATTCAACTAGAGTGGCTAGTGTACAATGAACCCTCAGAAATTTTAATTCCCTTCCCCTTATCTAAAACCATGATGATACTCTGGTTTCTCTTCAGATCGTATAAATCTTTCGCCTTTTACTAAAACCATGATGAAAAATCTTTCATTTTTCCTTCTCTGACATTCTTAAAACATAGTCATAGCTATCATCCATTTAATATACAAAATAATATTCTGTTTTGCTCTATATTGACTACTCTGTTAACTGTACCTAAGTATACTAGAGGAAGGTGACCTCTTATATGAGAAAACCTATACTGCCTGGATCAGATCCCTTGGAATTCTATGAACTAGAAAGGAGAAAGAAATAGAGGTGCTTTTGAAAAGCATCACAGGATCCTTGACCTGAAATCAGAACTTTAGGCAGAAAAGATGAGTTTGTAGTTTATTCAGTAACTTGTTTTGCTGAGACAGAGAATATAAGTGTTTCTTCCTTGGCTTTTGACCAAGGAATCTTTCTGCTGCCTTCTTAATGGAAAGAAATAGGGCTGGGGAATTCTCACTTGTCATGTCTTTCCTCTACATATTTTGGAGATTGTAAGTAATACTCAGCTACTTCTGGGAAGTTTAAGGTTTATATAAATAGAGATATGAAAACTATCACTTTCAGAGACATGATTACTAAAACCATGACCCTGTATCTTGTTTCATCCTTCAGTCATTGATGGGCTACTCTGTGTCAGGCACTCCGCCGGGATCAAGGAAGAGTATAATAATCACAGACAAGCTCCTGCAGTACCAAAGGTTATATACTTCAGTGAAAGGGAAAGACAGAAGCAAACACAATAAAACAAGATTGTTGTTGTTGTTGATGTTGTAATAGTGCTATGAAAGAAACAAAGAGCTGATGTAGAGGAGAATAGAAGACCCTATTTACACAGGGAACAAGCTGTTTTCAAGCCTCATGAGGACCACTCCCCCTACCCCATTATGCTTCTTTTCATTATAGAACTCGTCTGTCTGGTTGACAGCTAGTACAGGAAGTGACAGTGAGTGCAAGAGAATTATACACCTGAAGTAATCCTTAAGACCAAGACAGATAAACTCATGGTGAATCAGAATTTTAGAATTATTGAGCAAAACATTTTCATTCAGTCAAAAACAGAACTCCCACTATGATTTTCTCTTTACCTTTATATTATAGGATTATTCAGCTTTGGACAGCTTTTACAGATTAGAAAAATGCAAGTACTTGATGTTGCTTAGTAACTTCTTATGCCTGTCATTTTGGGCTGCACATAAACAACTTGTAACTTTCCCATACTTGTCCCAAATTACTAGAATTGAGAAAGAGCACACACGCTGATGAGTCACTTTGCTGTTGTGTTGCTCTTAATAAGAGTTCTGATTACCAGGATGGGTGTTCTATTGTTATATAATGATGTTTGTCATGGCGTATATTGGAACTTTCTATTTGGCAAATAGTTCCTTCCCTGTCACACATTAAAGAAAGCATAGCATAAAAGCTACTCAGGGGAGGACCATTGTTTCATTTTTGGTGTCTGGTTTTGAATGTACTCTATCCAAATTCTATTAGACACCATATTCTGAAAGTGAAGTCATAAGATTTTTGAGCTTCAAGTGGAAATTCTGTTTTGTATCTATCAATGCTTCTATCATCCAAGCTACCTGCATAATTGCATGATGGTATGTTTAGTGCCCAGGTAACTATATTATCTTTATAGGAATACTTAAAAAAAAACAATGACTTATAAGTGGCTGTACTTATATTACTATTTTTTATGAGATGGCAATGTTCTTTAATTTTTGAAATTAGTCACTTGGAAAAAAAAACAAAAAGAACTTGTTAGATTGATGTATTTGTCAGGAGCATAGCAGTGCTATATTGATCAAAAGTTTTTCTTCACTAAGAAGCATCAAAGCTACATTGAAGGAATTAGCACCTGTATCTTAGCATCAGAGAGCGTCTTGGACAAAGAGGATACACCATACCCTCTGGTTCTTTAACATCTGTTTTGCTGATCCTCACTAGTAAATCTCAAACTATGGTAAGAGACAGGGAAAACCTATTTTAAGAATGCTAATATGTGTGTTAAAAGCAAAAAAGAGAAAGATATCTTCCTGATTTAAACATTAAATAAAGTTGGGCAGTTTTCTATTTTAAGGACTTATAGTACTTCAGATGCAAGTGTGTGTCAGAATCTCTGAGAGTGGAATTTAGTACAAACTTCCCTGACCTTATTTAATCACAGAATTCCTCTTTGGGGAGAATCTATTATTATAATATATCTCTGAAAACCCTAGAGCACACTTTAGGAATTACTGGTCTATTGGCTTACAATTATTCATTTAAAAATTCTGAGCACCTACCATACCTCAGAGTTTTCAGTAGGTTCTGAAAACAATATTATGAATAGAATCTGACCTTAACATTAAGGAGCTCCTAAATTGGGGTTGGAGGAAGACACAAAGGTGTAGAAGTTATAAAACCATGGGCTTATAGAAGTAGGCACATGTCACTATAGGAGATGAAGAGAACAAGAGACTAAGGAATTAATCACAGATAATTTAGAATTGAGTTGGGTCTTGAAGGAAGAGTAGGAAATTACAAAATAGGACATTAAAATACTTTCAAAGATATATTTAGAAATCATAATTCTTTTACCCTCCTGTGAAAACTAGTATTCCTTTCATTTATCCAAACATAACTCTTGAGTGAACAGTTGGCTATATGAATAAAGAGATGAGAGCAACAAATTGGGAAAGAGATATATAAATTTGGTGATATAGATGATAATGGAAGCCTTTGGTATAGAGAAGAATCCCTGGGAAAAGAACATCTAGTGAAAAAGAAGATAATTTTAGGAATAAATCTTGACATATCCTAATACTTTTAGACTATATTGGAGTGCACATGTTTGCAAAGAATGAAAATAAAATGTTATAGAGGAAGAAAACAACAATGGAAATCTATCATATTCTAAAGGCCATGGAAAAGCATCCTATAAAAATGACAAAGTAATCATTACTGTTGAATGTTGCTGAGAGGTTAATTGAGATGAGGACTAAAAATATCTGATGGATTTGAACACCGGGAGATCATTGGTGATCTTAGCTAAAGGTGTATTGCTGGAGTGATGAGGGGTGAAACCCACATGAAAATGTGTTGAGCGGGTAGGAGTTCAGGAAATGGAGACAGAGTGACTCATTCAGAGTTCGTCTATGAAGGTTTAAAGAAAGACAGAGCTGCTTCAGGAGAATAAGAGAAGTTTTAAGGAGCTTTTACTTTTCTGAGATGTGATGTTTTATTTTGCCTTGTTTTTCATAATGCTGTGACTTACCCCTCAGTGTCATCTGTCATCTTCCTTATTACTCCTTCAGATTTAGAAATCTGGATGGCAATGTTCCTTTACCTATATCTCCTCTCATCATTAGGATTGGTTAAAGTATTTAGGTTGGCAAATCAACTGCCCTTGGCAAAAATCCCTTAATCACGTTACCTTCATTGACATTCCACTCCATTCCATGTTAACCATTAAGCAACAGCTCCATTCTAGATGATGGTATTACCTGGAATTTCTCATCTTTGAAGTCCTGGAAGGACAATACAGTAATCACATTGCTCTTTCTGCCTCCCACCAATCCCTAGTACCTTGACCCACCTCATTTTCTTCCAATTACACTTTTCTTATTTTCCCTTTCCTTGGTATACAGACAAGACCTAGTGTACAATATAAATAATTCCCGTGCACAAATTTTCATTTCCTTGTGGTACTCTTTTCCTTCCATTTTCCATCTGGCAAAATCCTTACTCTTTTTCAATTGAGCAATCTGGCATTGCTTTTACATTTTGGGGTACTGAATGCTACTGAAAATCACAAAACTGTGAAAGCTGGTCTCATGGTAAATTTGTGATCTCCCATCTCAGTTTGACCCTGATAATTTTTCTAAGTGCCCATGTTTGATTTTCTTTTCCATTCTCCATAGCAGCCTTCTCATAAATCCCTGCGACACATGCACTTCATATTAATATTTTCTTAAGAAAAAAAGAGATGAATATTTTACCCTCTTCTTCGTGTCATTTATTTTTATTTTTGGCATTGACATTTAAATGTTTGAATTAAATTTGGATTTTAATTTAAAATTTATTAATATCTGCAACTACTTCAACTCTACTTCCTAGCGCCCACCTTCTGTCTCTCCCTTGCTTTTAGATAAAGCTGCATAACGTGGCCCTTATTTATCTCTTCAAGAATATCTATTCTCTTCCAATCTAATGTTCCTTTGACATTAAGCTGCTTAAAATATTCATTCTGTCAGCACTACTTTTCCATGTTACTTGCATTCCCATTGTGTCTCTGGTTCTTTATTTTTTTCTAGTGTTTAGAACAGTGTTTGGCACAAAACAGATACCTAAAAAGTACTGAATAATTAGATGGACTCCAATCACGCCCCTTCTTGATTGGTGATGATGAGTTGTCTCATAAATCATCTATCCAGGTTGGCAGTGTTTTTGTCTTTCAGTCTGTGTTAAAGAGATAAGTGACCATCCCCTTCATCCTCTGAAATACACTATACTGTAATATTCATAGGATTTGTTGCTCTCAGTGATTTCAGGCATCCACTGGAGACTTTGGCACATATTCCCCAAGGATAAGGGGGACTACTGTCCCTGCTCTTTGTCCATTTATCAGTATGGTTTGTACTGATTCTGAACAAGAAGTGCCTGACCTTTAGCGTAGTTTCCCCCTCTGGTACTTAACAGTAATAAATATATTGTCTCATTTTGGAGATAATAGCAATCATGGTATTTTCTTGTGAGAATTATTTTTATTTGACTAAATGTAGTAATTGGAGCTTTCTTCTCTGACAATTTTAGCAGGTTAAGTGAGATTTAGGCATTTGTTTTATTGGTCACATTCTGTGAATGGATTATTGGCATTCAGATTGTGAACCTGGATGAAACGGGAATGATAAAGGTTATTTTTAGTATTTGACAAGAACAAGTATGGGGACTTTGAGAGCTCAAGGAAAGTAAACAGAAGAAGATCACCTGTGTGAAGAGAATAGAAGATAACCTAGTCTATTTCCCCAGAGCTGTCAGTTTCTCAGCTACTCATTGAAATAGTGATATGCTAATAGGAACAGAACGTATTTTTCTCTGCTACATTAAATATAATACTATAAGAAGTATGAAAAATGCTTATGAAAGGTGTTTTTTTCATGATTTCCAGGTTTGATTCAGAAGTAGATGGTCACTCGACCAAATTTTTTATTTCCTATAACCCTATCCTCCTCCTTCATTCTTCCCAAGGAAGCAAGTATTAGATAAATGAAGGCACTTTAGAGGAAAAGAATGATTTATATCAAAATTTGGCTTCAAATGGATTTATCTATAGCAGTATACTAGTCTATTTTGCAAGTGTGCATTTTCCATTTATCTGTAGCTTCAAAAATCATAGAATGAGGCTGTCCTTGGAATAGCCTTTAAATTTCTAATATTTCTTGTCTATGTAATTTTACTTAAGCAATATAAATAAGGTTAGCTGTGACCTAAAAAAAAGTATACTCAGTCATTTTGCCCGGAACACAATATAGTATGTGCCCTCATTAATTTTATCTGTGGGATTTTTAAAAGTATAACTTCATAAGAAAATGAAAATTGGATGGAATGAGAAGACTCTCAGACTGGGGAATTTCATTAGATTTTATGATTAGCTTAATTCTCATAGGCTGATGTATTTTTAATGCATGTATGTTTAACTTTTCCTCTTTTTATTGGTTTTAGACATTACTGAAAGAGGTTAATGTATTTTCGTATGATATTTATCTCAGGCTAAACAGGAAAAAAATTGGAAAACTAATTTTAAGTTTGAAGAAATGACTTCCTTGATAAATTTGAGGTAAAGATTCTGTCTACCTCTATCAAGTCAAATTCCCTCTGTCTTATGTTGTACAGATTCCACCAATTGTACAGTTTTTGCTTCTGTCAATTTGGAGTGGGATTTTATGTCATTATTTTAAAAACTCTTTTCCTTTCAGTTTCTACTTGAGATTGCCAAGATACTGAGTATAAACAATTAATTGATCCCTATGAAGACCTGTTTTTTCCTTATACAATGAGCAAAATATTAATGGCCTACTACCCAAGGAATATTTATTCACTGCTAGCTGGATATGGAACTCCAGTTTCCTAAACTGAGCACTAGTTTGTGTATTGAGCTTCCGCTCCCATCTCCTGTCTCTTTTCCAAATGAATTTTGTGATAGCCAGGCCTACTGTACTGGAAGTTTGGATGGTCTGATAAAGCACTCTGAAATACAGAAGAGTTTACCTGTAATGTAACAAGAAGCTCTCTGAAATGGGAGGGCTGGCCCCTTAGTGCTCACAGGGTCTCCCATCAAGATAGTTATAAAAGATCTAATCCCCATGTTCTGCACTTTGCTGACTGGGAGGATTCATTGCTCTGCATGGGATGCCGGTAGTACAAAACTTTGGATATGCACTGATGTGGAACAAAACAAAGCCTCGAGGAGCATCTATTCACTTGCATGTTTAATCTTGTGTTTATTCTTTGCAATTCTTTGCAATTGTTTATTTGTTAGCATAATATTCATAGTAAATCAAAGTGAATGCTCAACACAGCTGAGTCATGGTCCTAATTCTTGCCAATGCTAGAACCTGAACCAGCTTTTTTTCTGACCAGTTTAGAGTCAATGATAAAAAGATCTTTACTGGACTACCTCATAGATTCATTGCTGCTTTTTACATAATACATTTAACACTTCCCGGCTACTGCAATTCCATGATATTCCTTTTTATCCATGTCTTATTCACCAAGATGCAAGGTATATAATCTTGTTAAGTGTTTTCAAACTCATTAAGCTTAGAAAATTATGACAGGCCAGGAAACATTATGCTTATCCAGCCCTTATTTACTTCTACTTCCTAATTTCAATTTTCAAATAAGATGCCTTAAGTACTACCTACATGTAGACAACTTTGAAACTTAACTGTTCTTCCCCTCACAGTTTTCTGATATGTGCCCTTCTTTGCATAAAGATGAAAATGAAGGAACTCAAGCAATGGAAATTTTGAAGAATTCACAAACATTCTCGTTTAGATTGCTCAGTCTTTTATTTGTATTTTAATTGCCTCACCTTTAGGTCTACCAATGAGTTTTTATTTTCTTATTTTCCTTGCACTAACAAATAATAAAGGGCATCATTTATATTTTCAACTACAACTCTTGAAAAGCTAAATGTAATGTGTTCTAAGCAATGATTGATCCTCATAACTTTCAGATATATGGCTCCTTACTCACACAAAGATGAAAATGAAGAGAGCCAATCATTTAGTATTTTAAGATATCCAATAAGGAAGGAGATTCTTTAAGTGCAAGGCAGAAGGTTATTGCTATAATGGTGCAGGAAATGAAAGGAACTCACATGTTTGGAATAATATCTACTCTATCATGCCTACCTTTGGGGCCTCTGTCTTTGTGCCTTCCACTAATTCCTTCACTAATTATAACCTGCTATCAATAGGTGCCATGCTTAAATTGGCCTTAAAATTTATTAATAATTTCCTGATTACCAAATACACTTGACTTTTATCAATTCTTGTCATCCACAAATTTGCCATGTTTGACAGCTTCACTTCTTGTTGCAACTTTGTCCTTTTTTGTCATTGGTGAGCCTGCACTACCCTAGTATTATTTTTATGTATTCAAGAAGCCAAAAAGCATTTAATAACTGCTATTTTTCAGGCATTGGGAAAAGAATACTAATCAAACACATAAAGACTTTCTGTCTCCGGTGAGTTTTCAGTGTAGTGAGATCGATTGGTTATTATATATTATGAAATTTTACAAATATATTTTGAGTACCTTGCTCAATGCCAGGTTCTGTTCTGGACATTGGAAGTATAGTTTAAAAGTAGTATATTCAAGAACTTACATTTTCTTGGAGGACATAGGAAGTAAAATTTAAATATGTGATATAATTTTATATATAACCTATGGGGAGAGAAAGTCAGGGCAAGAGGAACAAGAGGGATGGAGAATGGGTGTTATTTTAAATAATGTGCTATTTTAGATTTATTTTTTAAATATGTCCCATTCTCCTATGGGCACACTATATTTCAAATGCCTTTAAGATATTCAAGTGATGATGTTGGCTATATGGGGCTGAAATTAAGGAGAGTTGTTGGAGACAAAATTGTGGGAGTTGAGTGTAGACCTGGAACCAGGCGAGATCACCTAAAGATTGAGTGTACATAGAGAAGAAGGTTCAATGCTAAAAGCCTTGGGGTAAACAGACTTTTTGCAATAGATAAGTGGTGGAGGAATCTGCATCTGCAAAGGTAACTGAGAAGGAACAGCAAGAGAAAGCCAGGAAAGTGCACTGTCCTGGATGCCAAGTTAAGGAAGTGTTTCAAGAAGACTGGGCTGTATCAATTGTTACTTAGAGGACCAGCAAAATGACTGTGGATTGACCACAAGATTGGGAAAGGCAGGTCTTTGCTGATCTTAAAAAGATCAGTTTCAGTGGAGTGGTAGAGTAAAAGTCTGATTGAAGCAGATCACAGTATGAATTGTTAGTGTTGAAGTGGAGAGAAAACAAATCTAATAACCACACAAATAAATTGGAAAGCACGCTGGAAATACTCTATATAGAACAGTATTATTTGACCTAGTGTAGAGGGTTTGAAAGGCTTTTTGGAGAAGTGATTATAAATTGAGATCTGAAGAATGAGTCAGTAGCAACTAGATAATGAAGAGAAGGCAGAAACGCACATAACAAGACATTATTGCAAGGCAAACTTGAGAAAGAGAAGTCCATTTTGGCTGGAGTGGGTAGGATACGAGATTAAAGAGGATTCAGATGGTTTGAGGCTGCTTTATCTTTAATCTTAGAGCACTGGAAATAATTGAGGGCTTAAGGAAGGTGGGGATATGTGGACAGCATAATCTATGTTTTGAGGAGATTACTCTAGCTTTAATGTGTAGGATAAACTGCAGGTCGGCCAGATGGAAGTTGGTAGCCAGTCAGCAAGCCACTGTAGTAATAGAGGTGAGTGATTATTTTAGCCTGGATTATAGCTATGATGATGGAATTGGTGAGGAAGATAAATTTTAGTGATATGTATGAAGTGAAATTGCCAGGGCTTAGATAGTCTGAATATGAATATATGAGGGAAAGAGGTAGAGAAATCAAGAATGAGCTTTAGGCTTCTGGCATTAGCAGCAAGGGAGCCAGTGTCCTGCACTGATTGAGGGAGAATTAATTACAGCAGGATTTATTTGGTTTGCTGTTACTTTTGTGCACCTAATGAATTCAGTTTAAACATGTTGAATTTGAGGAACTTTTAAGCCATTCTCATCTGTCTAGTAGGCTTTTCTATCTACGTAACCTACTCAAGGCTATTATTAAAACTGAGTTCATTTGTATCTCTCCAAACTCTCCTTCCCATATTCAGATCTCAGTCAGCTTGAAATGCTCCTTCTTCCTAGTATCCTCCTGGCTTTCATGCTGGCTGATTCAAATTCCATCTCCTGATCTTTCCTGTCTCTGTTGTCTCTCACATGTGTGCCTTCCTTTCCATTTCTGCCATAACTAGGCAATTTCAAACTCTTAAATTTCATTTGACTGTATCCTTAATCTGCTATGTGGTCTCTTTATTTTTAATCCATTCTTTATTCGATATGTTTTTTTTCCCTATCCTCTCTATCAATTTTCCTATATAAGATTCTAATTTTCCCATATCCTTGCTCAAAATAATTCCATAGTTCCCCTTTTCATTTTAAGTCAGCTGTAGATTCACCTTGACCTGGCAGTCAGGCCAAAAAGAAAAAAAAAATCTGTAAATTCCCCTTAGCTTTCCTCAATTGTTAGCGCAGTGATTAAGAACTACCTGGTTTAAATCCTGACATTATTGCTTATTAGTTTTTGATTTGGGTTGAGTTATTTAATCACAGTGTTCGATTTTTCAAATGGGATTAATAATAGCAACTCATTTACATTGCTGTTTTAAGGTCTAAATCCATGGAATTCTCTTAGCACAGTCCTTGGCACAAAGCATCAACTAATGCAGCTTCTATTATTATTAACTCCCACTATGCCCCATCCATGTGCATGTACATAGGTGCATTTAACCACTTAGTGGGCATATCTTTTATTTTCTCTCTATGTGCCATTTTATACTCCTTGCATTCTTTTGCCTAGAATGTTTTCTCCTCCTTTTCTTGGTAGATTTTCCTCACAACACAACTTCTTTCTGTTTACATTTTTCTTCCCTCTTTCCAGTAACAGCTCTGTTGTCACTCTCTCCAGGAAACATTTCTTTCACTCCCAACTCTTCCTTCATCCCTAAACCCAGGTTCTGTTGCTCCACATTTTAATGTACTTTGACATATATCTCATTTGCCCCATGTATGTCTATATTTTTCTTTTATCTTCTAGCACATGGTGGTACTTGACTACGGGGACTTTATTTGTGCAGTATTTATTCCAATATTTGTGAATAAATGATTGCAATGTAATTGGGCAATTCTGTCAATCACATATATATATATTGCTTCTTCTCCTTCCAACACAGACTGGTTTTGGCTCTACCCTCCACCAAGGAACATCAAGTTACCTGGCCCACATCTTTCTTAAGAACAAAAGCTTTAAAGTCAGCAATCTTCTACACCAATGAGAGCCAATGCATTTTCCTGAGCTCCCGGAACTCTAAGTGCATTTTAACTAAGTACTTCTGGCAACAATGGTCCTGCTTTTGTGTTCCAAGTCCTTAGTTTTTAGTGAGCCCCCACCCCCACAGTTATACATTATTTGAAGAAAGCAGTTTTAGGAGAAGTGATGGAGGAGTAGCTAATACTTCTCCATTCTAGAATCATCAGTAATTGGCATCTTAACAAAAAGTGGCATAAAAGAGAATATTTAGTATCTTTTCTGTTTCCTGCCTGATTTCCTCTGGTCTAAGTTCTGCCTGCCAAGCAATGGTCTTTGGAGCCCAAGCTGCTGTGTTTTAGGATGTTCCAAAAGCATGAATCAGGATTGATTCTTATTTTATTCATGGCTATACTTGGTGGTAATTTACAGAGCCTGAGACGAGGGTTTATTTTTCCCCTCTGAAGGTTTCAGGGATGTTTTTGTCAGGATTTGGAAAATGTGCTCAAGGAGCAGAGTGATAAATTGAGTGCTGCCTCAGAAAAAGTCAAGCTGTCAGGGAACATATTTATCTCCACGTTTGGGAAGCAGAGCAGAAGTACAGATCTTTTAAAAAGCTGTGTGAAAACTTTCTTAGGTAAGGGAGGTCACTCTGACATGACTTTCTTCTATCCATTTTATTTATAACTATGGATTGCCTAGGCATGAAGAATAAATTGAAACCCAGGATCCCTCAAAGATGGTGAACAATTTTTTTGCAGTAGTATAGTGCTAAGGAAAAGTTGATAGTTAAATGGTTCTGTTTCAAGAATAAATATCATAATAAAAGAAAAATAAATAATTGTATAAATATTATCCCAGGTTTGCCTAGAGCAAGGGTCTGTCTGTATTTGTAAAGTTTTATTGGAACATGGCTGAATTCATTTCTTTACATATTCCTTATGTCATCTTTTTTATTACAACAGCAGAGATGAGTAGTTGCATCAAAGACCAATTTGGCCAAAAAAGTCTAAAATATTTTCTATCTGATTCTTTAATAAAAAGTTAATTGACTCCTGGCCTAGAAGAAAACTTTTGGATTAAAAGAAGTTTATTCCTTTTCATCCATTCTGTTTTCTATAATTGCATTAATAAGAAATTTTCTCTAATTGTGATAAATGACAGAATTGTGATGGGAATAGCTATTTATTAATTGGTAGCCTTATTCTACTGATTCAATTGTTTGTTGGGTATAGTCAGGTTTAGAATAGGGCTAAAAGTAAAAAGAAAATAAATGTATATCTGCTCCAATTATAGTATTTATTAGGGCCTTAATTAGATGTTAAACAAGTTAGGTATTATTTGCAGAGCTACCGGAATCCTCTTACGTATGCAAAATGCCCATTAAACCTTAAGGTTCAGGTTCCCTCTTCTTATAAAAGATTCCCAAAGAGAGACTTTCAAATTTGTTCAAAAATATGAAAAGTCACAGTGGTTAATACAAAGCCACATGACTTTGAATGTAGACTCCTAGAAAAAACTTTGTGGTATCTCAATCTCTGTATATCTAACTCTAGCATTTCTATCTCTATCATCTCTGTCTCTATCTCTATCTTCATCTCGATCTCTAGCATTCTATCATCTCTATCTCTATATCTGTGTATGTATTTTCCCATTTTAATATTTATTTAAATAAACTAGAAAATTTGAATTCATTATATATATTATGTATCTACTTGCATTAGTTTGTGCTTCACCGGCACTCATCACTATTCATTTAATCAAACATTAGCACTATGCTAGGTGCCAAGGAAGAGCAAAAAGGCATGGTTCCTAATTCCATCAAGCCTTCATGTTAGCTTTCAGTCTGAAACTGTTGGTTCTTGGTGCACTCATGGCCGAAGAATGACCAGGCACACCAAAGTTAGGCAAGCACGGAAATGAGGTTTATTGAGGAAAGAAAGATAGGATTATAGAGTAAGAGCAAGATATAGGTTTACAGAGCATGGTACATAGGCCATGGATGACAACAGACCCATTGTGGCAGCAGGGCAGGCAAAGAGAGGGCAAAGAAAGAGAGTTTGGCTAGGGTCTGCATCCTATTTTATAGTGTCCAGATAGGGATCTCACTTGTTCAGAAGTCACCTTGGAACCACTTTGATTAGACAATTGAGAGTCACATGACCTGAGCCTTAACTAGATATGTGGGCTCTAGGTCACTTTCCAGACTTTATGGTAACCATGTGGCTTGGCCTGTGGGCTAGAGAGTCCTCTGCATTCTTTTGCAGCTGGCACACCAAGTTCTGATTGGCAGATTCATAGAGTATTCCCTCCTCCCCTCAGGTATGGAGGATCAGGGTTGGGCAGGACCAAGATGGGGGCAACAGCACCCACTTTTGTTCCTAGGAGACCTGGAATCCCTCACTATCTACCTAACATTCATACTTTGGAACAGATAGACATTTAATACATCGCAAATAAAATGTGTATATATATGTAAAATTTGTAATTAAGTTACAAATTTGAATAAAATTACAAATTTGAATAAATTACAAATAAAATTTGTAATTAAATTACAAATTTGACATGTATCATATGCTGAAACTAAAAACAGTTTATTATATTACAGGGGGTCCTGATTTAGATAGAAGAGTCACATAACCTTTTCCAAATAAAGTAACTATTTATATAAAAAGGGAGAAGTTAGGCAAAAACAAGAAGAAAGAAGGAAAAAATATATCCCAGAAAAGGATCTTTATACATTCATGATTACAACCAACCAAGTACTACACTGTAACAATCTTATTATACTTTTTCTGGAAAGCATGTTTTTATATTCTCAAAAATGACATAGCTTTTCCATTCTTCTTAAAACTTTAGCCATTACCTCCCACCCAAGTCTCAAATATCCATGATTTATATTTCATATAGAAATATAAAACAGGAATTCAAATAGGAATTTCAACATTGCCCACTAATCTGTAAACCTACCCCAGCCCCACCTTCTCCTTCTTTTTGCTATTTTGAGAGAGGAAAATTTGGTCCTCTTATGAAATGCAAGACTTAGTATATACTCTGACTGTCAGACACTGCCCTTTTGTGTACTACCCTCATCAGTTATTCATTCTCATTTTCTCTCTCTTTCTTTCTCTCTTATCCTTGATTCCTCTTACCTCTCAGACTCCCTAATAATCCATATTTACTTTCTGACTTTTTAACTCCAAAATGTACTTTTCTCATTCTATTTGAGACCACCAAACTCTCTTGCCTAGGAAACATCTGTTACAGTAGATTTTTTTAAGTTAAAAATATGACTTACATAGCAATACAAAATGAACTCATTTCAAAGATTTTATTCAACTCATTAATTATTAATGGAACTAGTAAAATATCAGGAATGATTCAAAAGTGAATTAGGAGATGTGAGATTTATAGAGTTGGGCAGATAAAGGAATGCAGAAATGAATTTGCCAAAAGACACAAAAGTGCTTAATGTTGTCTGAGGCAATAAATACTAACCGATGTATTATGGTATAGAAGTCATTTGGATTTCTGTTGGACAAAAATCATTTAACATTTTCTCAGAGAAGAATCATGTCATTCAGTTTTCTGCAGGTTAACCCTTACTCTTAGAGAGTTGCAACATATCCAAATCAATAGTAAATATGAAGTTGAAAAAACGTACACAAACCTAGAAAATCCAATAATCTCCAAACAGAGTGTGCCTGGTACACGACCGGCAACAACTATGCTGAAATGATACCTGGTAATCTTTTTGCCCATTTCCAACTTCTGATAAATATTTATGACTTAATTATTCTGCGTACACTCTTATCTCCCAATTTACTCTCTAGAAAATGGCAAGAATGTTCTTTTGACTGTTTTATTGTATAGAAATTTAAAATACCTTGGAAAAGTTATCTTAGTAAAAATCAAAAGCAAGTGATTTGTTCAGAAAAAATACTTGCCTTATAATAGGCACAGGGTTCATTTCTCTAGTGTTCAAGAATGTACATAAACTGTTTAAAAACATGACAGAAGTATAGAAATAATTCAACAGGTTAACAACAGTCAATTTATAGAAGTGATTCTAATGGCTGACCATGTGAAAAGATGCTCAATCTCTATAATAGTCATAGAAATAAAATAATAATCACAACAGCAATACCAACAATAATAATATAAACCAAATGCTTCCCGTCAGCCTGGCACAATTTAAAAACATTTGATAGCATCTAGTATTGGCAAGGGCGTAAGAAAATAGCTCTCTTATAATTGCCAGCAACTCTGTAAATTACTCTGAAATAGTTGGAAAGTATTTTGTCATAATTTTTTAAAATTCAAATGTCCCATATTTTTAGGCCTAGCAGCCTCATTGTTATTTATTTATTTATTCAATAAACTAAAGATACTAGAATAGAAAGACATATAACAAGGAATATTTATTGCAGCGTTGTTTTTTATAGCATAAAACTGGAAACAAGAGCAAGTGAACATCAATAGGGATAAAGCTGAAATAATAGCAAAGCATTATTCCGTATATACAATGTACTTGTATAAGCAAAAATAAATTTATACCCAAAGCTTTAATGGTGATTAAAGTAAGGTTGTCAGCTTGGACTGAGGCTCTTAGAGACATTGTTTTGATCCTTAAGCATTTTGTTATAAAGAGCATTGGTTTCATAATTATACATATATTTTTAAATTATTACTATACAATATTATATATCTGTTCCCATGATCAAGGTCTTTCAAGGGCCTTCTTACAGCATGAGAACGCAATCCAAACCTCTTACCCCTATTTGTAAATTCCTCGTGATTCAGCTATGCTGACTGCTCTAACTTGAACTTGAGTAAGTCTAGCACTCCCTAGTTTCGCCTAGAAACAATATCCAGCTTTTAGTTTATTTTGAAAAAAATGCACCTCTTTCTTACCTTAAAGCCTGCCCACCCACTACTAATTCCCTCTTGTTAGACCCACCTTTTTCAGACTCTGCTGTTTCCATTTAAATGTCACTTCCCTAAAATTATCACTTTGATCCTGCAATAGAAATTATTTTCCCCAGTTATGAATGAATTCTTATAAGGATTATGAGGAATGTAGTTCTTTTAAAATAGAAACCAAACTGACATCTTAGGAAGCTGAGAATTGCTAAGTAATATGAAGAGTTTGAGTATGCTATGCATGATCAAATAGAAATTAAATCTAATTTCTTAAAACTAGAGTTCTATTATGAAAGAAAACAAGAATCAGACATAAAATTGTTATATATTAGTTACTTTGAAGAGCTTCTGTAATATTTCACTTAAAGAGAATTTAAACTTGTTAAACAAAAGTTTTATGTGGCAAAATTATTTCAGCATAGAATTAATTTACTATGGAGAAGAATGGATGGCTTGCTTAATTTTTCTTCCCAGCTGTAGGGACTGTTACTATGGACGTTTTTATTGGATCAAAGAAGGGTTTTACAAGTTTGTTTGCTAATATAACTATTTGGGATCATAGGAAGATTCTTTGGACTTTATAGCTTTGGGTCATTTGAAGTGTTTCTTTCTTTTTTCTTTGCTGAGTTTTGGCCATTCAGGTTAGAACCTTCCAAAACATAAATATTTACATAGAAAGAGAGTTTTAATTTAAGGCATTCTGATAAGATAAAGTATGAAATATATAAATAACTTTTAAGAAGAGCTAAGTGTTTTATGTTTAAGGAGCAATTCACATATGAAATGATAGAAAAAAAAAATCTCTTTCAAGTGATAAAAATGACCACATTCATTTACTGAATGCAAAGTATGAAAGTTTACTATATTAAATTGTTTCATTAGATAGACTGGGCTCCCTAACATAGCAAATCAGGAATCTAAACAGAATATTCTAAACCTCAGGTCATGAATATTTTGAAACACATTAACATAGATTGTTTTTGTCTGTCATTGTTTGAGAAGAGCTACATTACCTTGAGCTCTGAAGTACTGTCTTGATACACATTACTTCTTTACTAAAATATATCAGAATCTGTGTGACATTTTGCACTGTCTGATAATATAAGCCCATGAGCATTTAATTTATTATCAAATAAAAGCAGGGATTTTTGAGCACTAAAATACAACAATTTATAGAGGTATAGAATTTGTTTTTGTGATGGTGTTTAAACAAATGTTGATGGCTTTTATATGAATTTGAATGGCCTGGGAATCTTATGATCTATACATAGCCCATAAGCTAAAATGTATGGAAGACTTATAATTCAATAGGAGGAAAGCAAAATTAGTTTTTACAGTGTTTTAATAGATCATATGATCTAAGAATAAATATCTAACTCTTTGATTTTTTTATACTCAGTAAAATTGTAGTTTAAAAGGACTCTTCACCAATGTAGAAATTATGCAGTAAAATGTATGCTGTTATAAATACTCTGATTGCTGACAGTCTTTTAAAGTTTTAATTCAGAAATGTTAGAGCAATTGCAATAAGAAAGATAAAGCTGTTGGTAAAAGTTTTATTCTATATTACTATTTATGAATGCAGATAAAATAAATAAAAAGGTGGATGTGAAAAATATTTTTAACTTGTGAATTATTATTGCCACGAATTTTCTCTTGTCAAACTGGTTTATAGATTTATATGTGCAAGGGTAACCACATAAAGAATTTTTGTTGACAGACTTTATTTTTGTGTGCACATATTTTATTGTTAAAATATTATTGACATTTTTTTTTCTGTTTTGGGGCATACCCAAAGTCACCATAAGTTAGATGGAATAAAAAAATTCTACTTTTGTCCTTCTATAAAAATTGTTGTCACAAATATGAATTCTTTTTGAACATATATCCATATAAAAATAGGCACTAGAGATATGAAAATATAAAATGATAATTGGCCTCTCAAATCCAGGTTTTTAATTTAATTCTTTTATACATGATTTTTCCTCCTAGCAAAGCAGTGTATTTTCGAAAGGTTTAAAAGTCTATTGTTTGTAGAACTTTGCACTATAGAGAATTATTTAATTATCTCCTGGTAAAAGTTTTTCTTTTTTATTTTTTTTTTCAGCATATTATGGGGGTACAAATGTTAAGGTTACATACATTGCCCTTACCTCCCCTCCCCCCTCTAGTCAGAGCTTCAAGCATGTCCATCCCCCAGGTGGTGCCCATTGCACTCATTATGTATGTATATGTCCATCCCCTCATCCCCCTCCCCCCTGCCCGA